>JBBLXW010000015.1:600000-1119952 GCA_037893235.1 Trichoderma afroharzianum | reverse complement strand
CCTAACCCTAACCCTAACCCTAACCCTAACCCTAACCCTAACCCTAACCCTAACCCTAACCCTAACCCTAACCCTAACCCTAACCCTAGCCCTAACCCTAACCCTAACCCTAACCCTAACCCTAACCTAACCCTAATAATTAAAGTATTATTAATTAAGTTAAATTTAAGTATAATAATTTATATTACTTAAAGATTATTTAGTATTTTTTTAAATAAAAATTATTAATATATAATATTTTAATTTAATACTTAAATAATATAAAGTAAATTTTTAAAGTAATAAACTAAAGTTAATTAATTTATATTAATAAAAAAAATAAAAAATAACTTTAAGTAATTATAATTATAAAGTAAATAAAATATAATAAAAATTTAGTTTATATTTAATTTTAATATTTTATTAATAATTATTTATTTAAATTATTTAAAAAGTATAAAAAATTAAATTTTATATATTTAATTATTTTTAATAACTTACTTAATAAAGTTTTATTATATTTAGTAAGTTTATAACTTTAATATTAAAGGCTTATATATTATAGTATATATATTTTAGTAAGTTAGTAAAGTTTAATTATAATTAATTATTTTTTTCTATAGTTTTCCCAAAGGGTATATACTTTAGATTAAATTATAATATATATTATATTATTATATAAAGTATTATTAATTTAAATCAATTAAATAAAATTAAATATAAAAAAGTAAAGGCTATTTATTAAGCTATTATAATATAATTAATAAAAGGTTTTTTTAAAGTTATTTTTATTTTTTTAAAGTTAGGGAATTATTTAAAGTTATTAATAATAAATCTTAAGCTAACTTAAGCCTTAAACTTTAATAAAGTTTTTCTATTAGTATTATTAAGTTTTTAAAATACTTAATAAATTTCTATATTTTTTTTTATTATACTTTATAATATTATTTACTATTTTCTTTTATTTTTATTATATTAATATTTTTTACTTTATATTTTTTTTTTCTTTAATAATAATTTTATTTTAAATAAACTTTTTAATTTTTTTATTAATTTATATTTTTTTTAATAAGGAAATATAAAAAATTAAATATATATATTTTTTTTATTTTTTTTATTATTTTAAAAATTTAAATTTATAATTTATATTTTTAATTTTTTTTAAAATTTTATAAAGTTTAAGTTTTTTAAAATTAAGTTTATTATTTAATTTATTTATTTTAATATTTATTTATTTATTTTCTTATATATATTAATATAATTAAATTATATTTTTTTTTATAAAATTAATTTTCTAAGCTTATATTTATTTATATATTTAATTATCTTTTATTAAATAAATTTAAATTATTATTATAGTTTATTATATAATTTAATTATATTTTTTACTTTAATTATAGTTTTATTATAATTTAATATTTTATAATTATAATAAGTAATATATACCCTAGAGTAAAAATAAACTAACTAACTTATAAATACAAGGCTAATATATTAATATATTAACCTAAGTAAATCAATATAACTAATATATTAACTTATATAAGTTAATATTAATTAAGTATTAACTAAAGTATAAGTTAATATTAACTAAGTATTAACTAAAGATATTTAACTAAATATATAAGTTTTATTTATATATTTATTTAAAATAGTTTAAATAATTAATTATAAATATAAAATAATACTTAATTATACTTTAAAAAGTATTATTTACTAGTTATATAAATAAAACCTTTTTATCTTTATTAATTACCTATAGTCCAGCTTAACTTATTTACTAATATAAACTTAATATAAGGTTTATTTTTTAAAAATCCCTTTTATACTAATATTATAAAAGCTTAGTTTATTATATATTTATAACTTTTATTTAAAAATTACCTTAAACTATAGGTAATACTATTATAAAGGTACTAAATAATTAACTTCTAAGTCTTAAATATTAAAATAAACTAAGAAAGTATTACATTAAGTTACAAAAACAATAATATAAAATTTAAAAAAGTACCTAAAGTTAAAATAGTTAGTAAAGAACCTTAACTACAGCTCTCTTAGGAGTAATAATAAGCTAAAATCTTTACTTTTAAAAACGAAATTACTAAGCTTAAGGCTAAGAAAAAGGAAAAAAGTAAAATCCTTTAACCTAAGTACCTTAACTTTTATAATAAAGAACTTAAGAATATAAAAAAGTATTTTACTAAATTTAATATTTACTTTAAATACTTCCTAAATACTTTAAAAAAAGATTTAGATAAAATAATCTTTACTATTACCTACTTTACTAAAGCAGCTAAAAAATAATTATAACCTATTATATAAAACTTTAAGAAAAATTCTTTAAGTAAGTAAAAGAAGTAAACTAAAGATATTTTTATATTTTACTAACACTTTCGTAAATAACTTAAGAAATTATTTAAAGCTTTAAATAAAAAATAAAAAGTAAAATAAAAACTTTAATTTATTAAGTAGAAAGGAAAATACTTAAAGTATATAACTATATTTATATAACTCTTTACTAAGGTTAATTAAACTAAAAATAATAAAAAAAAAGTATATTATATAAGTCTTAAACTACTAATTAAAGATAAATTATATAAAGTTAATAAAAAAAAATTAGTTTTATTAACTATACTTAATTAATAATTAATATTAATAACTACCTTTAGGAAAAAAAGTAGGAAAAAAAAAAAGAAAAATATAAAAATTTTTAATAACTTAAATATAACCCCTAGTAATATATTAATTAAGAAAAGAAATATAACTTAATTATATATAATAATAAAAGACTAAGACCTATAGATTTAGATATTATTAATATCTGTAAGTTTAAGGGCAAATATAATTATTATAGTAAAATAAGCTATAAGGAAAAAAACTATTAAAAAAAGTATAAAAAACCTAATAATTCTAAAAAATCCAATAATAATAAAAAAATAAATAAAATATAAGTTAATACTATTAAAATAATACCCTATAACCTACTTAGTTAAATTAAGTACTATAATAAGTAATACTTTATATATAAAAAAAAAAAAAAATATTAAATTAATATCCTAAGGTACTTAAAAAAAAATAACTAAAATATATTATAATTAATACTATAACTTTTAAAAAAGTTAATTAATAAATAATTAACTAAGCTATTAATAATATACCTAAGGCTATTACTACCTTAGGAAATACTAATATAATTAAAAATAAATATAAGGAAATATATAATAATACCCTTAATATTTTACCTATAAAAAAAAAAAAGGAATTAGTAAACACCTTTATTTATAAATAAAGGGAAGAATTTAAGCAAAAAGGTTATATTAACCTTAATATTTTAAAACTATATAAAAACTATAAATTATAAAAACCCCAGGGATTAAATTACCCCTATAAATAAAAACCCTTTAATTATATATTAAAAAGAACTTAAAAATAAAAACTAAGTAAATTCCAATAAATACTTAAATAATATAGAATTACTTAGTAATAAGCACTAAGTAATAGTAGTATAGTAAAGTATACTAATATAAATCCCTACTACTTTATTATAATTAAAGACTAATTTTTAAAATAAAAAAAAATATAACTTAAATATAATACCTTATTTACGAAAAGCTATAAGTATCTAGCCTTAGGATAATATAATAAAATATTATATAATAAATACTAAGAAACTAAACTTTATAATTAATACCTTTAGATTTAAAATAATAGCTTATATAATAAAAACTATATAAAATTTAATTTAGAAAATTATATTAATTAATAATATAAAAACTACCTTAATTATAAAGTTAAAGAATAATATAATAAAAAAAAAATATTCTAAGTTTAACTTTTTATAATATTATAATAAAGATTATAAAAAGTATTAACTAAAAAAAAAAAATTATTAATAACTCCGACAAAGGTTATATTACTAAGGATATAATTTTAAAACCTATACTAAAGGTTATACTTATTAAAGGGATATTATATACTTTTATAAATACTATATTAATAAAATTAATATTAATAAATATTAATAATATTAAAAAGTTTAGTAATAGTAAATATAATAATAAAAATATAATAACCTTAATATTATTTATACTAATGTATTTATATATAATATTATAAATAAAAACTATACTTTAGAAAGAATATAAGTTAATATAGTTAAAATAACTAAAATAAAAAAACTTAGGATTAATATATAACTTAGGAAATATACTATTACTACTTATATTAATAATAAATTAAATTGTAACTTAATTTTACTTTAATTAATTAAAAAACTTTAGATTTTTATTTAAAAAAAAAAATAAGTACTATAAGTTATAAGTATTATAAAAAAAGAATTAAAAAAAAGACTTATTATATATAAGACTAATTATTTTTTATTAATTATTAACGAAAATACTTATTATATTTAATTTAGTATTTTAAATATACTAAAGGATAATATTTTTATAAGCTACCCTTAGTTACTTAATAATAACTCTATTATTTAATAAAAAACTAATAAAGTTTACTAAAATATTTAGGATATATTTAAATATTAATTATATTAAAAAAAATAAAAAAGTAAAGTTATACTATTAGAAAAACTAAAATCCTTTATATTAACTATAAAAAAAATAAAAATAGTTAGGTTTAAAGAAAATAAATTACTAATATTATTATAATATAATAAATAATATAAAAAAATAAAATACATTTATATTAATAAAATTATAATATAATTTAAAAATAAATTAATAATACTTAATAATATACTAAGTAAAATATAAAAAAAAAAGAAATTAAGAAAACTTAATAATATTTTTACTAAAATACTTTATTAATATAAAAAGTTTAGGAAACTATATAAAATAATATTAAATACTAAGTTACTATTATATTTATAATAGGATTACTTTATTAAATTAATAAATAAAAAATAACTTAAGACTTATAAAATTTATAACCTTAATAAAAAAAAACTTAAAACCTTAAGGGAATAGTTAAATAAATAATTAAAAAAAAAGTATATTTAAGTTTTTAATTTATTAATAAAATATTTTATAATATTTATACTAAAGAAAAATAAAAAGTTATAATTAATTATTAATTATTAATAACTTAATAAAATTACTATTAAAAATTAAATACTACTATTATTAATTTTAAAAATTAAAAATAAATTAGTAATTATAAAATAGTTTATAACCCTTAATTTAAAAAAAGCCTATAACTTTATTTAAATTAAAAAAAGAAATAAATAAAAAATAGTATTTAAAATATATTATAAACTATTTAAATATTTAATTATACTTTTTAAACTTATTAATATACTAGCTATATTTTAAAGAATAATTAATAAAATCCTTAAAAAATATATTAATAAGTTTATTATTATATACTTAAATAATATACTAATTTACTTTAATACCTTAGAAAAGTATAAATAATATATATACTAAGTTTTAGAAATATTATAAATAGTAAACTTACTAATAAAACTAAAGAAGTATTAATTTTATATATAAAAAGTTAACTTCCTAAAATATATTATTTTACTAAAATAAATTAAAATAAACCTTACTAAGGTAGTAATTATTATAAAATAAAAAATCCTTAAAATAATTAAAGAAATATAAAATTTCCTTAGATTAGTTAATTACTATTAATAATTTATTTAAAACTATAGTAAAATTATTATACTACTTATAGACTTTATTAAAAAAAATCTAAATAATAAAAAGAAAAATTAATTAATTAAATATATAAAAAAAGCCTTAGAAGCTTTTAAAGTACTTTAAAAAGCTATTACTAATATATTAATATTATAAATATATAACCCTAAAAAGCTTATTATTATTAAAATAAATACCTTAAATTATATAATTAAAGGAGTTTTTAGTTAATAAAATAATAAAAAAATACTATATTTAATAGCCTTTTTCTTTAAAAAACTCTATAGCCTTAAACTATAATATTTTATATATAATTAAAAATTTATAATTATTTTTAAAATATTTAAAAAATAAAAATTATACTTACTAAGTAATAAATATAAAATTACTATATATTTAAATTATAAAAATTTTATAAATTTTACTATAAAAGAAATAAATATCTTTATATAATAAAAAAAGTACCTTAGGCTTATAATTAAATATAACTTTAAAATTATACTTTATAAAAAATTAGAAAATAATTATATAAACGCTTTTAGCTAAAAAAAAAACTACTTTAAACTAATACTAAAACTTACCTTACTAATATTTTAAAAAATAGTAAAAAGGTATTATAAATTAGTAATTATTAATACTTTTTTTATTATTAAAAATAAAAACTTTATCCTTAATAAAATTAAAAATAAAGTTAATAAATAAATACTAAATTAATTTCCTAAAAATATAACCTTTATAAAAGAAGTCTTATACTAAAATAAAAAAATCTAAGTATTAAACTTATTATAAAAAAAAGTAACTAAAATAATTTATAAATATTTACTATATAAATATAAAAAAGTTACTAAAATATTATAATAAATATAAAAATACTATACCTTTATAAATATAAAAAAAGTTATTAAAAGAATTATTTAATTATATATTTTATATATAAAAATAAAGTTTAGTTAATAAAAACCTTATAGTAAACTATAACTATTATTAATACTAAAGTACCCTTAAAGCTTTATCTTATTTAATTATATTATTAAGCTATTACTATTAAAAAAGCCTATAATAAATATAATATATAATAATATTTTTATTATTATTAATAAATTAATAAAATAAAATATTTTTATTTTATATAAAAAAAAAAGTATAGTAAAAAAACTAGGCTATATAATACAGAAGTATATAGCCTTAAAATATAAATTACTTATAGAAATTATTTTTAATAAAAAATTAATATTTATATTTAAATATTAGCAAAGTACTATAGTAAAAATAAATATAAACTATAAGGCTAGTATTATATATTACCCTTAAATAAATAAATAAATAAAATATATTAACTAAATTATTAAAATATATTTATAAAGTTATATTAACTTTAACTAAAATAACTAAGTTAAATATTTACTTAACGTAGAATTCTTCTATAATAATTTAATTTTAGAATTAATAAAACTTTTACTATTTTATATTAATAAAAAATACTATTTATAAATATATAAAATACTATAAAAAAAAGAAAATATATAAAAAGCTATACTTAAAGTAAATAAGCTTAAGGAATTATACTAAGAACTATATATATAACTTAAACTTATATAAAAATATATAAAAAAATATATAAATAAAAAAAAACTTAAAAAACTAACCTTTTAGGAAGGAAATATAATCTACCTACTTTAATATATCTAAGGAGAAAAATAAGCTAATATTAAAATAAATAAGCTAAGTAATAAACTAAATTATAAAAAAGTTAAGCTTTATAAAATTTTAAAGAAAATTAATAAAATTAATTATAAACTAAATCTTCTAAAATAGTTAAATAAATAAGGAAAATTAATATATTTAATTTTTTATATTTTACTATTAAAAAAAGCACTAATAAATAAAAATATAAAAAAACTTATTATAAATAAAATTATTATTAAAGGTAAAGAACTTAAATATAAAATTAATAAAATAATATTATTAAAAATAAATAAAAAAATTAATAAACTCTAATACTTAGTAAAATAAAAAAAATATAATAAAAATATAAACAGCTAGGAACCTACTAAAAACTTTATAAACTCCTAAACAACCTTAAATAAATTTTAAAAAAAAGTCCACCAGAGGCTATAAATATAGCCCTAAGATAAAGAAAATTATTTAAAAAACTTAAGTCAAAAATATCTACTACATTAGTAAACTAAGTATCTAAAATAGTATTAAATTCTTAATAAGCTACATTATTCTACGTATCTAACGTTTCTATACTATAACTAAAGACCTTATTACCTTAACTTTTTACCTCCTACTTTAACTTACGTATATACTAAAGACAAGCTAAAGCTTTACCTAAAGCTACCTTAACCTTACATTCTTAAGTATTATACTTTTTATAATCTTAACGTAAATATATTACTAAAACCTATATTAAAAAAACAAAAAAAATACCTTAATAAATAAAAAAAACTACTTATATAATAAAATAATAGTACTACTATTATATATTTTCTTTATTTTAATATATTTTTAATAATAAATAAACTAATTTTTATACTTATATTTATAAAAAACACCTGCTAACTCACAACAAAAACACAGTATCTTAACTATATTAATAATACTAATCTAAATACTTAATTCCACTTAATTATATTTAACCTACTCTTTATTAAAATTAAAATAAAGCATAAACTATACTTAATGCCTAATATATTTCTCTATAAATATCCTATTAATATAATAATAAAAAAAGGGAAAATAAAGTAAAGTTATAATATATAGTTACTTAGGGGTAATTAAGAAATTATATACTAAGGAATATTATAACTATATACTAATATATAGTTTATCTAAGGGGTTTTATAATAATCTTAAGGATAAAATTAACAAAAGGAAGGTATTATATTATAACTTAATATTTTATAATTATAACGGGCAGTATATACCCTAGAGTAAAAATAAATTAACTAACTTATAAATATAAAGCTAATATATTAATATATTAACCTAAGTAAATTAATATAATTAATATATTAACCTATATAAGTTAATGTTAACTAAGCGTTAACTAAAGTATAAGTTAATACTAACCAAATATTAACTAAAGATATTTAACTAAATATATAAATTCTATTTATATACTTATTTAAGATAATTTAAATAACTAATTATAAATATAGAATAATACTTAATTATACTTTAAAAAGTATTATTTACTAATTATATAAACAAAACCCCTTTATTTTTATTAATTACCTATAGTTTAGCCTAGCTTATTTACTAATATAAACCTAATATAAAGTTTATTCCTTAGGAATCCCTTTTATACTAACACTATAGGAACTTAATTTATTATAAGTTTTTTTAATATTTTCCTTTTACTTTAATAATTAATAAACTTTAGGTTTAAATTTATAATTTAAAAAAAATAATAATTTTTTAATTAACTTTAATTTTATATTATTATATATAAATTATATATAATGTCCTAACTTAATACTTAAATAGTATAGGGTAAGTTCCTAAGGTAATAAGCTAAAGTTAATTAGTTTATATTAGTAAAAAGGATAGGAAGTAACTTTAAGTAGTTATAATTATAAAGTAAGTAAAATATAATAAAAATTTAATCTATATTTAATCTTAATACTTTATTAATAACTATTTATTTAAGTTATCTAAAGAATATAAAAAATTAAATTTTATATATTTAGTTATTTTTAGTAAAAGCGCTATAGCCTATTACTCCTTAAAGTATTTAAAGTACTTATATAAGTTACTTTAATTATAAAAGCATTAATATTCATTACTCCTTTTTATAATTAGTTAACTAAGTAATAGTTTTTCCTAATACTTCTCCTTTATACTTTTTATTAATTTAAGTTATAATATAATACCCCCTCTTTTATTAATTTTATCCTTAAGACCTAATAGGGCCTTATACTTAATCTAACTATAGTATATAATCTTTATAAAGTATATTTTTCTTTCTTCTTTATATTTTTATTATACTTAATTTATCTATAGGGGTTTATAAAAAGTATAAGAATTTTTTTTTAGTAAAGTATATATTAACTTCTAAAGTAGTTATAAATATACTATATATTTATTATTATTACCTAAAATTATCCTATATAATTTCTAATACTTTTTTTTATTATAGAAATTATATAATAGTAAAGAAATTTTATAATAGTATTTTTATTATAACTACTTATAAATAATTTTAGTTCCTTAGTATAATAATAACTAATTTTCCTTAGTTAAAAAAGTAATAACTTAAAAGTATTTTTTAAAGTATAAAAAGGAGGAAGCTAAGGAGTATTTTAATTCCTTAAATACTTAAATAATTAAATTATAATCTAAGTTAGCTAAAGTAGCTAATTATTTATTATATATTTATAAAATACATAAGAAAGTAAAAAAGTAAAGTAAAAAGTTATTTTATTAAGGAATAGTTAAAGCTAACGCTAAAGTAATTATAGAATAGGTAGCAGTTTAGGACCTTTAATAATTAAGGGTTTTTAATAATATTAACTAATTTTCCTTAGGTATTAGTTTAAAGTTCATAAATCTAGGTCTTCTTATACTAGGGGAAGAAATTTATATACTTTTTTTTTCCTAGGTAGTTTTATTTATTAAGTAGCCGGTGTTAGGAGTTTTAAATATAATCCTAAGTTTTTTTAAAAGTCTTAAATTAATTCTATTATATTAAAGCTTTTTATAGGTTCCTAGGTATTATAAATTAAATTATATCCCTTTTATTTAACCTAGTATTTTATTTTATTATTCTCTTCTAGGTTCCTTTATATAGCTAAGACTTTTTTAACTTTTTATTTTTTTTTATTTTTAATAATAATAATTTTATTTAAAATTAGTTTTTCTATTGCTTTATTAATTTATACTTTCTTTAAGAGTAATATATAAAATATAAAGTATTTTAGTTATATACCTTTAGGTATTTTTAATTTATAATTAATATTACTAATTTTTTTTAAAATTTTAAATAATTTAATTTTTCTAAAATTAAGTTTATTATTTAATTAGTTTATTTTAATATTTAGTATTTTATAACCTTATATATATTAAAGTAAGTAAATTATATCCCCTTCCTAGAGGTTTAGTTCTTTAATCCTATTCTAGTTTACATAATATTCTATATATTTTTAAATAAGTTCTAATTATACTTTTAATTTTTTATATAAATTAACTATTAATTCTACTTTAAGCTATACTTTATTAATATTAAGTCCTTTTTATAGTAGTTTATAAGCTAAAGGGGTATATTTATATAAAGCGTAAAATAGTATTAACTTAGTAAATTTAAATTTTATACTATTATAATATAGTTAAGTAAGAGGTAGCTATTTAACTTAATTATTTTACTATAAGTTAATAAAATATCTTAAGTATTATTTTATAATTTGATTTATTTATTCCGTTTACCTATTTATTTTAAGGTAATATATACTACTAAGTTTATAATTTACTCTAAGTTTTACTATAAGTTTTTACTAAAACTTAAAGGTAAAAGTTTATTTTTTATTAAAGATAATTTCTTAAGGTATACTATAATTAGCTACTATTATTCTTAAGTATATATATATAAGATCTTTTACTAAATATAACTTTTAATATAATAGGAAATATACTTACTTCGTAAACTTATTTACTACTACTAAAATATTATTATAAATTACCTTAAAGAAAGGTTTTCTAAAGGGTAATAGGTCTATAATATAATTAAAAGTAACTATTTCCTATAGTAATTTTAGTATTAGTAAAGGTTATAGTTTTCCATAAGGTTTATATCTTCTATATTTAATATATTAACACTTATTATAGGTTACTATAATATTAGCAGTAATTTTTTTTATTTTTTTAAATTAATATATTATAAGTACTTATTAATATATAATTATAATTCCTTAGTATTTAAATAATAAGTATTTGTAAATATATTTTATAACTTTCTTTTATAAGTTTAGGGGTACTTAGTATTTATTTTTGTTTATAAAGTATCTGTTTTATAATATAACCTAAGATAAAAATTAATATAATTCTTAATCTTTTACATATTCCTTAATTTTTTTAAAAAGTTTATTATACTCTTATACTTTAAAAATTATATTAAAAAATCTTTATTTATAATTACCTTATATATTCTAGTATAATATAATACCTTAGTAATTAAGAATTTTTTAAAAATAGTTAATCCTTCTACTAAGTATATTAGCTCTTTTATTTTCTAATCCCTTATAATATATAAGTTTATAATTAAATTTACTTAAGAATTTAAAGTATTTTAATTATCTTTCAGATAGCTTCTAAGTAAATATAAAGTAAATAATATTCTAGTAATTAGTAAAAATCTTAATATAGAATTTACTTCTTCTATAGTATTAGCTCTACTATTTTAAATAGCTTTTAATTCCTAAAAATTCTTTATTATAAACTATATAATTAAGTTTAGCTTTATTAAGTTTTTATAAATAAAATACAATAAAGTAAAGTTTTCTTTTATTATCTTACTAATTTAATACTTTACTAATTATATATTTTAATACATTAGTTTTAATTTCTACTGGTTTCTTAAGGTTATATATAACTAATATAGGTTCTAAAGCTATAGCTTATTTAATTACTTAAAATACTTATTTAGCTTCTTTTATCTAATTAAACTTTTAATCTTTTTTTATTATATTAGTTAAAGGTTAAGTAAAAATTAAAAAGTTCTAAATAAAGTATTAATAATAATTAGCTAATTTAATAAAACTTTATACTTTTTTAACTAATATTAATATTAGCTATTTATTAATTATAGTAACTTTCTTTAAATCTATTTATATAATTTTAAAAGTAATAATATATTTTAAAAATTCTACTTCTTATATATAAAATTAATATTTCTTAGGGTTTACAAAGAGGTAATTATCCTATAGTACTTAAAGTACTAAGTATATATATTTTTTATATTTTTCTTTAGTTTTTAAATATATTAAAATATTATTTAAATATATAATAATAAATTTATTTTAATATTTCTAAAGAATATAATTAATTTTTTTCTAAAAGAATATAAGTATATTTATTAATCCTTAAAGTATTACTAAAAATTTATAAAATTTTCCTAGGGTATTAAAGACTATTATCTATTTATATTCTTTTTTTATTTAAGTTAATCCATAAACGTTAGTAAAGTCTAGCTAAAAGTATATTATAGCTTTTTATAATTAATCTTTTACTTTAAATATTAATAATAAAGAAGTTTAATTTTTAATTATAATATTATTTAATTATTTATAATTAATAACTAATTATAATTTTCTATTTTTCTTTAAAATAAAAATAATAAAATATTACACTAAGGAGTTAAAGATTCTAATATATTCCTTTTCCTTCTATTTCTATATTTATTTATTAAAAGTATTAAGTTTTAACTAATTAAGGTTATATAATAAAAAGTATTTTAGTTACTTCCTTTCCTTTAACTTTATTATATAATCCTATTTAATATATAATAGCATTTATATACTTTTATTAAGATTAGTTAAGGTTTTCTAAAATAAAGCCCTAAACTTTTAATATTATTTTAAAATATTAACTATTAGGTTTATAAATTTTTCTTCTTCCTCCTAATTATTTTTTTTCTTTACAATTTCTAAAAATTAATTAAGTTTATATAAATCTTATTTCCCTTTAGTAAACCTTTTTAAAAATTAAGCTTTTACAGTTTTAAATTATTTTTATTATTATTATATAGGAATTTTTTTAAACTTAGGGAGTTAAAGTTTCTAGCTTCTTTTATTTTTTTTTTTTTTAAAGTTTTTTTATTACTTTACTAATAAATTAAGCCTTTACTTTATACTATTAAGAGTTTATATTAATATAACTATAATATACCTAAGATAATATTATATTTCAGAATATTAATAATATTATATATTACTAAAGTAGTTTAACTAAATACTTTAAAATATAGGTAATTAATCTATCTTTTTACTTATTTATTATTATATTTAAACTATTTTTTTTTTTTATAAAAAAGTTAATATAGTTTTTTTTTTTATTTTTATAATAATTACAGGTATATTACAGTTACAGCTAATATATAGTTCTTATTTACTCTAAAGTTTACTAAAACTTTAAGCAGTTATTTATTTTATATCATTATAAAAGTAATTTTTTTCTTAAGAATTATTTATTTTTTATTACTATTATATTTATATTTCTTTTTAAAAAATATAAACTCTCTATTAGTTTTATAATACTTTTTATCCAAAAACTATTTTAGTTTTTTAAGTATTAGTCTTTAATTTTACATAATATATATAATTTATAATAAGGGTTTTTGTAATTTTCCTATTCTACTACTTTATAGTATAGTCTTATTTATCTAATATAGATTTTGTAAATAATTTTATTATTTTACAGATTATCCAAAGTTTTTTAATACTTATAGTATTTTCTAAGTAACTCTTTAGGTACTCTTACATAGGTTTTAAAGTTAAATTTAATTCTATATAATTAATTTATTAATTATTATCCTATAGCTTATTTTTCTTCTAAGACTAAGTTATACTAATCTTTTAACTTATACTTTTAATATTTAAAGTAATTTAGTTTATTATATTATTAATACTATTTAAAAGTATATATTTTAGTTCCTTTATTTTAATTATACTATTAAATAAATTTTAAGGTTTAATAAATAATATATTAGTAACTTAGGTAGTTTTCCATTTGTTTATTATTCTTATATTTATAAAATACAGTTAAATAAGGTTTAAGTATTATAATTTATAATTCTTAAAACTTATAAATAACCTTTTATTTACTATACTATTCTTTATAATAAAGGTCTATAATAAAAATTACTAAATTTTATTATAAAAAAGTATTATATTTTATTTTCTACTTTAAGTAATATAAGTATTAGTAAGTAATATAGTTTATCTAATAGATTTAGTAATAGTTATTATTTATAAAATTAATCTAAGGGTAGTTTTAAGGTATTTATTAATATTATCCTTTAAGTTCTTATATTTTATTTACATTTAGACTTATAATAATTTATTATTTATTATTATATAATTACTATTATATAAGTCTATCCTAGATTTTTTAATAAACAAAAGTTTTAATATTTTATTCAAGGTTATAAACGTCAACTTATTATTATAATTTAATAAATTTATTAATTTCTTTAAATTTACTTTTAATAAAATTAATAATATTTTTAACTTATCTTTTATATAAGGGTAACCTATAGTTTTATTAAACTATAGCTTTAGTTATAGGTTCTTTAGCTAAATTAGGTATATTATTAAGTAAAGTCATTTCTTTTGGTTTATTTAATTCTCTTAGTTTTTTCTTATACTAAGGGTAGTTATTATCTTTTTATTATAATAAATTAAAAAATTATTTATTTATATCTATAATATAGACTTTTTTCTTTAATTTTAGTATTTTATTTTTATATTTTTTTTTAAGTACTTAATAATTTCTAACTATATAGCTATTTTTACTATAATTATAATATTTAAATTTTTTCTTACGCTATAAAATATCTAAATTTATTCTTCTGGGTTTACTACTATTATTTTTAATAATCTCTTTATTTTATTTTTTACCTTAATTAACTTAATATTCATTTTACTAATATTACTAAGTAATACTAATTTTAAGTTTATATAATAGGTTATTTACTTATATATAAATATTTATAAATAAAACTAAGGTATATATAAATTAATTAATATTATAAACTTTTTTTTTAACTTTTTTTTTAAGTCCGTTATAAAAATATTTAATAAAAGCTAATTTATTTTAGTTAAATTATATAGTAATATTTTAGAATTTTACAGTATAATTTAAGTATTTTCTTTTTTAGTATATATTAACTAAGGTATTTTTAATTATTTTAATTTTACTAATATTTTTAAATACTTTTTTTAATTTAAAAATATATTTATTATAATTACTAAAGATTTATTAAATTTATTTTTTTATTTCCTTAGTTAGACTTTTTAAATAATTATCTAAGATAAGTTTAAATTATTTTAAAGTAGTACTTTTAAAGTATAAGGTAGTAAAGTAAACTTTTTTTTTAGCAATATTAAAAATATTTTTAAAATCCTTAAAGTATACTTTAAGCTAAATTAAATATAAGTAAAGTTCTTTAATATTTCCCTTAAATATAAGAGGTAGCTGTTATTTAATAAAAATTTTAATATTAACTATCTTAGGTTTTTTTTTATTAAGTTTATTAACTAAAACTTAGTTAAGTTTATATATATTTTAAATAAGTATTATTAATTTATTTTTTCTAAAAAAAGTAATATTAAGTATATTTTCTATAGTAATATTTTTATTTTTATTAATTATAAATATACTAGGTTTAGTAGTTAAGGTATTATTAATTAAGCTAAATCTAAGTATAATAATTTATATTACTTAAAGGTTACTTAATATCCTTCTAAATAAAAGTTATTAATATATAATATCCTAACTTAATACTTAAATAATATAAAGTAAGTTCCTAAGGTAATAAACTAAGGTTAATTAGTTTATATTAGTAAAAAAAATAAAAAGTAATTTTAAGTAATTATAATTATAAAGTAAGTAAAATATAATAAAAATTTAATTTATATTTAATCTTAATACTTTATTAATAACTATCTATTTAAGTTATCTAAAGAGCGTAAAGAATTAAATCTTATATATCTAATTATTCTTAGTAAAAGCGCTATAACCTATTACTTTTTAAAGTATTTAAAGTACTTATATAAGTTACTTTAATCATAGGAGCATTAATACTTATTACTCTTTCTTATAATTAGTTAACCAAGCAATAGTTTTTCCTAGTACTTCTCCTTTATACCTTTTATTAGTTTAGGTTGTAATATTATATAATAAAAAATAATTTTACTTAGTTATTTTATTTAAAATTAATATAATAATATAAATAAATTTTAATTATTTAATTAATTTTATTTATTTATTTATTTATTTATAAATAATAAATTATATTAACTTTATAATTTATTTTTAATTTAATTATAAATATTTTTTAAAATTTAAATATAAATATATTTTTTTATTAAAAATTATATTTTTTAATAATTTATAATTATTTATAATATATTTTATTATTATATATATTAATTTTTTTATATTACTAACTTCCTTAAATAATAAAAAGTATAATAAACTAAGCTCCTATAGTATTAATATAAAAGGGATTCTTAAGAAATAAACCTTATACTAAGTTTATATTAGTAAATAAACTAAGCTAAACTATAGGTAATTAATAAAAATAAATAGTTTTATTTATATAATTAATAAATAATACTTTTTAAAGTATAATTAAATATTATTTTATATTTATAACTAGCTATCTAAACTATTTTAATAAGTAATATAAAGTAAATTTATATATTTAGTTATATTTCTAAAGTAATTATAAATAATAGTTACTATCTATTACTTTTATATAAAAGTAATTTTTTATATACGTCGCTTTTATATTAAATAATTATTAATTAGTTTTTAGTTTATTAATTATTTTAAAGGTATATATTTATTATATTAGTATAAAATATTAGTTTATAATATAATATCCCCCTTTTATTAGTCTTATCCTTAAGATTAATTATAAGACCTTAGTATTCTTTATATTAGTATATTATTATATTTCTTAATATATAATTTTTTTTATATTACTTATTAATTTATTTTAAAACTTTACTTTATAATCCCCTTATATATATATACTAATATTATATTAGTTAAGTATTATATAAAACCTTAAGCTTATTTTAAGCTTTATTTTATTAAAGTAAAGTATAATTAAGTAAATAAGAATTATAGGAGCTTAGTTAATTAAACTTCTTTAACTAACTTTATAAAAATACCTTATTTATAATATATTACTTTAGGGAAAGTAAATAAGTATAAGTTTAGTAGTTATTTTATTTAATATTAGCAGTATATTACTAATAAAAAGAGTTATAATAAAGGTACTATTATATCCTTTTATAAGTATTTATTTCCTTTTTTTTATATTTTTATTACTAATAATTTTAATAATTACTTATTTTTAAAAAGATTATAAAAAGTATTTTATATAAGAGTAAGAGGCTAAAGTAGCTTTTACTAAGGTACTTACTTATTTTTAATAGATTTATTATTTAAAGTAAAAAGTAAAGGAAAAAAATAATAAAGTTTTTAATTATAGTATAAAATTATTAAATATATAAAATAGTATTATATAATAAAAGTTTAATACCGCTTTAAATACTTAGTTTATTAATATAATTAATATCCTTAACCTAAGTTTTTTAAATAATTTTCTTTATCTTAGGGGTATATCCTTAGCTTTTAGTAGATTTTTTTCTAAAACTTATTTAAGGCTACTTAGGAATTTATAAAGTTTTCGGTAAGTTCTTAACTATTTATACTTCTATTATATTTTTTCTATTTTACTAAATATTAAAGTTTATTAATTTTAGGATTTATTTTTAATAATATTATTTTATTAATTTTATATTTAAATTCTTTACTTTTAATAACGATTTTATTTATAATAAATTCTTTAGTATTTTTATTTATTAATACCTTTTTTAATAATAAAATATAAAAAATTAAGTATATTAGTTTCCTTTATTTATTTAGCTACTTTAGGAAGTCTAATTTATAATTAACTTTATTAATTTTCTTTAGAATTTTATAAAGCTTAATTTTTTTATAATTTAGTTTATTACTTAGCCTGTTTATTTTAATATTAGCTTATTTTTTTCCTTAAGTATATTAAAGTAAATAAACTATATTTCCTTTTTAAAAAATTAATCCTTTAAACCTTTTTTTATTTATATATTTTTTTATATATTTTTATATAAGTTTAAGTTATATATATAGTTCTTAGTATAATTTTTTAAGTTTATTTACTTTAAGTATAGTTTTTTATATATCTTCTTTTTTTTATAATATTTTATATATTTATAAATAATATTCTTTATTAATATAAAATAATAAAAGTTTAGTTAATTCTAAAACTAAATTATTATAAAAGAATTCTATATTAGGTAAGTACTTAACCTAGTTATTTTAATTAAAGTTAATATAATTTCGTAAATATACCTTAATAATTTAGTTAATATATTTTATTTATTTATTTATTTAAAAGTAATAAATAATATTAGTTTTATAATTTATATTTATTTTTACTATAATATTTTACTAGTATTTAAATATAAATATTAATTTTTTATTAGAAATAATTTCCGTAGGTAATTTATATTTTAAAGCTATATATTTTTATATTATATAACTTAATTCTTTTACTATACTTTTTTTTTTATATAAAATAAAAATACCTTATTTTATTAATTTATTAATAATAATAAAAATACTATTATATATTATATTTATTATAAGCTCCTTTAATAATAGTAGCTTAATAATATAATTTAATAAAATAAAGCTTTAAAAGTACTTTAGTATTAGTAATAATTATAGTTTACTATAAAGTTTTTATTAATTAGACTTTGTTTTTATATATAAAATATATAATTAAATAATTTTTTTAATAACTTTCTTTATACTTATAAAAGTATAGTACTATTATATTTATTATAGTATTTTAGTAACTTTTTTATATTTATATAGTAAATACTTATAAATTATCTTAGTTACTTTTTTTTATAATAAATCTAATACTTAAATTTTTCTATTTTAGTATAAGATTTCTTTTATAAAGGTTATATCTTTAGGGAATTAATTTAATATTTAATTATTAACTTTATTTTTAATTTTATTAAAAATAAGGTTTTTATCTTTAATAATAAAAAAAGTATTAATAGCTACTAATTTATAATACCTTTCTATTATTTTTTAAAATATTAGTAAAGTAAGTTTTAGTATTAATTTAAAATAGTTTTTTCTATAACTAAAAGTATTTATATAATTATTTTCTAATTTTTTATAAAGTATAATCTTAAAGTTATACTTAACTATAAGCCTAAGGTATTTTTTTTATTATATAAAAATATTTATTTTTTTTATAGTAAAATTTATAAAGTTTTTATAATTTAAATATATAGTAATTTTATACTTATTTTTTAATAAATATAATTTTTATTTTTTAAATACTTTAAAAATAGCTATAAGTTCCTAGTTATATATAGAATATTATAATTTAAGGTTATAGAATTTCTTAAAGAAAAAGGTTACTAAATATAATATTCTTTTATTATCTTATTAATTAAGAACTCCTTTAATTATATAATTTAAAGTATTTATTTTAATAATAACTAACTTTTTAAGGTTATATATTTATAATACTAATATATTAGTAATAGCTTCCTAAAGTACTTTAAAAGCTTCTAAGGCTTTCCTTATATATTTAATTAATTAATTTTTCTTTTTATTATTTAAATCTTTTTTAATAAAGTTTATAAATAATATAGTAATTTTACTATAATTTTAAATAAATTATTAATAATAATTAACTAATTTAAAAAAACTTTATACTTCTTTAATTATTTTAAAAACCTTTTATTTTATAATAACTATTACTTTAGTAAAGTTTATTTTAATTTATCTTAATAAAATAATATATTTTAGAAAGTTAACTTTTTATATATAGAATTAATACTTTTCTAATTCTACTAATAAATTTACTACTTATAGTATTTCTAAAATTTAATATATATATTATTTATACTTTTTTAAAGTATTAAAGTAAATTAATATATTATCTAAGTATATAATAATAATTTTATTAATATATTTTTTAAAGACTTTATTAATTATTCTTTAGAATATAGCTAATATATTAGTAAATCTAAAGGGTATAATTAAATATTTAAATAGTCTATAATATATTTTAAATACTATTTTTTATTTATTTTCTTCTTTAATTTAAATAAAATTATAAGTTTCTTTTAGGTTAAGGGCTATAAACTATTTTATAATAACTAACTTATTTTTAATTTCTAAGATTAGTAGTAGTAGTATTTAATCCTTAATAGTAATTTTATTAAGTTATTAATAGTTAATAATTAATTATAACTTTTTATTTTTTTTTAATATAAATATTATAAAATATTTTATTAATAAGTTAAAAACTTAAATATATCCTTTTTCTAATTATTTATTTAACTATTTCTTTAAGGTTTTAAGTTCCTTTTTATTAAGGTTATAAATTTTATAAATCTTAGGTTATTTTTTATTTATTAACTTAATAAAGTAATTCTATTATAAATATAATAATAACTTAGTATTTAGTATTACTTTATATAGTTTTTTAAATTTCTTATATTAGTAAAATATTTTAGTAAAAGTATTCTTAAGTTTTCTTAATTCCTTTTTTTCTTATACTTTATATAGTATATTATTAAATACTACTAGCTTATTTTTAAATTATATTATAATTTTATTAATATAAATATATTTTGCTTTTTTATATTATTTATTATATTATAGTAGTATTAATAATTTATTTTCCTTAAATTTAACTATTTTTATTTTCTTTATAATTAATATAAAAGATTCTGGTTTTTTTAATAATATAGTTTTACTCTTTTATTTTCTTTAGCTTAGTTAATATTTAAGTATATTTTTTATATTTTAATAAACCTTATTAATTTTCTATTAAATAATAGGGTTATTATTAAGTAACTATAGGTATTTTAAAAAAATATTATTTTTTAATATATTTAAAATACTAAATTTAACGTTATAAGTATTCCTATTAATAGTTAATAAAAAATAATTAATTTTATATTTAATAAGTTCTTTTTTTATTTTTTCCCCTATAATATTTATAATTTATAATATTTGTTTTTTTTTTTATATAAGGATTTTTAGTTCTTTAATTAATTATAATAATATTAAATTATAGTTTAATTTATTATTAATATATATAATAGTAGTTTTATTTTTAAGTAGTATATTTACTCTTAGTTTCTTTATTTTAGTTATCTTAACTATATTAACTTATATTTTTTCTAAAGTATAGTTTTCCTTTATAATATTATATATAAATATATTAGCGTAAATAATATTAAGGTTATTAATTCTCTATTATTATATTTATTACTATTAGAGTTTTTAGTATTATTAATATTTATTAATATTAATTTTATTAATATAGTATTTATAAAAGTATATAATATTTTTTTAATAAGTATATTCCTTAGTATAGGTTTTAAAGTTAAATTTATTATAATATAACTAGTAATAAAGTTATTAATAATCCTCCTTTACTAACTAGTACTTTTTATAGTCTCTATTATAATATTATAAAAAGTTAAACTTAGGGTATTTTTTTTATTAATTATACTATTCCTTAACCTTATAGTTAAGGTAATTATAATATTATTAATTAATATATTTTTTAAAGTTAGGTTCTATATAATTTTTATTATATAAGTTACTTTATTAAATCTAAAAATACTAATTATAAAGCTTAGTTTTCTAATATTTAATATACAGTAGTTTATTATACTATTTTATATTTTATTACTTATATTTCTTTATAAATAAGGTATTATATATAAGTTATATTTTTTCCTATTTAAAAAACTAATTTTAAGTTATAATAAAGTAATAGGGGTTAGCATTAGTATATTCCATTAGCCTATTATTACTAAGTACCTATTACTATATAATTTTATATTACTTAAGTATTTATTAAAATTTTATTAATTTTTATTTTTATATTCCTTTTAATTTATTATTAAAAAGCTTTTATTTACAAAGGTAATTTAGTCCCTAAGGTTTTTATAATTTATAGTTTTTATATAATTTTAAAATATTTAAGTTAGTATATCCTTAATTTTATCTAGCTTCTTCTTTTTATTTATAAATAAATATATTTTTTTATTTTTTTTTTTCTTTTATAAGTAAAATATTAAGGGCTTTATTTTATATTTCCTTATATTTATCTTAAGTTATATTAACCTTTTTTAAAGTAGTAATTACTATAAGTATATTATTAATAACCTAATTAATTATTTATTAACTAGCTTTTTTAAAAGTTATAGTATTAATAATAATTTATTTTAATTACTTTTTCTTAAGTACCTTAAGTTATTATTTTAATATTTCTTTTCCTTTCTTATATATAAAATATTAATTATTATAGTAGTTAATTTAATTAAGTAAATTATAAAATATAATTTTAATAATATTAATTTAAACTTTATTAAACTTTTTATTTTTATTAATAGATTTTTTAAAATTATTAAATTTCCTATATTTACTTTAGTAGTTTTTTTTTTTATAATTTATTTTACTATAGTAGTTATATTTACTTATAAACTTATAAGTATTAATAATATCTAGGTCTATAGGTTTTAGTTTTTTATTATTTAAGGAGGTTAAATTATATTTTTTACCTTAATTAATATAATATTAAAGATATTAATAAGCTTTATTATTTTCTCTTTTCTTAATTTATTTTTTCCTTTATTATTTAAATTATTAATTATTAATATAATTAACTTTTTTAAAAAGTTTTTTAAATATAATTAAAAGGTTATTTTATAATAATTTATTTTTTATATTTAACTTTAGTTTTTAATAGTATAATATTTTTTTAACTATATTTTTAAAGTTAGTTTTAGTATAAATTTAAATAAATTTAGTAATATATTTAATATATATACCTTATTATTAAAGCTTAAGTAGTATATTCTTAGTTTTTTTTTTTTTATTAATTTATTTAAAAAATACCTTAAGTTACTTTTTAAATTTATTATAGCTATTAAATAATATATTAGTAAATATTTTCCTATAACTTTATTCCTTATATTTAAAGTTATAAAAGTATAGCTTAAACTAATTCTTAGGTTTTTTAATAAGTTAACTTTCTATTATATTAATTTATTATTTTTCTAAAACTATAGTAATTAAAAAATATTTAAAATATAACTTTATATTTATAAAAAACTCTTTAATTTTCCTTAAGTTTTTATTAAATAATATAAGTATTAGTAATTTAATAACTTTTCCTAATTCTTTTTTATAAAGGCTTTCTAAGGCTATAGGTAAAAGTCTTAAAGTATTAAGTTATTTATTAAGTATATTAATAATATTTTATTAGTTTTTAATAATTTACTTTATATAGGTAATTAAAGCTTTAAGATTTAGGAAGTATTATTATACTTTAGCTTTATTAGCTAAAGGGATTTATAGTATTTTAAAAATTACTATTATTTTTATTATTTTTTTAAATAAGTTTAAAATCTTAATATTATTATTATATATACTTTAGACTTTACTTTTATAATTTATTTTTTTATTTAAAATTTAAAATTTAATTATTTAATATTTTTATAATAATATTACTTATAGTTTAAGGTAACCTTTAAATAAAAGTTATAAATATATAATAAACTAAGCTTTTATAATATTAATATAAAAGGGATTTCTAAAGGATAAACCTTATATTAAGTTTATATTAGTAAATAAACTAAGCTAAACTATAAGTAATTAATAAAAATAAATAGTTTTATTTATATAATTAGTAAATAATACTTTTTAAAATATAATTAAGTATTATTTTATATTTATAACTAATTATTTAAACTATTTTAATAAGTAATATAAAGTAAATTTATATATTTAATTATATTTTTAAAGTAATTATAAGCAATAGTTACTATCTATTACTTTTATATAAAAGTAATTTTTTATATATATTACTTTTATATTAAATAATTATTAATTAATTCTTAGTCTATTAGTTATTCTAAAGGTATATACCTATTACATTAGCATAAGATATTGGCTTATAATAGAAAGTAAATTATTTTTATAAATTTATTAACTATTATAAAAATATTATTATAAAGTATTTTTATAATTAATTTTTTTAAAAAAAGTAATTTAATAATTAAGTTAAATAAAATTAAGTTTTATAATTATTATAATATAGGTAATAGTTATAGTTATTTATATAATTTATATTTAAAACTTTTAGTTTATTTATATATTATATATTTTAATATAATTTTTTATATTTATATTTTAATACTTTTAAATATAAAGTATTATTTAACTTATTATATAGTTTTTTAAATTTTATAATATTTATTAAGCTTATATATATAAATTAATTTTATTATTTTACTTTATAAATTTTTTAATACTTATATAAGTTTATTTAGTATTAGGTATTTAGTATTTATAAAAATACCTTTAAGGTATTATTTATTTTTTTAGTTTTTTATATACTTTTTAATATTATTAATAATTAAATTATTTATTTTAATTTAATATAAAGTATTAATTAATTAAATTACTAAGTTTTTATATTAGTTTTTTTTTAATATTTAAGCTTTAATTTTTAAAATTTCCTAAAAGTAATTTAAGTATTTACTAAATATATTAGTATATTTATTATTTATTTTATTATAATATTTAATAATAAACTTAAATTTAAAAAGTTATTTATAATATTTAATTTATTTATAAAATAGCTTTTATATTATTATAAAGTAAGTAATATTTTAGTAATTTATAAAAATTATTATTAAAAATTAACTTTTTTTATAATAATATTTTTAATATTACTTACTAAGTATTTAATATATAATTAAAATTTTTTTATTATAAATAAAATATTTAAATTTTAATTTATATAATTTTTTAAAAAAGTAAATAATTAACTTAAGTTTTTTTTTTTATATTATTTAATTAATTAAGTACTTTATTAATTATATAATCTAAGGTATTAGTTTTAATTATAATAAGTTTATTTAAATTAAATATTATAAATATTAATATACTTATAAAAGCTTATTTAAAGTAATTAAAAACTTTTTAAATATTTAGTATTAATTTAAATTTAATATTTTTTTTATTAAATTTATAAATAATATAGTAATTTTTAAAAAGTTTTTAATAAAATATTAATAATAATTAATAAATTTTAAAAAGCTTTATATTTATTTAATATTTTTAAATAGTTTTTAATTATTAATTACCTTAAGTTTTTTAAAGTTTATTTAAATTTTTCTTAAGGTAATAATATATTTTAAAAATATAACTTTTTATATATATATAATAGACTAGTCTATATTAAATAGTATAGGGTAATTCTTAAGGTAATAAACTAGTTATAGTTTATATTAATAAAGGTAGTAAAATACAGTAGGTAATTTTATTATATAGTTAATAAGTTAAATACTAAGATTAATTTTATTACTATATTAATAATTAACTATTTAAGCTATTTAAAAAATATAATAATTAAATTTTATATATTTAATTAATATTATTAAATTAATAAAAGTTAATAAATAACTTATATTAACTTATATTATAAATTACTAAAAATTAATAAATAACTTATATTAACTTATTTTTTACTAGTAGATTAATCTATAGTTAATTTAAGTATATATTAATTAGGTAATTATAAAGTATTTAAAATATAATATAATATCCTTCTTCTATTAGTTTTATCCTTAAGGTTAATTATAATAACCTTATACTTTATTTTATAATTATACTATTTTAATCTTTAATATATAATATATCCTTTTATTTTTTACTTATAAATTTTAACTTATTTTTATTAACTTTTTATTTATAAATATTAATATAATATTAGTTTTTTAAAATTTTAAGATTTATTCTTAATTTCTTTTTTATTTTTCTAAAGATAAAAAATATATAAATTAAGCTTATTTTAAGCTATTAAAGTAAATAAATATTATAGATATAGCTATAATATTATATTTTTATTATAAAAATATAAGTATTAGTAAAAAATATAAATTTAATACTTACTTTATTAAGTATTAATAATATATTTTAATAAAAAAAATATATAATAGTAGCGTTATTATAAATTTTTATAAATTTATTTTTAAAATTATTTTAGTTTCTTTTATTAATTATTTCTAATAGCTTAGTTAAAGTAAAATTATAAAAAGTATAATACTAAAAAACATAAAGTAATAAATTAGTTTACTAAGTATTAGTAATATATAATAAAAACTTTAGCTTAGTTATAAAAAGTACATAAGTTAAAATAAAAAGTAAAAAAACATAGTAATTAAGTTTTTAATTAAGGTATAAAGGTAATTAATATATAAAATAATATTATATAGCAAAAGCCTATTATTAATAATTAGCTTTTTTCTAATATTAATTTAAAGTTCTTAGATTTAAGTACTTTTATATTATTAAAAAATATTCCCTTATTATTTTTTTAATTAATTTTATTTTTATTTAGTATTTTTTAATTAATTATTTTATTTTAAATTTTATTTTTATAAAGAAATTATTTAAAGTTATTTTTAAATAATTAAGATTATTAATAAATTCCTATATATTTTTACTTTTATTATAACTTTTTTATTTTATAAAGTATTTATATTATTTTTATTATTTATTAAAGCTAAGCTTAATAATAATAATTATTTTAACTTTATATTTTTCTTTAATTACTTTTATAGTAATTTTATTATAAATAATTTCTCTAGTATTTTTATTTACTAATACTTTTTTTAATAGTAAAATATAAAAAATAAAGTATAACTTAATAATTTTAAGTAGTTTAAATTTATAATTTACTTTTTTAATTTTCTTTAAAATTTTATAAAGCCTAAGTTTATAATAGTTAAGTTTATTACTTAATTTATTTATTTTAATATTAAGGAGCTTTTTACCTTATATATATTAAAGTAAGTAAATTATATCCTCTTCCTAAAGGTTTAATTTTTTAATTCTTTTTTAGTTTATATATTTACTTATATATTTATATATAAGTTTAAGTTATCCTTATAGTTCTTTATAAAGCTTTTTTATATTTTTTATATATATTTTTACTTTTTTAATATATAGTCTTTATCTTAAAGGTTAGTATATTTATAAAGTAAAGTTATAGTTTATATAAAAAGGTATTACCTTTATTAATTTTAACTTAATATTATTATAATATAGCTAGGCTATTAATAGGTTTATAATTTAGTTATCCTAAGCTAAGTTAATATAACTTCTTAAGTATACTTTAATAATCTAGTTTAATTACTTAGTTTATTTATTAATCTATAGGTAATATATAGTACTAAGTTTATAATTAATTCTAAGGTAAGCTATAAATACTTACTAAAAATATAATATATAAGTAAATCCTTAATTAAAGATTATTTCTCCTAGTACTTTATATTTACTTTTTATATATTTTATATAAATATAAACTTAGTTTTTAACTAAGTTTATTTTTTTATTAAAAATAAAATAAGTTTTTTTAAAAAGCTTATTAATAATAATAAAAATACTATTATATTTAAATCCTATAATTAAATCTTTAAATAGTAATAAATATATAATATAATTAAATATAATTAATTCCTATAGTAGTTTTAGTATAAGTAATAATTATAGCTTTCCATAAAGTAAATATTAATTATTTTTTATTTTTCTATATATAATATAATATAAAACTACTTTTTTTATTTATTACTTAATTTTTTTAAATTTATAGTATTATTAAATTTATTATATAGTTTTAGTAATTTTTTTATAATTATATAGTTTATATTTATAAATATAAGTAATTACTTTTTTATATAATTCTTTAAGTATTTATATTTTATTATTAAGTATAAGGTATTTTAATTTTATTATAATATTTTTAAGGAATTATTCTTATTTTTAAAATTTAATATATTTTATAATTTTTATTAAAAAAGGATTATTTTCTTTAATCTTAAAGATAAAATTAATTTATTATTACTTTAGAGTATTTTATTTATTAGGTTATAGGATTTATATAATAAAATCTAGTATTTTTTAAAAATAATTAGGCCTTTAGCTAAAAATATTAATATAATTATTCTTAAATCCTTTATAATTGATTATTTTATAGTTAAATATAGCTAAGAATTTAAAATATTTGATTTATTTTTTAAATAATTACTAAGTTATTATAAAAAATATAATGTTTTTATAGTTAATATAAACCTTAATTTTATATATATTTCTAAGGTAGTAATATTTTTAATATTTAAATATAATAATAATAGTTATAAATTCCTTATTATAAATAAGGTATTATAATATTAATTTATATAATTTCTTAAAGAAAAATATAATAGGTCTTAGTTTTTTATTTTAGTTTAGTTAATTAATTTATTTACTAATAGTAAAGTTTAAGGTATTTATTTTAATTATAATTAATTTATTAAAATTAAATATAGTAAGTATTAGTTTTAAAGTTATAGTATTTTTAAGTTATTTAAAGGTAATATTAATATTAAAGCTTTATAAAAATTTTTAATTTTTCTTAGTAAGATTTATTAATAATATAGTAATTTTAGTAAAATTTTTTATAAACTATTAATAATAATTAGTAAGTTTTAGGAAGCTTTATATTTCCTTAATATTATTTAAAAATTTTTAATTTTTAATAACTTTAATTTTTTTAAAGTTTATTTAGATTTTTCTAAGTATAATAATATATTTAAGGAATTTTACTTTTTATATATAGAATTAATATTTCTTAAGGTTAATTAGTAAATTAGTATTTTAAAAAGTTTATAATACTTAATAAATATATTTTTAATATTCTTTAAAAGTTCTTAAGAAAATAAAAATATTATTAATATATATAATAATAAAGTTATTTAAATATACTTTTAGTATATAATTAATTTATTTTTAAAATAATATAAAGGTATTAATAAGTTTTTATAATATAACTAAGTATTTATAAAAACTATATTATATTTAAAAAATAGTTTTTTATTTATTTTTTACTTTTATATAAATAAGTTTATATACTTTGGTTAAGTTAAGTATAGTAAAGTAATTTATTTTAGTAAAATATTCCTTAATTTTATTAATTAATAGTAATAGGGTTTTATTTTTAATAATAATATTATTAAGTTAGTAATAGTTAATAACTAGTTAAAGTTTTTTATTTTTTTTTAATATAAAGATAATAAGGTATTTAGTAAGTAAGTTAAAAATATAAATATATTTTTTCTAAAGTTATTTTTTAATTTATTCTTTAAGTATTTTAAGCTTAAATTTACTAAGGTTATATATTTTATAGAACTTAAAAGTAGTTTTTTTTTTAATATAACTTTATAATTTTATTTTAAATATAATAGTAGCTTTATTTTTAGGGTTTTTTAATATAATTTCTTATATTTACAGTACTACTATAAGACCTTTTTTATATATTATTCCTTAAGATTAAAGTTAATTTTCTCCTTAGTTTTTAAAAAAGCTTAGTTAAAATTTTAAAGTTTTATTTATATTAAAGTAATTATTTTATAAATTTTTTATTATTTTACTTTATTTTATTTATTTTAGTATTATTATAGTACTTTTTAAAGAGCTTTAAATTTAACCTTTATGTTTTTATTTTTTAATTTAAGGAGCTTTAGGTTTTCTAATAGTATACTACCCTTTTATTACTTTTTTTAAAATAATTATAATTTAAGTTTTAGTATTTTTAGTAAACTAAAATTATTTACTTAATTTACTTAATTTATTTCCTAGTTAACCTAAGGGTTACTTTCCCTTAGTTATATATATTTTAATAAGGCTTTAAATCTTAGAATATTTAATATATTAAAATTAATTTTCTTTATTTTACCTTAGATTTTAATATTAAGGAAAAATATTTTAGTATTAATAATTCCTCTATTATATTTAAACCTTTAATTATTTATAATAAATATATTATAGCTTTTATTACTTTTATTTTTATATAATAACTATAGTTTAAATATAAGTATAAGTAAAATATAGTTACTTTAAGCTTTCTTATTAAAAAATATTATAAATCTATATTTTTTAATAATTACTTTTATTAAAAACTTTAATAATTATATTAATTATATAATAATATTAATAGATTTCTTAAGGAGGTTTTTTTTCTTTTTTAAAATATTATCCTTAGGGGATTTTTTATTTTTTTTAAGTTAAACTTTATAGTAAGTATTTTTAAAATTAATAATTATAAACTATTTTAGTTATTTTTCTTTAAGGTTAATATTATTAAAGTATAATAAAGTTTATACTACTTAAAGGTTTTTATTATATACTTTATATTAGTAATACTTATTAATAAGTATAATTATAAAATTATATTTATAGTAATATTTAATATTATATTAGTTTTTATTTCCTTTATAAATTTAAAAGTTTTATTTAACTTTTTATAATTATTTTTAAATATATATATTATAGTAGTATTCCTAATAGTAATAGCTATAGTACCTACCTATATTACATTAGTTAAAATTTAGGGAGTTATATTTTTAAAAATATTAATCTTAGATTTTATTAATTATATAAGTTTTATAATAGTATTTAATATATAAGTCTAAGTTTTTGTAATTATATTCTTTAGTAAAGTAAGTATTATATTATATTACTTCCTAATTTATAAGCTATTATTATATTTTAAAGTTATTTTTCCTAAGAATTTTAATTATAAATTAAAATACTTTAAAAGTATTAATTTAGTTAAGGTTTATAAATAATATTATGTAAATTTATATATACTACTATACCTTAAGTATATTTTATAATAAAAGTATAATATTAATTATAATAATATTAGTAATTTTTAATAAAAGTATAATATTATATATAGGTATTATATCCTTAAGGCTATTAACTTTCCTTAAGGTTAGCTTTTCCACTAGGGCTTATATTTATTTATTAAGTTTAAGTTTCTCTATAACTTAAGCTATATTTAAGTTAAAGATTTTATTATTATTATATTCCTAGTTTAGTAATTACTTAAACTTATAAATAGTATTAATAATTTATCTAGGTTATTTTTAAAGTTTATTAATTTTCTTAAATTAATAATTTTAAGCTATATAGCCTTCTTTACTATAGTTATAATAAAGGAATTTTTTTTTTTTAGTAATAGTATTAAAGTTTATTTATTTAAGGTTTATTTTATAAATATAAGTAACTTTATTATTATATTTTCTACTTTAGTTTATATAATACTTAAAGTTATTTTTTAGGTAGTACTTTTAAAAACTATTTATTTTAAGTTTATATAAAAGATTATTAGCTTTAATATATTATTTTATAAAAAAATTAAAGTTATATTTTTTATAGTTAATATAATATATTTTCTCCTTAAGTTTTTTCTTAAGACTATTATAAAATTATTTAATAAAAGCTAATTCTCTTTAATTAACTTTAGTAAATAGGTCTTAGAAATATATAATATAATTTATATATTTCCCCTTTTAGTAAATAATTATAAAGTAATTTTTAGTTATTTTAATTTTACTAATATTACTAAATACCTTCTTAAGTTTACTTTTAAATTTATTAAAGCTTTTAAAAATCTTCTAGGTTTAATTAAATATAATACTAATATTCTTTTTAAAATACTTATCTTAGATAAATTAGAACTACTTAAAGACAATCCCCTCTAGTTATAAAGTAGTAAATAATACCTTTTTCTCTAGGGTATTAAAGGTATTTTTAAAATCCTTAAAATATACCTTAAGCTAAGTTTAAAAAAAATAAAATTCTTTTATATTTTTATTTATAAAAAATAGTTAATACTTAATTAAAATACTAATGTTTTTAATAATAGGCTTAATTTTTATATTAGCCCTAGCTTTATTAATATTATTAACTAGTTACTTATTAAGTATATATATATTTTAGAAAAATATAATTATTTTAGTATTTACTATATTTATAAAGTTAAGGGTATTTTCTATAGTAATATTTCCTTTGGAATTAATTATAAAAGCTCCTAGGTTAATAACCATAGGTGCAGGGGTTAATTAAGGAGCTATAATACTTTTTATTACCTAAATAATACATAGTACTAATTTAAACAAAAGTCATTAATATATAATAAACTAATCTATATTAAATAATATAGGGTAGTTCTTAAGGTAATAAACTAATTATAGTTTATATTAACAAAGGTAATAAAATATAGTAGGTAATTTTATTATATAGTTAGTAAATTAAATACTAAGATTAATTTTATTACTATATTAACGACTAACTATTTAAGCTATTTAAAAAGTATAATAACTAAATCTTATATATTTAATTAATATTATTAAGTTAATAAAGGTTAATAAATAATTTATATTAATTTATATTATAAATTACTAAAGGTTAATAAGTAACTTATATTAACTTATTCCTTATTAATAAATTAGTCTATAGTTAATCTAGGTATATATTGGTTAGGCAATTATAAAGTATTTAGAATATAATAATATAAAAGTTATATTTCTTAGGTTTTACTAAGAGTTTATTATCCTATAGTATTTATAATACCTTTTTAATATATTCCTTATATTTTTTTAAATTTTTAAAATAAATAAAAATATTATTAAAGTATATAATAATAAAATAATTTATATAATTTTATAATATATAATTAATTATTTTTTAAAAAAATACTAAAATATTTATAAATTTAAAAAGTATTATTTAGTATTTATAAAATTTATATTTAATATAAAAAATAGTTTTCTATTTATTACTTTTTTTAATTTAAATAAAGTTATATACTTCTTTAAGGTTTAATAAAGTAAAAATCTTAGCTTTTATAAATTAGTTTTTAATTTTAAAAATTAATAATAATAATATAATATTTTTTTTAATTATTATATTTAATTATTTATAATTTATAATAAGTTAAAGTTTATTATTTTTTTTAAATATAAATATAATTAAATATTTTACTAAGGATTTAAAAAATTTAATATATTTTTTCTTTAGCTAATTTTTAATTTATTTATTAAATATTTTAAGTTTAATAATATTAAAGTTATAAATTTTATTAAATATTAATATTTTATTATTTATAAATTTAATTTTATAGTTTTATTAATTATATTTTAGTAATTTAATATTTAGTTTTTTATTAAAGACTAGTATATACTAAAGGTTTATTAATATATTTTTTAAATATTTTAATATTTAGTTTTAGTAATATAATTCTTTAACTTTTTATATAATTAAGTTAAAAAATTTAAGTTATTTTTTTTTTAGTTTTTTAATATATTTAATTACTTTTAAAGGTTTTTTTAGTTTTATAAATTATATTTATTTTATAATTTTTTTATTTTTTATATATTTTTTTATTTTTTTATTTAATATAAGGGTTATTAATTTTATTATTAAGGATATTATAGTATTTTATTAATCTTCCTAATTTAGTTATAATTTTACTAATATATTAATTAATTAAATATAAAGTTATTATTTTATATAATTTTTTTTTTAATTAATATTAAGGTTATATAACTTTAGTTAATTATATCCTAAAAGTATATTATATTTTATAATATTTATAATATTAAATTTAAATATATCCTTAATTTTACTAAACTAAATTATAAAGTAATTAATTTTATAATTAATAATTTTATTATTATAAATAAATTATTATTTTTTAATATTTATAAAAGTATATAGTTTTTTTTTTTATAATAGTTTAACTATAAGTAATTAACTAATTAAGGTATAATATAATTTATTATAGCTTTAAAATTTATATAAACTATAATTAGTTTATTATTTAATTATTTATTTATTAGGAATTTTTATAATTTCTTTTTTTTTATTATAATATTTAAGTTATAGTAGGTTATATTATTAGTACTATTATAATATTTATTATTATTTTAGGTAGTTTTATTACCTTACTTTTTATTATAAAAGTTACTTTTAATATTATTTAATTCTAAGGTAATTTAGCTTAATTTATAAACTTAGATATTATAGTATTTATACTAAGTATATTTAAGCTTTAGGATATATTTATTAGTAAGTTTATAATATTTTTAAAAATTATTTTAGTTAATTTTTTATATTTTAGTATTATAATTATATTTACTAATATATTTTTTAAAATTAAAACTTTATTATATTAAGTTTTTAATAATATATATAAGTATATAATATTAATATTAGTATTTTATATAATTATTTTTATTATAAAATATAAATTTATTTTATATATAATTAATAGTTTTATAATTTTTATATTATTTAATAAGTTTATATAAAATATATTATTTATATAAAAGTAATTTATAGTTAATAATATTAGCTTTATTATATTAATTTATAAATAAAATATTATTAATATAATATAATACTAATTTTATTACCTTAGGTTTAGGATATTAAATATTAAAATATTATTAAAACTTTTTTCCTAATACCTAAGTTTTATTATAAGTATTAATTAAGTTAATTTTTAGAATTTCTTTTTATTATTTAATAAGCTTTTTTAATATAAAGTTTATTAATAATATAGTATTTAAAAGATTATTATAATTATAAGTAATTTTATTTTTATTTTTATTATTTTTTTTATTTAAGAGTTTTTATTTATAAAAATATTTAAGTCTTTAGGGTTTTTATAATTTATAATTTAAGTATAATTTACTAATATTAAAGTTAGTATATTTTATATTATAGTCCTATTATATAATACTATGTTTTTATTATATAAATTTTTTTTATTTTTATTTATAAAATACTTTTTTTTTTTAAAATTATATTAAAAGTTTAAAATATTTTCGTAAGTAGCTTCTTTAAATATATTTAAGGTTTATATTTTAGGTCCTTTAAGGAATTAACTTAATTTTTATTTATTACTAAAGTATATTTAATATTTATTATTATAATATATTAAAAAGTATAATATATTATAGTTTACTAAGGGTTATATAATATTAATTACCTAAAGTTTTAAAATAAATATAAATTTTTTATTATTATTTTTTTTTAAAGCTTAATAATATTTTTTTATATATATATTTTTTTTTTATAATTATAATATTTAATATTTTTATATTATATTTTAATAATACTAAGGTTTATAAACCTTAGTTTTTTATTATTATAAATTATAAAGTTTTTTTTTTTCTTTAATTAATATTATTTCTTAAGTAAAAGTATTTTAAAATTATTTTTTAAAGGTTTTTTTTTTATTTATATTTCTAATATTATTAAAATTATTATTTATTAATATAAATAACTTTTTTAGTAAATTTATTAAATATATTAGATTTTTTATCTTTAGAAAACTTATCCTTAATATTTAAATTAAATCCTTAGTAATAAAGTATTTATTATACTTTATTATTAAAGTTAATTTTAGTAATTAAGTATATAAAAGTAATAATATACTTTATATAAGGTTTTTTTTATTTAATTTAAAAAAATATATTTTTAACTTTTTTAAATTTATTAATTTTTCTATATACTTTTTTAAATTATTATTTAAATATAATATAGTTTATAAATAAAATAACTATATATAACTTCTTTAAAGTTTTTTTTTACTTAAAATTTTTAAAATATAATTTAAATTAATTTTTAATAGTTTTAGCTAAGTAAATTCCTATAGTTTAGATTTTTATAATATTATTAATTATAATAATTAAAAAGTAACTAAAGTAATTTTTTATATTTATAAAAAACTTTTAAATTTACTTAAGATTTTTTTTAAATTTATTAAGTAATAGTAACTTAATAATTTCTTTAGGCTTTTATTATTATATTATAAAGGCTAAGTTTACTATAAAGTTTACTATTAGTTATTTTTAAAAAGTTATAATAATAATTTTTTAAATAGTAATTATTTATTATAATTACTTTATAAAGGCTTTAAGTATTAAAAAGTATTACTTAGTTTTTTATATATTAGTTAGTAATTAAGGAGCTATTTTAATATTTTTAAAAATATTTCTAAAATTATTTTATATTTTAATATTACTATTATAATTATTTTAAATTTTACTTTTATAATTAATATTATTATTTAAAACTTTAAAGTTTATAAATTATTAAGTTTTTAATATTTTATTACTTATAAATCTAAGGTAATTATCTAAATAAAAGTTATTATTATATAATAAACTAGGTTCCTATAAGTATTATAAATTAATTATTTTTAAAAAATAAACTTTAAAGTAATTTTATAGTTTATATTAATAAAGTAATTAAGTTAGTAAATAAATAATTTTATTATTAATAATAAAATAAAGTATTTAAGGATTTAATTTAAATACTATTATATTAATAATAATTAATTATTTAAGTATTTTAATAAGTAATATAAAGTAAACTTATATACTTAATTAACTAAGTTAAATTATTAGTAAATATTAATAATTTTATTATAAATTATTATAATATTTTAGTAATTTACTTATAAATCTCTGGATTATTTAATAATTTAATAATTTATTTTTAATTAGTTAATTAGTTTGTTTTTTATCTAAGGCCAACTATTTTATAAGTCTATTATTGTAATTATAAAAGCCAAGTTATAATATTATAAATATGTTTTTATTATATATTATTAGTTAAAAAAAACTAAAGTAAATATATAAAAATATTAAAAATATAATTAAAATATTATAGTATATATTTTTTAAAAAGTTAACTTAGTTTATTTACTATATTTAGTTTAATATAAAAGCTATTAATATAGTAAATATATTATTATTTTACTAACTTTTATTAATATTTTTTTTTTTAAATAAATACTATAACTTTTTAATATAAAGCTTTTTTATATATTAATATAAATAAATAAATATTTCTTTTATAAAAATTATATAATTAAATAATATTATAATAATTAATTATTATAATTTTAGGTTTATATTAACTTTTTATAAATATAATATATTATTAATAAATTAACTTTAAAAAAATAGTTTATTATAAATATAATTTTATAATTAATTATTTTTATTAAAAAATTTAATAATTTACTATTTATACTTTTACCTTAGGTATTATAAAAAAACTTTTAAGCTTATTAACTTAAATATATAATATTTATAAATAACTTTTTTTTATATTATAAAGTAAAAGTATTTTTTAAAATTATTAAGTTTAAGTAATAATCTACCTAGGTTTAATAAATTTAAAGATTAAATAAGTTAATTAAGTTTATAATAAACTTTATATATAAGTTTATACTTTTTCCTAAGGTATTATAAAATATAATTAATATTTACTTTAAGTATAAATTTATAAAAAATATATATAATAATAAGTTTAGGTTTATTAAAATAAAAATTAAGTAAATAAAGTTTTTTTTTTATATTATAAAATATAATAAAAAGAAAAATAAAAAAAAAAATAAAAAAAAAAATATAAAGTAAAAGCTTTTTTAATCTATAGGTAAAAAAAGAAGTATAAGGCTTTTTAACCTATAAATTAAAAAAAAAATAAAAGCTTATTTAACCCTTTTTTAATTTATAAATTAAAAAAGAAATAAAACTATATATAGTTATATATATATATATATATTATACTACTATTACTACTACCTAGTATTTTTTCTTTTTTTTATTTTCTTTTTCTTAAATTTTTTTTTTCTTTAGTAATAAAGCTTTTTAATATTTTTTTAGAAAGTTAAGTAAAAAAATAAAACCTATTTAAAAAGCTAGGGGTTAAATATAAAAAAAAAGGTTTATTAAAAAGTAAAAATATAATTAATTTATAATATAAAGTATAAGTTAAAACTAGGGGTTATTTTTATTTAGACCTAATATTAAAAAAAAGTAAAATTAGTAATAAAGGCTATTTTATAATAGTAAATAAAAAAGAAAAATATATAAGGGTTAATTAATAAAAAAAGGGAAATAAAGTATATTTCTATTAGAATTTCTAAAGTAAGTAATTTTTAAATAAAAGTTATAAATATATAATAAACTAAGTTTTTATAAAGTTAATATAAAAAAGATTTTTAAAAAATAAATTTTATATTAAGTTTATATTAGTAAATAAATTAAGCTAAATTATTAAGTAATTAATAAAAATAAAAAAAGTTTATTTATATAATTAATAAATAATATAATTATAATATAATTAAGTATTATTTTATATTTATAATTAATTATTTAAATTATTTTAATAAATAATATAAAGTAAATTTTTATATTTAATTATTTTTCTAAAGTAATTATAAATAATAATTACTATTTATTATTTTTATATAAAAATAATCCTTTATATATATTACTTTTATATTAAATAATTATTAATTAGTTTTTAGTTTATTAATTATTTTAAGAATATATATTTATTATATTAATATAAAATATTAACTTATAATAAATAAATAAAAATTAAATTAGTTTTTAAAAAAACTTTATAATATTTAAACCTTAAATACTTTTAAAAAAGTTACTTAAAAAAATAATAAAAATTAAAAATTAATATATTATATTTATAAATAATTAATATTAAAAAAATATAAATTATACTAAAATATTAATTTAATAAGTTTTTAATAATATAAAATTTATAATTACTTAATTATACTTAAATAATAATAAAATAATAAAATAAAAAAATTTACTTAATTTTAAAAATAAAGAAAAAGTTATTTATAAATAAAAATAAAATAAAACTATATAATAATATAATAAAAATCTTCTTAATATAGTATTTTTATTATAATATAACCTTTATAAAAAAATAACTATTATATTTTAAATACTTTATAATTACTTAATTAATATATATTTAAATTAATTATAAATTAATTTACTTTATAATTAAAAAAAATATTTTTAAATAGTTTTAATTTATTTAAAATAAATATTTTAAAAAATATTAATATTATATTTATTTAAATTTAAATTTTTTTTTAAAAATTTTAATAAATTTAAAAATACATTTAAAAAATATTTAATAATATTAATAAAATTAAAATAATTAAAAATTACTTTATAATTATTTACTAAAAAAAAATATATAAATTATATTATATATTTTAAAAATTTATTTACTAAAGTTAATTAAAGAAAATTAACTTTTATTAAATAATTTTATAATAATTTTAAAAAAAAACTTAAAAAAAAATATATTATATTAATTATAAAAAATATAACTTTAACTTTTTTATAAAATAATATATTAAAGCTAATAACCTTTTATATAAACTTAAAATAAATAATTTTTAAAAATACTATTTAAAAAATAACTTTAAGTATTATATAAATTAAAATAAAAAGTAAAATAACAAACTTATTTATATTTATAAAATAAACCTTAAATAAATAAATCTTAATATTATTACTATAGGAACTTAATTTATTATATAATCTTATTTAAAAATAAATTATATATATAATACAAAAGATTATATAATAAAATAATATATTTACTTCTTTTTAATTAAAAAAAATAACTATAATAATTATAACTTAATTATAATAAATATATAGTAAAATAGCTAAATAAATAATTAAATTTATAATTAATAAAATTATAAACTTATAATTAAAAACTCTAAAAAAGAAAAAACTAAAGCTAAGTAAAGTAAAGTATAAGCTAAATTAGCTAAAGGGTACTAAGAACTTTAAGCTAAGTAAAAATATTAAGAAAATTAAAAAAAGAGTTAATAAAGTAGTATAAAGGTTCTTTTGCAATTAGTTCCTTTTAGGTAATTTATTTTTTATACCTAAGAGAGATTTTATAATTATAATAATAAAAATTAATTAAAGTTATATAAATACTTACTTTAGACTAAATAAAGTATAATATAACTATTATATTAAATTAGGGTTTTTTATTACCCTATAGGGTTATACTAGCCTTAATTTAGTTTTTTATTATACTATAGGTACTACTTTTACTTTAACTATAAGCCTAGTGTTTAAGTATAAAAAAAGTTACTTAATGTCCTTAATATTATTCACAAGGAGTACTTACGGTCTATAATACTTTATAATATCTTAGACCAAATCATCAATAACTAGTCCCACGCAATAACAAAGTCTTAGGGAAAGCAACCGAAGATTATAGCAAAGGTAATATCTCAAAAAAGACGCGCAAGGTAGAGAAAATATCCAATGAATTTACTAATGCAGGGGTAGTACTCGGGAAGCTCGCCGCAACGCACAATTTAATGAGCTCAAATAGCCTAAAGGCAACATCAAAACAATTATTGTAGTATATTATATATACCAGATACCACACAGTAGATTCAGCAACTTAGCTTTTATATAGAGTATTACCGCTTTTCTTTAGTACATTATTTGAGTTGATGTTCTTGGGTATCTACCCTAATGTCTATATAGAGCATCCACCCCATGTCGCTATTAGCCTTATTTCTCCCACCTGGTACTCTGCGGCATTTCCCACATTCTTTGGAAAAAACCACGTTCGAGGTCTGACATAACCGCCTGCATCTTGCATCTTCTATTTAAGCTTCCTCAAAATCGCTTTTCAGTAAAAGAACTCCATCTAGAATCTTGCCTATATGTGTCTTTTCGACATTTTCGCAATTTCGTCGAATTTTCGTGATCAACGCCTTCAAAAATTGCACAGGGCTTTTTGTGAATCCGGACTTATTCACTAGATTCCCATTGGCACCAGGAGGAATAAATCCGTCTGGTTCCAAAATGATAGAGTCATCAACATTATTCCAAGTAAGGCCAAGTGTGTTGCATACTTCAATATATTCCCCGAATGACGACAAATATAGTTGGCCGGCGAAGATGTTCAATTCAACCATCATGCTGCGTCCAAGGACAGGGAAACTCGGTCTCTGAGGCACAGTATACAATGTCAGCTGGTCTAGCGACTGGAAACTGAGATTGCTCCTTGGTGCATACAGGTGTAAAGTCACTTTAATCGACTCTTCAATCTTTTGCAGAAACTGGTGCGCCTCCCATGGACTTATAATGACCAGATATTTGATGATATTGGACTGGTCAGTGCTTGTCAGGATCCAATGCACCGACCGCTGGAATAGATCCAAGCCGCTGCAGAAAACCTTATGCGCCTTGACCGTTCTAGCAAAGTCTTCAGTCACCAAGATGCTGCTGGGGAACTCTCGCACGTTGAAATATTTTGCTGCTGAAGTGTCTGCTAGAGCCTGAAAGGCAGGTTTGAACGCGCTGAAGCTCGTAGGAAGTTCTCCATTTGCGATGAAATAATCGAGGTCTGGATGACAGGAGTGAGGCTCGGGTTCAACTTGTGGAGGCGGCTCAACCTGTCGCTCCCGCTCCATCTCGGGTGAGAGCTCTCGCTCTTGCTCCTCCTGTAGGGAAGAACTTCGGAGGTCCTTTAGACCGAACTCCTCGCAACGGCGTTGAAATTGCGGCTTCATACAGGACACGGCGCGTGTAATCAGCTGTGACGATGCAACACTACCCTGCGGACGGTACCGTATATCGAGACTCTGGGCCTCATCTTCGAGAAAGTTCTTGGCCCACTCTATTCCGTCCTCGAAATCCGCCTCTCGGATCCGAAGTGCCTCATGTTCATAGTAACGAACACCTTGTGTCAACCACAGCGGAACAGTTCGTCGCAGGTCGCGCCAAGTCTCAGAGATGACCCAGCAAAGGACATCGGATACAGTAACTTCTTTTGGGCCTAAATAATCAGACCTTCCCTGCTGCATGATTTTTTGTTCAATCTCTCTAGGAACGCAAAATACAACTGATTGACCTCTTCCAAGTTTTCGCAATCGCATGCACGCTGATAAATCAATTAGTTGGCAATGTGTTTCGTCCAATTCGGTATTATTTAAATAGACTCCCTTACCTTGCATAAGCTTATCCTTTGTCAGGTTTGCGCCAAGAGTCACAGCTGCCTGATAATATGTAGGCAGTCGCAAATCCGTGCCTCTTGTGTGTGCCTCGTCTAAGAAGACAAGACACTGGTCTAATTGAGTGGCAAATGGTGATATCTGAAGAGGCTCAGTCTTGCCTGATTTATCCAATACTGTCAGCTCCTCGGCATCACCGAAGAAAACAACAGCTTGAACATTTTCATCATCTTTGTAAAACTGGAGCCACGTCTCGGCAAATCGGAGGTTGTCAAGGTCAATGATCTGTGCGCCTACATCTAAGATGACACGGGTATTCGAGCTCATCTGCGACACCATCATGAGGAGCGATTTACTGTCCAACGTAGCTCCTGTTATCTCCTCTGGCGTCAACATGATGCCATTTTCAGGACGAAGCAGAAACTTAAGCACCAACGCATTGGTGTGATTCTGCTCTGGTAAGTTCAACTGTTTGATGTCAATTGGTAGCACATATCTAGTATCGTTAGTCCCGCTAAAGCCAGTTGTGGGATTCGCCTTCTTCTTGCCTAGATCCCAACCTGAAGCTGAGAGCTTGTGGGGGAACTCCCTGGATTCCTTTGCAAATACTAAGCGGGAAAGAAAGTAGTCAATGGCGCCTTTGGAGAAGCGAAGTGTTGGGAAGACATCGTTGATGCACTGTGCGCGATCACGAATATTAATGCCCGTGAGCCGTTTGAACGGAAGTGCCAATTCCGGCGCTGTTTCCACCCAAGCCTGATATTCAAGGTCGGCATTGTCTGACCTAACGAGAAGACCAAGGGCCTCAAAAAGCTCTTCATCCTGGAGACCTTTGTAATAGTAGCTTAGACATGTGAGTATAATGACCACATCTGGATGACTGAATTCCGACCGTGGTGAGGGGCTGTCTTTGGCTCGGAATGGCACAGCAAGTCGGGTTTTGGTTTCGCGATTAGGATCTGTGCCATAGTCGACTCTCCAACGTTTTTGCCCAAACGCGAAAGCGAGGATGCCACCTGATAAGAGACCTCTAAGAAGTAGAATATTATTGACAGTGGCTTCACTCCAAAATGGAGCCTCTTCAACAGCGCTGATCTCCTCAGCTGTGAGGTCGGGAGAGGTGATGTATCGACGGAGAGCATCCTTCGTCTGTGTGCGCTGTAGCGCGACCGGAAATCCGGTCATCCCGGTCTCACAGATGGACTCGGCAAGGCGGTCAAGAATGGCAGGCTCAGCGTCCGTACCAAGTATTCGAATTCTTGGAAATTTCATAGGATGCTGGCTGTCAATATCAATCGATTCTGGGAATGACTCCTTCAGGTTGAAGCAGATCCCGGCGAATCTAGTCAACACTTCTTGAATCACTACCCATCGATTAGGAGTATGTTCAATCGGCTGTTGAAGCCCAATGGTGTAAATCAGCTCGAATTTGGCACTGAAATTCTCGTCGCTCTCATCGACTATATCTCTTGAGTAATTGTCAAATAGTCGTTGAAGCTCTAATAGCGAACGAGCAATTTGATCCTTCCCATTGATCTGATATTCAAGTCCCATTAACTGAAACGACAGCAGGTGCTCCGGCTGGACCAGCATGACCCCACCATCTTCCATGCATTGTAGAGCCAATTGACGGATAACAGCTGCCCTATTCTCGTCCATACGCACCGCTCGCGAAAAGGGCATTCGGAAAACTGGACGATCTAAGAACCCTGAGAGTTTCGATACCAGCATTTGATACATTTGTTTCGCTTGTGGTTTGGGTACGATAATGCGAAGGATTTGTGAACCATTACTGAGAATAGTGGCTACAATTGGCACAATTACCGAGGATTTCCCTTCTCCCATAATGAGCTGCATGACAGCATTTTCATTGTTTGGAGGTGAAACCATCTGCTCGGCAAGTTGATGCTGCACGTCTCGGATGATAATACCGCTTTCGCATTCCAAGAGCAACCACTCTGGGTATTGGTATGGGTCCCAAGCCATATGGCCGGTGTTCCCAAGCTCCCGGAGAAGATCCACTTGGTTATCTTGGAGCTGCATTAAGCGCTGGGCTTGTTGGAGAGTGGTTATCGCAATCCCATACGCAATAACGGCCCTCTTCCACGACTCATTGAGGGATTGCCATCGAAACCTGCCAAGCTGCTGCAGGAACAAAGTAGGCGCAAGTCTAGGCCAAAATCCGGCCGCGGAAGCAATATGAAGTCTCATACTGTTACCGCCATAGGCAAGAGAGAGATCAGATAAACTTTGTGGTGGGAGAACGGCCTCCATCAATGCGTCGTAGATATCTTGGACACGCGATTTGCACCGACTTAGATGCGTCTCAAATAACTTGGCGCAACTGGAAATAGAATTTTCTTTCAACCGCATAACATTTTGCCCTTGAAGATCTAGTAGGCTGTCTCGCAGTTCAGACAGATACCGTCGTTCATACTCATACTTGGTTTGTAGGTCTAATTGGCCAAGAATCTTGTCCAGTTTGTCCCTGGCATCATCGGTACTGACTGTTGCTCGTTCTAGAATGTTTAGTGGCGGGGATTCTGATCCATGAATCGATGGGGGTGCATTAGAGAACACATCATCAATAGATACGTATCCTTTAGAACGTATGGGAGCCTGATAGACTTGATACGATATGTTGGGCATACTCACGCTCCCAATTTGTATCTCATTCAGCCTGCTCACAAATTCCCCAAGATAATTTCTAAATTGTAGATTGCCGTACCATATTCTCCATTGCGAGTTAACAGATGCCATGGCGCTTGATACGTTTAAATAAGTCGAGTGCGGAGACTCATATGGGTGGCTTGGTATAGAACAAGGCCATTGCTTAACAAGCTCATCGACGAAAGAATTCACCATCTTATCCTTCATTTTTGTGAACTCTTTGTTCCGTCGTCTCTGTGCCTTTTTGTGGGTTTCATTTGCGAGAGCTGGTAGATGCCACTCGGGGCACTGGGCATTAAACCCCTTGGAAGCTCGCTGAACAAGAGCCTGAAGCTGACCTCTTTTGATCTTGAACCCTTCTTTTAAGGGAAACAATGACACTTCCGGTAAAGGTGATGCCGATAAATGAGCTGATATTGAGAGCATTGTTAAGGCTTGGAGCACATCTACGTTACATTTCGACGAGTATGCTAGTGTTGTGAGCCAAATCATGACCTGGAACTTGTTGAACCACCATTTGTTTGTCTGGAAGATAAAGTGTAAACGGCACCAGCATGCGGGAATAAATGCCCCTAGGTCATCGAGCCATTCTGAGTCGTACTCCAACTCCCGTTGCAGGGGCATGGTTCTGTTTGTGGGTGTCCCTGTGTTTTGAGAGAGGAGGTTGTATAATACATCGAGGAAGCTACTGCTAACCTGCTGCTTAATTGTGACAATGCCATTATAGGCCCTAAATGAGGTTTCGCTTGCAATAGTAGCACGGGGTGACGACTGTCTCCGATCTCTAGGTATATAGTCGAGGTCATGGACAGACGTGAAACTTTCGGCCCCAAAGCCGGATACATGATGGCGTGAATTTCGGAAAATCGCTCGCTCGACCAGATCAATTTGAGCATGCCTAAGTGTGACCACGTTGGCTGCGTCGGACGCATATAGGAAACTCATAGTGGAGGCCCTATCAAGAATACTCTTCACGATCTTATAGAATCGAGAATCTTGAGATATAAAACTCAATTTAGGGGACCAATCCACCATCTGCATAGTTCTGAGATGCTCTGGATAAAACTTCCGACCCGGAGTTAGGGCAGCAATATCTTGTAGCAATCGCACGTCAATTTCGTTAAGGCAGTCGACGGATCGCAGAGGTGCAGACCCAAGAATAGAAAGGGCCTCTTCTGTTCCAGTCCTACCCAAAAGCGGATCAGGCACACAATAGGATGTGAAGGCGTGAATATAAGCCAGATACAACTTGCTCGTAACTGTAGCATTGTCAACCAGGCGGCGCAGCTGATTGTCGATCGAGTATCTTTGAATACGACTGGCAGTCCCATATGTGACGGCCGCACATATGTGGCCATTAACGTGCTTGTCCAAGGAGATCTCCCCTTCAGGGATAATGGCCATCCTATTTTCCGGATTGTGAATGTCCAGCATGATGAGTTTGCTCTTAAATCCGACTAGCGTGTCGATAGATTGGTTCACGTCGATCTTCATTCCCCTGAATTGCCGAGATTGAATGGCAGATTCTCCACATATGAGTAAAAAATCAAGCTGCAGACTGGGTACTTTAATCTCAAGAACACCTGTGTTTGCGTCAATTATCATATGCAGGTTGAGCACAGTGTCGAGTGGAGAAAGAATGTCCGCTATGTGGCAAACTGATCTACTAGATGGCGCAAGAAGTGACAGATTTCGCGTGCGTGTGAGCCTCCATAGGGACTCATGCTGACTCAATTCCCATTTATCCTCTGAATCATTCCATTGACTTCCTAGAGGGCGAAATTCAACCTTCTTGGTGTCGTGGTTGTACCAGTGGATGTAATCCGTGATGAAGGAGTGGGGAAGCGATCCTATAAGGAGCCGGGACGGCACAAGATCTAAGCAAGGACCCTTCCCTCTTATGCTTATCAACAAGTCTTTCTCGTCTCTTAACTGCGGTGAGTGGCCATGCATAACGAAATGGACAGTATGACCCGCAAATGTTTTAGTGCTGCAGAATTTCATCCCTACAGAAGAACTAGGCATAACATCCATGCCAAATGATCCGAAAAGCTTCTGATAGTCTTTATGGATCTCATATTCACGCGGTAGACGGGACAATGGATCACCATTTATCAAAAGCTCTCCAGTGAGGACATTGATATGGACCTTCAACTGAGCAGATGATGTTTCGAACCAGCTGCAGGTTGAGTTGACTAAACGCCAGTCGCTTGCCCGATCAAAATCCGGCCAGCATCGCTTCATCGTCAGATCCAGATAGCAATTATTGTGTGCAAGGACTTCCTTTACTAAGAATTGCCGGGCACGATGCATCGTGAACATCCATCTGTCATACACGAGCTGTTCAAGCGCACCGTGCTTCCTCGTCAGCAATAAAGTATTGTTGCAAATAAATATGGAGGCCTCAAGTAAGATACTTGATTGATGAGGGTCAGATAAAACTTGAGCGAGAAATTGATCATCCACATTGAAAGAGTCTGAGCATATAAGAGACACTCGAAGTGCAATTAGTAAGAGTTGCGCTCTCTGACCTTCATCTTCCGTTTCTTGTGCTCTTGAGCGCAATTTCCCCAACCATTGGTAAGAGATCTCTCTGCACTGCTTCATGAATTCGAGGATCGTCGGTCTCAAATCCTGTGAGGTTAGGGAAAGAACTCGGGCCGCAAGAAAAGAGAAAATCCATAATGCAGTATACGACTCCCAATTCTCTCTGATTCGTGAGACACAATCTTGGAGACAGCTGAGCATCCTCTGACCAAAATTGGCATCTGATAATCGCGTGTGCGCGCACCTTCCAATCTTACCAATCTCATTTGGACCAACTTGGAGACTAAGTTGGAGGAGAAAGATTGCAGTCTCCGATTTATTGAAGTCTACATCAGGCATCGCAAGCTCAGTGAGTATACTCAACCATTGGATACGGTAACCAAAGGCTAACGTACCCAGAGCCTTGAACTCGCTCAATGACAGATGCTCTGGGCATTGAGACTGACTTGCTATAGCAGCATTTGGAACTTCGCCGGCCGGGTTCTCATGAGTGCGAACCAGAAAGCGTTTCAACTCCTGTGAATGCATGCTCAACTCAAATGTACAAACCTCAGACAGAGAAGTTGAAGGGCTGAACAGCTCGAGGAATACTCCCTCTCGATCATCGAAGTAGCGGAATTGAAGTCCATTAACAACGCATACATCCGATTCGGAGCATTGATGAACCTTTTTGTCTCGTCGATGAGTGACAATGTGAGGTTTTGTACCGGATAATAGATGAACACGTAAGCTGGTAGGTGATTGGAAGAAGTTGGAAAGGCCGTTATATGATCTTAACGGATAGGATGATGAAGGGTTCTCTTTGAAGGGGTGGGTGCTTTTGAGCACATCAGCAATGACATAAACCGTCCCATCTCGCCAGGCGCCGAAACTCTCAGGGATGGCTAACTCAAATACTGTTGCTTGAGCCTCAAGTGGATCACTAGGGAGTGGCCATTCATGAATCGTTATGACCATATTCAACGCTCTGCTCTTCAACCTGCAGCGTGAACAATGCGGAGCATGCTGAGTTATCAACATCCCGTCGTCATTCTCCCACTCGACTTCCTGGCAAACACCTTTGTCATACTGTCGCATTAAAGATTTGTATTCTTCGTGTAATCTCCGGAACTCCTCTCGCTTCGCTTGTCTTTGGTCTTGAGCCCAGTTCTTTATCTTTAGGAGCAAATTTTGGTGCATCGGCGATTGTGAGAAGTAATCTACTGGAAAGGATCCTCTATCCCCATAGGAGCGAAAAATTGACGGCTTATAGTTTGGCCGTGCATAGTCTCGCCTATCCATCAAATAAGCCTCCACTCGGTGAAGCCTTTCCATATCTTCCCGAAATCCAAGTAGTAGAGCTTGCAAGACTTCAATTGGTATCTCATGCTCGTAACTTTTCATTAGGGGAAGGGCGTAGATGGCAGCTTTATCGGCAGCTACCCAAAGCTCTAGAATAACAAGAAGCATTCTTGATGCACCTTCAGGGCGGTTTTTGTACCAGGATTTACTTGCTTCATGATAGTTCTGCATCAACGTACAGAGACTGAAGCAGGTCAGCGGATCACTAATGTGATTTCCAAGCCAACCATCAAGGTGCGAGGCTACCCACGATTCAACCATAGCTAGAAGAAAAGGTCGACTATGGTCGGTCGTGGTTATCGGAAAGGACGGAAGTTGCTCAGCTTCGAAGACTGCGATGTCTGCCTTCGGACAGAAGGATGATGAAATGTTTGCGTTATTGCGCTCCCATATAGATGAAATGAAGCAATTCAATCCAGGCAGAGAGAAGTTTGCATCTTCCGCCATATTGAGTTGCGATAGTGCTGCCAAGTCAAGCTGTCGTTCAGAATTATGACGGATTTGCTCCCACCGTTTGTTCAAGAGAGTCGAGGCCTCCGAAACAGTTACTTGAACTCTTTCCAGCCATTTGCCGGATATTCCGTGTCCTAATTTCAATACTCGTCTGGATATTTTAGATAACATAATTTTGAGTATCTCGCTTCTCATGTTCTGTTGGGTCGCAGTATGAAGCATACAACTGAGAAGGAATATCATGAAAGATTTATAAAGCCCTTCAGAGTTGACGACTACCCGGCCCAAGGCCAGCTGCAGGGAAACGCGAACAAGGAGCCACAGAGCGGATCGCCGCCAGGGGAGCTTGCTTTGATTCCATACAACTTCCTCGGAAGTTCTTTTGCTAATCCCAGGAACATCGACCTGATTTCCAATACCCCTGAGGAAGCTACTCAAGAGTTGCGTGACAATCTTTGGGTCTGTTGTCTCGCGTTGCTCGTTATGATATTGGCCGGCCTTTCTGGCCTTAGAAAGTGATTCCTCGACTTCTTGGTAGCTCATCTTTGCAATCGCCTTCGATAAAGTGTTCTGAAAGTCACCATTGGCATATTCTGTAGTAGGGATGCCTATCGCGATCGCCGGGAATTGGCGGATCAAACGCCCCCGGGTTTTATAGACAGATTCATTTGTTGGCGATAACTCAAAGAATTGAAATACAGCCGAGTCATCATTGACGTAAATCACAACCCCTGCATTTTGGGCCTTGATGTGAAATGAAGCGGCGGTTACTGAGGGAGAAAGAAGTAAGGTCAGTGGTTGCTAAATGACTGATAGAATATTTGCACAGTAGCATACGGGGAGATTGTAATCCTTGTAAGACTTTTTCCACTTTGAGTTCTTCTAAGTATCCATCTGTACTTCTTGCGTTCAGCATGTTTTGCATCATTGATATTGCAGTCTTAATGGCGACATGATGCTCGGGGTCTGTTTCTGACAGAAATTCAGATAAGGAGTCCCTCGCGAACGTAATCAAGCATGAGTCTTTGATTGCGGACGTGTCATCTCCATTGGGTAGTTTCGAGGGCAAGAAAACGTGGTGGAAGAAGTATTCCAGCGTTTCTACGCTCGCTCCGATAGATTTAGCTATAGTCATCTTAAGAGACGAGATACGGAAATACCCCTCAGATTGTCAGCTGAAAAAGTCAAAAATGTGACTTATAGGTTAAAGAAAAAAACTGGTTATATTATTTCTGTGTATATGCAGTATTAAACGCTGGAGTGACTACCACTTATAAGTTCCGGAAAAAGGTTTAAATCAAGGATTCCCGAATTAGGAAGCCTTGATCCGGCAGATTAAGCTTCCAGTCGGCTGCAATCAGGAAATACTCTTAGGAAAACTTAATATTAAAACTTTAAAGATAGTACATACTCAGCATTACGTGAACGTAATAAGAGCTTAAAGAAATTGGCTAATGGGCGCTACAAGAGATGGAATAAAACTTTCCAGCAACACCTTCTTTGCTCAATACTTTTCTATTTTGTACACCGGCGTTTAGTAAATAAAGAGTTGACTCTACTATAGGCGTAGCGATAATTGTATTCAGTTCAGACTCCTCTAACATCCTGGGAAACAGTACCACTCAAAGAATGTATTACGCTACAGCTGTATGATTTATAGACGCAGACGGCATTCATAGATTGGCTCTTTCTTCCAGTATTGCTATGTATTATAGGATCTAGTGGATGGGTCAATATACATAATATAGCATTGGCCAGCCTAAAGAACTAATAGAGGCTATAAGAGGAACCGAATGCAGATTTAATTATTATATAAGACCGTTTCCGATCGTGTGCACAAGCCATGTTGGCCGTTTGATCGTTTTCATCGATAGTGCTGTGGCGGGAAAGATTAATTCCTTCAACCTTAATATAAGTTAATGGCGATTCATTAAGTAAGTCTTCGAGAGGATCCATCACTTTAGCCACGCTATGAACAGTATCAATGAGAGTCAGGTTTGAGGAATCGCCGAAGTTGGTTCCGCTGGGTTGGTGACGTGGTAGCCTTCACTCTGCTCTCAGCATTGCCGCTCAGGTGGACCGCCATAGTTTGCGCTGTCTACTGTAAAAAACAAGGAGGTGTGAGAATTCTCTCCCTAGAGTTGAGAAGGAATGGTCAAGTAATAAAGGAACAGTGGCTTTGAATACTCGGTAGAGATCAACCTATTCATAACCAAAGAAAAAAAGCACTATTGTTAGGGGATCGCATAATCTCTAATAAACTTGCATATATCCGCGGCCGACTGCCGCAAGCAGTGGCGGTATGTGGCTGCAAAAGGAATGGCAGTTGTATGTATAATTCAGCCTCTCCATGGAATGGTGCCTTCCTGATCGGCTTCTAAGATCAGCCTTCTGCAGATATGACCCATGTAACATTCCATAATCAGCTTTGCGTGAAATGACACTGCTTTAAGGATTCCAGCAAATCTCAGACGGGGTCGGATTCGGTGGGACCACGAAAATAGGTTTTTTGAAGGACCTGAGACAATACATAAGACAGGCCGCGAAGGAAGGTTAGACTCTTATTCTTCACACGGCCGCCTACTACCACTGTATACAAAGGGGAAGCTGTAAACCACTGCTATCTTTAGTACCGTTATAATAGCCAATTATATTGCTTTTCTTTTTGTATTTCACTTAAAATCAAGTTTTGTTTCGCAGGGGTTTACTTCTTACCATAATGTGTTTTTGTATTTCACTTAAAATCAATAGAGTGCTAGCGAAATCTAATTACTCTCTACCCCTTGGTCATTAATAGCGTACTTTTTTAACTATTGTTTGTAGATAAATGTCCCCAAGTATAGTCCTTGCAGTTGATCTAGCTGCTTTTTTATAATTGGCTCTGTCTTCTTAGCAATATTGCAATCACGAGGTGTGTTATGTATGTTTTGTAAACCGAAACCCCCCGTGTGGTAGCCCATAGAGCTCTTAAAAGCCGCAGCGCAGGGCGGCTGGTTGTAATTTGGTGACTTGATGTCACTGATGGCTTTTTCTATTGCTAAGACACTATGCCCTTCGAATGGAATTCTTGGTGGTGGATCAAGGAGACGCATCGCGTTCATACCCTTAATAAGAGCACCCAGCGACATAGAAGAACATTCAAAGGAGCACCCATTTTCCTCCTTAGAGAGCTGAGCCTTTAATTCATTAAGACTAGATATGAACCCAGAGATAAGTCGCTGTCTTGTTGCATCAAGGGTATCTATAGCAATGTCAGAGAGATTCAATTAAGGGCATACTGTTATTTACACTTGCCAATAATATTTTCTGGTATTGCCAAACCCAATGTATGAATAGAGCCTCTACTCTGGTATATGATGGTCTTCGTCAGTATTTTGAACGTGCAATATTCGGAAAACACGTAGGATACAAATAGCCTAAGCAGAAGATCCCGTCCGTAAGAAGAGGGAAGGGGCTGTCTTAGTTGACCGATCCATGAATTTGCAAAGAAATGGACTGCCTTGTGGCACTTATAGTAATCGACAAGGACGGCTATTTTCGTAAGCATCTCAAGGTCGATGCTTTGATCCACATTTTGCGTTTGGCCATGGATTATATTCATTAGAATAAGGAGCGCTTTTTTATCCCATTCCTCGGCAGTTATAGTATAGGAGTAGCCATTCTCAGTATTCGTCTCCATCCAATCATTGGCCATCAATTTTTGAAAGTACGCAGAGGCCAGGACAAGATGTTTTGATGAAAGTCGCATATGTATTTCTGGAGTACTGTTGACTCTAGGTGTCTTGGCTAACGCAGAGTTCCGCAAGTGCCGTTCATTTTGCTGAATTTGGGGCGTGCAATATTGTGGCAGAGCGCTAGGCCACTGCTTGAAAAATTGGTCCACTGCAAATGGTGCATCTGGCTTACGGAGAATGAAAAGAGTATCCCCAGTTGGGTCAATTTCGTGAATAATGGGCTGCATTGCGGCTTGGGATTGGGGACGAAGAGAGCTAGGCAAACGAAGAATTATCTTGGGCGCGACTCTAGTCTACTGATTAATACCCCGCAATTGCGGTTAAACTTCGATGTCCAGAAACAGCATAGCCACGCTGCATCGTCCTGGGATTTATGCGCCCGACACGGTCGATTCCCGGCGAAAAACCACATATGAATGTATATACACAGCGCAATACTGGTTACTTGGCGTATCATTGACATGCTCTCCGAAGCCGTTTCTTGACTATGGTTTGAAGCAGCTAGGAACGAGTACTTCGTACAACAGGACGGATAGCGAGGATGGAGGGGTAGTGGGGTAGAGCGCGGAAAGACAGGACGTTGATGCTGCAGCCTGTAGGGTTAGGAATGTGTAAGTTGCTGGGTTATGTACTAGAGATGACTACGAATCTAATTACGGATTGCACACTACTCAGGCTATAAGTAAGCGACTTTATCTACATGACGAGAATGGGCCATATCAGTCATCAATGGCATAAATTCCTCGAGCTTGACCAGCCATCATCCGGGCCGCCACCACTGCCATTGAAGCGAGAGGCAGAGGCTGATATCAAGTCGCAGGCGCCTCAGCCCTCGAAACGAGCCAGGATCATACATCTGGAGAAGCAGAGACTTGGTTCAGGGCAGGACCAAGTCATACTAAAAGCCTTGCAGGCAGTTCTTCGGGACAATCATGCAAGGTTCCGCACGCCTCAGCAGGAAGAAGCCGTACGAATGGCCGCCGCGAAGGAAACGCCGCTAGTTGCCATCCTTCCCACCGGCGGAGGGAAGAGCCTGATCTTCATGGTGCCGGCCATGCTAGCCGGGGCCGGAGTCACCATCGTGGAGGCGCCCTATGCTGAGCTCAAGAGGCAGCTCGTCACGCGCTGCCTCGATGCAGGCATCGACTGCAAGCACTGGCCGCAGGCACGCGACTCCTGGCCCCGGGTCGTAATCGTCTCCGCAGAGGCCGCTACGGGCGATGATTTCATGCAGTGGGCAGCGGATCTAAGCGTCCGGGGGAGGCTGGACCGCGTGGTCATCGACGAGTGTCATCTCACATTCACTGCCGCTTACGAATACCGGAAGAAGCTTCAAGGACTAGTCCGTCTGCGCAGCCTAGGTTGCCCCTTCGTGTTCCTGACCGGCACGCTGCCGCCGCTCGCTCAGCGTGACTTTGAGGAAGCCATGCAGTTGCAGCATCCCCTCTACATCAGGGCCTCGAGCCACCGCACAAATGCCCACTACTCGGTTCTGCGGGTTCGCAATGGGCGTGGCCCGATGGAGGTCAAGAAGTTGGTCGAGGCTCGGGTCGGCCTGCTCGCGCCTGGAGAGAAGGGCGTGGTTTACTGCACGAGCCATGCGAAATGCAAGGCGTTGGCTCGGTTGATGGGCTGCCACTACTACCACGGCGACCCGAATGAAGGTGGCGATGCACGCTTCCTCGCTCAGCTTAGGGGTTTAGGGTTATCTTTCGCATACTAGTTGCAGATCGACTGGTAGCAGATGGTTTGTTCGGACACTTTAATCCAACAATCAAAATTGGCTGCTGAAGAAAACCTAGTTGTTCCTGTAGGGAAGAAATAAAGTGACTGAGTATTTGCGATTGAGCAGGTGATGCAGGTTGCCAATAAATCTTTTTTTCCAGCAGGTGCTTACATTATCTACTTAAATCAAGTGAGAGCTTCTCTCAAAATCTGATGACATGAACCTACAGGCCGCCCTCTCTGTGACCATAATTCTTTCGCGTCACAGATACACTTGGGCGGCCTACAAACGCAATCATGATGCCAGGCTGTGATGGAGACTGCTAAATTCCATCGGTGGCTCGATTGCATCCTATTAGATTATCAGGCTGCGGGTGGCCTACAGCCGCGGGTGGCCTACCATATCAAGCCTGCAAACTTTGCAGGCTTCCTATGCAAGCCTCTAGTCTTCGCTTGACAACATGCAGGGGGTTACATGGGTTGGTCAACGTTTGGTTACTGATACGAAGTGCAAGGATCTGCAGTAGAATCACATGTCCCAGCGTCCAGATTCAGCAGCATCGCTGAGTCAGTAACAAAGAGCCGGTTGCAGCCTGCACACTTTACATTCTTCTCAGCATGGATAATCTTATACTGTGCGGCATACGTCAGCGTGTCGTGGTTTCACGCAATGCGGGAGAAGACGAAAACAAATCATTTCCCGATTCTTCAAGGTGCGAAAGTAATGCCGACAAATGATACACATATTGTGCTCGTTCACGACATCTTGATCTAGTTGTCTGGGGGTTTTGAAGGGCCGATTGCAATACGTGCAGATACGATTCTCAGTTTCCAAGTGATGTTCAACTCATTCTGTGTCTCAATATCCAAAGATTTGAGAGCAAATATGGTAAAAGATAATGATTCTGCGAGTCCCGAACATGCTGCTGCTTAGCAGAGATTGACCTAAAGCCCTTCTTGCACCAAGAGCAACGAATGCCCTGCCAGGGTGGCATGTTAGGGCATTTGAAGGTTTAGCGTATAATTTTGGCGCCAATGCTAGAAAGTTGAAATCATTGCTGGGCATCGCTGAGCTGGGCAGCCTGATGCGGGCACAACAATTCGCAGCTCCGAATCACGTGCTTGCATCAAGCATTTCACATTCGGATATGCCATTCGAGTCACAGTAACAGGTGTGTTGACCAACCCCCCCCCCCCCCCCCCCCCCCCCCCCCCCCCCCCCCCCCCCCCCCCCCCCCCCCCCCCCCCCCCCCCCCCCCCCCCCCCCCCCCCCCCCCCCCCCCCCCCCCCCCCCCCAAAAAGCGGAGATGTCGCTAGTGGTTTACCCAGTACCCCGCACTATGATCCGCAGCAGGGATCAACAAAGACCAAGCGCTGTGAGGTTGAACGACGACGAACCCAGGACCATGTGCTTGCAAGAGGTGCGACTTAAACAATGCCAATATATACATTGGCCATTTTGACCCTTTGAAATAGTTGAGACTACCAGTCGTCACTAATCGAGTCATTTCTAAGAAAGGCAAAGAGCTCGGGTAGCATAGTGCACAGCCCTTTTATGTTACTGCAGATTGTAAAATTAAGCATTAATAGCTTCACTAGTGATGTTGGTTGGGAGAATGCCGCAATGTTTTGTTTTCACCCGTCTTGGCTGCATTCGGCGAACCAATGTGGATAACGTACGATTATTTTTTTTTCCCGAGGATAGAGATGACGAGATTAATCAAATAGGCTAAAGCTGCTGCCACGGAACGGACCTTGTCTCACATGACATTAGGTATAAGCCCACGATCCCTAATGAGGGCGTTCATATCATTTCCAGGTCTCTGTCTCACCCGCGCGACAAAGCGAGTCGCCGTTGTGAATGCATATATTCTTGGTTTCGAACTTGATTATGTTTGATTTGTAAGCTTCGAAACAATCATCGAATGCTTAAGGCTCCTATGGGTCCCTCAGTAAATAATCGGTTACGTGCATTTGGAGGTCTGTCCCCTCGACGCGACAATCGGTTGGTGGCTGGGTCAGCTGGTCAATCACGTCAATTCAATAACCCATGCCGTCACACAAGCTTACCCTTTGCATGCGGCTGAAGACTCAATTTCCAGAATGTGGCTTCGCACCTGGACTGCAATCGTTATCGGCGATTAAGACCTCAACTATGAATATACCTTAATAGCAGCCTAGCTTCCCCGCCCCATATTCCGAATAGTGATCTGCCACAGCAATCCGTAAGATCATGTTAATGCCATTAAAACAAACTCCCACCTAGGCTCGATAGATGCAATGCGAGATCCGGACAAGAGTTTGCGCAGCTTGCTTTCACTTATCGTGTACATCTGTTTCACCAATAATGGCAACCTAATAATAAATGCGTTATTCTCTCTTTTCGTGAGAATAGAACAAAATAGGTAGCCCAATCAGCGCTAGGATGGGCGATTTGAATGAGTACTCTCACCCGATGATAGCCAATTCACCGGCGTCGTCTGGCCAATACTAGCTTACCAAATGCGCTACGTAGCCATGCTGTTACGGCGGCTTGCTCAGTCTGGGTTACATTTGGCTGCTGCCAGGCAGGGATACAGAATCCGGCCAGTCTGCATCCTACCCTGTACATATTCATTCTTGACCAGTATCATCAATGACGATCCACTCAAATGGACCACAATGATTCTTTAAATAGATTATATTTCAGAAAGACTTTCTCTATCGAACGATATAGGTTAATCTCGTGCACTGCCATGACAGAGTTAGGATACACAAAAACGTCTTTTATTGGTCATTTTGTGATATGCGTATAACCCCGATCTGCCACATATCCGCAAATAAGCCGGTCAGCCTGATATCTATTCATCCTACCGGCTCACTCCAACGAAATGCATGAACTCGTTTCGCGTCTTACTCTTGCGCTCGAAACAACCCAACATGCAGCTTGTCAGGGTTGTCGTATTAGTTTTCTCCACGCCACGCATTACCATGCACAGGTGGCTAGACTCCATAATGACGGCAACACCTTGAGGTTTCAAAATATTCATAATGGCACGAGCAACCTGCTTGGTAAGGCGCTCCTGGATCTGTAAGCGATGAGCGAATACCTCGGCAATTCGAGGAAGCTTCGAGAGGCCGATAACGGTATTGGAGGGGATATAACCAATGTGCATCTAAAAGAGATAATTAGCCGGCATACCCCAGCTTTGAGTATATAGGAAGAACTTTCCTTTCCTGTAAAGGGCACAAGGTGGTGCTCGCAAAGGCTGAATATGTCAATATCTTTGACAATGACCATCTCGTTATGGCCCTCCTGGAATAGCGCGTTATTCACAATCTCTTCCACATTGACATGGTAGCCCTGGGTCAGGAACAGCAACGCCTTGGCATAACGTGAAGGCGTATCCAGCAGGCCACTACGACTTGGATCCTCGCCGATGCACTCTAACAAAGTTCGCACAGCACCTTGCATCTTTTCTAGGCGTAAGGCGGCCTGTTCCTGATTCTCTCCTCGGCGGGTTCTAGTCTCGATTGCTGGGAAGTACAAATGTGAGTTTCGATACAAAGAAACTCTTACCGAGCCGCAAGAATACTCGGTAAAAGAGCAATATTATAGTAACCTACAACGACCATCAAAACCGGACAATGGGCCAGACGATTTCGTTTCTATGTCATCCTCGGAGACGAGAACTTTCTCAATGGATGAGTCGTCTCGGGTATCACTGACGGCATTTCGCCGCGACTTCTTGTGTAGATCGGGGGCACTCAAAATTGTACTATCAACGGGAACCCCGATGCTGCTGAGCTTGTGTTTCTTCCGTCTTTTGCTCTCATCTTGCGTTAAATCATAGCTGGTCGGGGAGACAGTAGCAGTGTTACGGCCCCGCTTCTTAGAGAGGGCGCTAACGTTTTTGGGATTAGCCATGTTAACCACTACAGATCGGCGGGAACAGAGGTAAGAAGTAAGATATTTAAGGAAAGATTTGCTGTCGCAATTGGACCTGAAAGTCTGAGCGACCTGAAAAGGCTCGGAAACAAAGACCAAAGGAATCTGATCCTGCCAAAGGGGTGCTTCTCAACTAAATAAATGGATAAATGAACTGGGCGGTAATATACCATTTTGGGCTTATCTAATCGCCTAGAGCGCATTAACAACCATAATATCTCTCCTTTCGCCCAGCAACCTTTGAAGCCGACCGATACATGTACCATTTTTTATGCATTATAGACAAATTACAGTCATCCAAGCCGATAGAACGGCTAGGCTCTGGCTCGACAACCCCCCTCTTTGAAATGGTCCTTTTGTTGTCTTTATGCGGGAGGCCGGCCACTATAAGCGGGAGGCCGGCCACTAATTGTCCTGCATGACACCACAAAACTCCTATGAGCGTTGTCCACTTGGAGTAAGGTGCTGCCTGCTTATGGGTTATAGGTATAGCTTGGTACATGATTGTGATGCTTTCATCTGGATGGACGCGATGAAATGTGGAATGTCGAATACTCTAGAGCTAATGCTCTTTGCGGCTCTGGGTGTAGGCTTGAATATTAGCAGCCTTCACTGTCATATGGTCACTCGATTTGCAAAGATTTGACTCTAGTTACCACGTACTCTTGGGGCTTGATGGCGGTTGGCGGTCGCCTTTGCATTGAGTGCATTGTTCCCCTTCAGGTGGAAATGGATTTCAATTTCGTATTACGTACAACCTATCGATATTGTGCATGATACAAGCATACATGTATTGATTTTTTGTCATGCAACGCGCGTCTCGCCCCCCCATATTTTCAGTACATATAATCTCTCATCAACGGCCTAACGAATCCCACTTGATATTGCTCGCACAACAGGATTCCCGAAGCACATGATGGGCCATGCGAGAGGCCGGCCAAAACAGGTTTATCCGCAAAAGGCGAATCAATGAACTCTTTGACACACCTCGCGGCAAAGGTGGTCTTCGTTGATAGGGTGAGCTAAAAACCCTTTTGCATAATGAAATAGCTGACGTGGCCATGCATTAACATCGTCGAGATAGCATAACGCGCGCGCGTACATCAAAGTTCCACCCACTATCTAATGAGGATTTGACCATCTCAATAATTCCCGTGAGCGAATATTTCACTGATAAGAGAGAGTATGAAAATAATAATAATAGTGCTTTGACCGGTTAGTCAAAGGCCGAGAAATTATCCTCGATAAATGTAAGATTCCGACGCTTCTAATACACCCAACGTCGGGGCCGATAAGAAGCGGCAACAGCCCCGTAGGCACGCAAGTCAGCTTAATCTAATCATCATCCATACGCAAACGTACTCTATTATCTCTACTAGTACGAAAGCGTGCTCCTATCAAGCTGGTATGGCCACTCTCGACACCCTGAAGCAAACGCTAAGGCAGACGGCGACGGCGACAGCATCGTACGCAACGCAGCCGTTGTCGCAGCTGCAGTACAGCGCCGGTTTCGACGTCTTGGTGCAGGGCTCGGGATGGATGACATACCAGGAGTTCATTATCCCTCAACTCTCTTCGCTTCTAGACCGTTTATTCAGCTCGCGTGTTCATATCTCGGTGCTAGAAGTCGGACCCGGCCCAAAGAGCGTTCTTGCATACTTGCCATATCACGTCAGGAGCAGGATCATGAGATATGTTGCATTCGAGCCTAACGACTTGTTTGCCGTGAGACTAGATGAATGGCTTCACCCTAACTCAGGAACAGAGCGTCCCCTGCCATGTCTGGAACGTCACCCTGATATTCATCGGATCCCATTCGCACCGGACAACGACGACAAAAACGCAAGGAGCGGTACCAGCATCGGAACAAGTGATGATGGGAAGTTTGATGTCGTCTTATTCTGCCATAGCATGTACGGCATGAAACCTAAGCGCAGATTTATCGAACACGCTCTGAAATTACTTTGCGAACACCCAGAAGGCGGAATAGTGGTGGTATTTCATCGTGATGGCGACCTGAACATTGACGGCTTGGTGTGTCATCACACGGCTTCTTTCCCTACCGGGATCGTTCGGATAGCAACCGACGACGAGACATTGGACCGATTTACTTCTTTCATCGCGGGCTTTACCCTCCAAGATGAGAAAATGAACGAAGCTATCCGAGGCAAATGGCGTGAGCTGTGCCACGTACTGGGCCGTCATGAAGAAGCATACCCCGACCATCTCTTGTTCAGTTCGCCCAACGTCATGGCAACTTTTACTAAACATGCAACCGCATTACCCGACTTAACGGCGCATGTGCCCTTGATGACTGAAAGCAGGATGATAAAAAATCAGGAAGCCCGGCTCCACCATCCCGCATCGATTGTGAGGCCAACAGAAATCGAGCACATCCAGCAGTGCGTGAAATGGGCCCTTAGACATAATGTTGGCCTAACCGTCATTGGTGGGAGCCATAGCGGCCATTGTCTTTGGCCTAACGTCGTTGCCATCGACATGAGTGCTTTCAATCAAGTATACATGGTTACAGCTGAGGCGGAGGGGGGAGAATTGAATTTCGATTCTACTACCCTGGTTGTCGCGGAGGCTGGTTGTAATACCGGAGACATTGTCCGCAAGACTATGGTGGCAGGCGAGACAGTACCTCTGGGAGCTCGCCCAAGTGTAGGCTCAGGGTTATGGCTGCAAGGCGGCGTTGGACATCTGGCTAGACTGCATGGGCTCGCGTGCGACGCCATTGTGGGTGCTGTGATGGTCAGCGTTGCCTCTGGTCAGGTTCTGTACGTCGGTCACGTACCAAGTAAATATCGACCGGCCGGTGCCGTGCAGTCAGAAATTGAGGCCGATCTATTATGGGCTCTGAAAGGCGCAGGGACTAATTTTGGCATTGTTGTCAGCGTTGTCTTTGAAACTCATGCAGCCCGGAAATATCTGGTTCGAAGCTGGAGTATCCCGTTGAAAGACGATCGTGACATACGGCTGAAGCTTCAGGACTTCGATCAATGTGCCAGAACTCTCCCTCGACACAGTTCCGCGGATGCATATTTATTTTCAAATGACTCACAGATGCACCTTGGCGTGACAGTGATCGAATCTACTACGACTCAACTTCCTTCCAAACCACCTAGGCTTACAAGTACGATGTTGGGGCCGGAAGATAGCTTCAAGACTGTTGACGGCGTCGGTCTGTTCGAAACTGAGATGTACATATCCGGGATGCACGGCGGACACGGTAAGGGTAAAACCTCTTCATTCAAGCGGTGTTTGTTCTTGAAACACATTGGGGCCAGGAATATTGCAAATGCCTTAGCAGCAGCTATCGAGGCTCGTCCTTCTCCCCTCTGTTATCTTCATCTGCTGCAAGGAGGTGGAGCTGTCGGCGATGTAGCGAATAATGCTACCGCTTTCGGCTGTCGAGACTGGGACTTTGCCTGCGTAATAACCGCTGTTTGGCCTCGTAATGAGAGCGGAACTAAGGCTACTCAGGCTGCTATACAATGGGTGTATAGCGTCGCTAGGAACTTGTTGCCCTTGAGCAGCGGAGTTTATGGTGCCGATCTTGGGCCAGACCCTAGAGACGCCGCGCTGGTAGCTAAGGCTTTCGGGCCAAATGGACCGCGCCTGGCCCAGCTAAAACATAGCTTGGATGTGCAAAACGTGCTGGCTTACGCCTGTCCGCTCTCGAAACTGCCGAAGAAACAGAAGCTTATTATACTTGTTACGGGAGAAAGCGGCGTCGGAAAGGATTACTGCGCCGACGTTTGGGTTCCTATGCTCGCTAAATCTGCCGACCAAACCCGCAAGGTACATAAGGCCAGTATCAGCGATACCATTAAGCGAGAATATGCAGCAGCTACCGGCGCTGACTTGGATCGTCTGTTGTGGGATCGGGTTTACAAGGAACAACACCGGCCGTCATTGACGGCATTCTTCAAAGAACAGATGCGACAACAGTCTTACCTTTTAGAAAAGCAATTTCTAAATGTGGTGTCCGGAGCCGCAGATGCGGATGTGCTGGTGATCACTGGGATGAGAGATGAGGCGCCTACTGCGACCTTGTCGCATCTAGTTCCGAATAGCAGATTACTCGACATTCGTGTCACAGCTAGCGAAAAGACGCGGCAGACTCGCCGGAAACGCCAAGCGAGCGACAATGATCGACACGATAATCATGATTGCGAGGATGACAATAGTAGCGATAATGGCAGCAATTGTAAGTCGAATTCGACGACATTGGACTACTGCCCCAGCCTCGTCTTTGACAATGGAGCAACAGGAGATGAGGCGGTAAGGAGGTTTGCCGATACGTACCTGCTTCCCTTCCTCCATGGGGACCTGAAGCGACTGGCTAGTATGGTGCTCCCTGTGCCCGACTTCCCACGCCCAGGCATCGAGTTCCGCCATGTGCTCAACATCGCCCAACAGAGAGGCGGGTTAGCTTTGTGCACTTCTCTGCTACAAACTTGCTTCGTAGATGACTGGGATAAAATCGGTATGGTCGCCTGTTGCGAAGCGGGAGGCTTCGTGTATGCATCGGCATTGGCTCAGCAAGTTGGCGTCCCCTTGGCGCTAATCCGCGAAGCCGGCAAGCTTCCCCCACCTACCGTTTCCGTCAACAAGCCTTCATCACACATCTCATCTTCAGAACCTAACAGTTCAAAAGGGAAGAGGATTGAGATGAGCCTGGACTTGATTCCAAGGGGTGCATCAGTGGTGGTGGTGGACGACGTACTTGCCACAGGAAGGACGCTTTATGCAATACTTCAACTTTTAGCTAAAGCAGGCATCAGTAATGAGGATATTAGCATCATTGTTATAGCCGAATTTCCGGTTCACCGTGGTCGGGAGCTGTTGTATCGTCGTGGCTTTGGTGGGATCAGTGTTCAAAGCCTTTTGGTATTTGGCGGGGCCTAGATAATACGAGTAACTGGGAATCCTGAGGGTGCAGCATTTCTATCGACATGTTTCTGTCCCCAATTCTGCATCTGTAGCGTTACTTTGTAAGCTTTGTGGTGACGGGCGTGTCTACCCATTGAAGAAGCTGCTAGATTTAAACTACAAAGCCAATACCATATCTTGAGCCCCCTACATCATGTGGAACATGCTCTTAGTATATCGCTTGCCAAATACCAAAAAATAGTACATGCCGCCTTGGAGCGGGATAAATTTTCTCTGTTAAATCTGTCCACCGCTTGCCTGAAGAGGCGGCTAAGATGGCAGAATTGCCCACGCGTGCAGTCGGATTACTAGAATGCCACTAGGTGTGCACCAAGCTCAGGCTCGCATACTATTTCAGCAACTTCCCTAAGTAAAGCTCAACGTCGGAATTGTCAGATCATAGGCGGTGAGCTTATCGTGCCTGGGTATCGCGGTCCTGTAGCATTTTGTATAGTATATTCGTTTGATGAAGATATGAAGATTTTGATCGACAAATTCCGCCGCTTGAGCTTAGAAGGCTCCTAATTGGGTAATGCCCTCGAATCGTTACAATCGTTAGACTAATTCTACTACTATCTAACTCACTGCAGACAGCCCTTCACTTTCTCCACCCCTCCTTTCTCAAGACTAGGCTATTGAAAGTATATGTGCTTGACTTGGATTGCTCGGATTACTCGGAAAGTTTATCCTCTTCTATATAACTCACTTATATTTCAATAGGCAGCGTGTAAATCTGTACAGCTCTTTTCGACACATATATAAGTCGCGCATTGCCCCTGGAGGTAGAGCTCCGTAGGTTTTGTTGAAGATACATGCACCTTGAAAATGGATGAACAATATTGGCAAGAGGTAGCTAATTACACCAGCACTGAAAATAGTCCCACGCCCACGACTACCCACTCTACCGTTTCTGAATATATGCCTCTGAGAGGGAAAGAGACACAGAAGGATGATGGCGTACCACGCGTAGAATATCAGCCTGGAGACAAAGGACCGTTTTTAGTTCGAACTCGACAAAAACCGCATCTCTACCTGTCTCTTTGCTACGGAGAGCTGAAATAAGAGAGAGAGATTGGTATTTTTAATCCATGGATAACACTGCAGGGAGAGTTAAGATATTCCAATGCATAGATGAAAATATACTAGAGGAGTTAAATAAGACTGGATTATCGTGAATATTCACTATATAAACATTTCAGGATTTTGAGCACTCTGTTTTGTGCTTTTTCCAATCTTTGCGCTGACATATGTGGGAGCAGTATCTTGCTTTGCGACATCGCGAACACAGTAGAAGTTTACTCTGAGTAGTTTCTCCTTTACTGCCGCACACTCGGCACTTATTTGCACCTTCCAAGATGGCTCCTTCCAAGATACCGCCATCGTAGGCCTTATCGACGATCTCGCAAGGAAATAAGAGCGAGATAGCCGCCCGCGCGGTGTACTGCGCCACGGTACTCCAATGAGGAACGCCCGTCATGAAATCATCAGGAATTTTACCATGAGTACACTGGCAAAGGACCTCCGAACCATGCTCAACCGATAAGGGGATTTTCCTATGGACTGGATATTCACAGCTGGTCAGATGCTCCCAGGTACGGCAACGCTCCACCCATGCCGGTAACATCTGTTTCCAGAGACGCAACTCCGCGTCGTCGACATTAATCAGACACACTCCGCGGTTCGTTAGTGATTGCAAAAAGATGGCGATTATTGGCATTAAATTATCATATAACGGCAGCACTGCGGCATCGAGAGCAATGGTGCGATTGGAAAGGTCCAGCTGTAATTTAGATACGAACAGAAGTATATGTACGCCGCCGTTACCAGGACTGTGAATCCCGAAAACATGCTCCCGCTTCCCCTGTAGTCCTGTGAAATGCATGATAACTGAGAAGAGCGAAGACTTGAGATCAAGACGAGCGCGTTCTCCCTCTAGCCTTGGCAATGAGAGATTGGATTGCAACTTACGTTCCTGGGCGGAGAACGTTAAAGATGCATGGGGGGTCAGCCATTGCAGCCTGGCATTCTTGGAAACATCAACGGCTGGAAGGGCATGCAATTTGAGATAAGGCATACTCCACAATACCGGAGTGCACCCGTCGAATGCGAAGATGGGGTACGTGAAGGACGGGGTAGCCTTCCAGGCAGTAGCTGTCGCGATCGGTGCAACTACTTCGATATAAGAAGATTTTCGGGCAATTCGCGTCCTGTATGAGAGCCCATCTACCGGTACTGGTAAGTCTATTACAAGTGGTTTCTGTTTGCCTATTGAAACAGCGAAATTCCACGACGAGGAACAGGTTGTTCGTACTTCGCAGCCGGTACGAAGAGCCAACGTCAAATCGTCAGAATGAATGTTCAGACGACCTATAACGTTTGAGATCTTTCCTTTGCTCATGTCGACATCGGCGGTAACGACAAGCTTCATTCCTGGGTTCTCATTGGTGGCGAGTACAGTGTCAACCCCAATAAAACCAGGGACAACAGCAAAGCCCACTTGATTGGGGAAATCCCGACTTATGTAAACATGACTCACATCAGCGAGGCTAGTACCATAGATATTGAGCTCGGGTCCAAGGCGGCTCATGAACTTTGCAGCAGTACTGGGGTTACTTTGAATTCCGAAAGATATTGAGGCATCGCGAGATTCTAGAAAAAGAATCCACGATGGGACAATAAATGAGGCGAACAGCGGGGAGTTCCCATTCCAGCCTAATATATCATCGTTGATGTAAACTTTGAACTCATTACTGTTCCTGGCACCACTAGTAGACAGCTCGCCAAACCCAACTTGAATGGCTGCGAAAATGTTTTGCCATACTTTAGAAGCAGACTGTATGACGCATTGTAAGGGCGGTGTTCCTCCTGAAACCGCATTTTCATCGGTAAGTACAGCAAGTTTTGTTCTTGGCACTACTAACGTAACGCATACAATAGGTGGCATGTTCTTCCAACCGTGTAGATCTCCAGTAGGTGGCAAATTAGTTTCGGTGTTCAGTGGTTGCTGTAAGATATCCACAGAGAAAATTCCAAAGAGGTGTAAATACACATAGAGTTCTTGAATATAGTTTCTGCCCATTAATAAAGTGGTATTGTTCTCCACTAGACGTAAGAGGATGCTCATTGTCTTGTTCCAATCAACGATGACTCTATCTCTGATGAGGCGAAGCATTGATGCAAAGCTACCTCGATGGTAGTACAGCAGCGAGGCTTTCCGGATTTCCAGCCAATCAATATTTAAGAGAAGCTGAGAAATGTCTTCGCTCTTGAACATTTGTAGATAAATTTGGAAGAAAACTTCTGCTAATCCAGCTTCGTCAAACCGTATAGGCTGTAGAGGAGCGGATAATGTCTGCGCATGACTTTGCCTATTTGGCCTCTTCCACGTCATTTGAACGAATTGCTGGCCGTTCTGGGACTTCTCTTCTGTAAACCCAGCTATGAGATCCAGAAGTATTTCGTGTCCGGGAGCCGTTGAGCAAGTATTTGTGCTGCATTCGACAGCTGTCAATTCAATCAAAATTGCTACAGTCGTCAAATGGCCACAAAGCAGATTGTTTACCAAATCGTCATGCGTCTTGTCTTGCCTAACCAAGATTTCTGTATAGAGACTAGCCGATACGTCAGAAGCTAAGAGTGGTGAAGCCGCACACAGCAGGTTTAGAGCGCCAATGTGATCCACAAGATTTGATGTATTGATAGTCGTGAAAGAGAGCGGCACAGAGCCGCCTGGGCAGTAATCATCACCATCAAGGATGAGTGGCTCGAAGCAATGACGGCTGCGATACCAATGTGCGGATTCCGTACTTCGTCCAGTGAGACGGGTGCATTGAAGCGTATTACACAGGGCGATAGCGTCACCTGTAAAAAGCCATAAGGTAATGTTGTCCACCATGTCTCTTAATGTGCTCGACCATGCCCGAAATTCAGCATGGGCGGACATGATAATGTTTTCTAGACCGCTCCTCCGGGTTGCTTGGGGCAATTCTTCTTCTAAGGGTGCATAGGCAGTGACAAGATGAAACCCAAGTAGAGGGTCAGTTCCATAATGAAGCAGAGCAGTACCACCTGGAGTGGCAAACACAGGGTTGAAGTGTTTGTCTTGTGATAGCACTTTTGTGTTGTTTACTTAGGTGCTTCCATACTGCCAGTAATACTTGTGCAGATCATCCAGATCCTTCACGATTCTGGGATGGGGTCCAATGGGTGAAATAGATCGAAGGCCAGTTAGAACGATACTTCTCTCGGATTTCCATCTGGCAGAACTTTGAATTGAAGATTTGCAGATCGATTCAAAGCTGGACAGGTCGTTGCCAGTCCTTTCCAAAGAGTAAAACTTGAGAAGCTCATGGACTTTGGCCAAAGTTCCGTAATCACAAAATCTAATGAACTTGCTATACTCGCTCGCTCTCCATGTGGCTATGGAGATTGATAAGTCATGCAACTTTCTTGCCTGCGCCTGCAGCAGACTAAGGCAGCGTTGATTAACATAGAAGTGGTAGTAAATACTGAAGTGGTCTTCACTATTACTGCCATTTTTATCATCGATGATCAGTGACAGGATAAAAAGATTCCGGGCTTCCGTCATGATTAGTATTATGCCTTAGCTATAGGTTGACAGAACAGAACACGTACCTAAAATGGCATTTTCGACGTCGCAGCACGTAACATCCATCGGACGGCCTGCTATCTAACTTAGACAAATTTTCTTTTCTAGACTTTAGTGCCAATTACCATCGGTGTGAGCGGTAAAGAGTATATTTCGGACGTCTCCGCAGCCAAGGAGCAATATGTCGGCCTGTTTGCCAGCAGGAATGCCTTGGGTTAAACATAGAGCCGGTGTGTTTCCGATCGGATAGAACCAAGTCAATCGACTAGCAAAATTTTGGCGGCTGAGCAGCTCAAGAATTGTTGTCGGTGCTAGTAGGGGATATAGCCGATTAATGTCTTCAATAACAACTCCGATCTGGGGAGTAGCCTAAAGAACCTTAGTAAATATAGCCTTGTTGAATCGTCCCGGATTTATATCTTTCTTCAGTTGGTTTATATTTTGAAGGAGTGATGACTCTCTTGATCGGAAAATGGCGCGGATTAGGGATGGGAGGTCATGTGTAGGAGTGTCAATCAGAGCTGATAGAGTAGCTTCGGTTTGTAATCGTGGATTCTGTTCCTGACATATAGAGCCCTCTCTCGTCGCGACAGGATTGATTTGCCAATCGTCTGTTATAAGTTAGACCTAGGACTCAGCTTCACAACCAGGCGAATCTTACCCAACGTCGCATAGTATATCTCACCCTCTCTGGGAGATCCAGGGGTGTTTTTGAGAGCAGCCTCCAAGCTTCGAAGCCTGTCTTCTAACTGCTGGATATATTCTTTACTATAACAGACAAGTCTATGGATTAATATAGTGTCAGTAAAACAAAATATCTAATAATACGCGCACCTTTTCCCCTGACCACGAGTTTTACGAGTTTTCCGAGTGGTATACTAGCATATTACATCTCGCCTCAGACATATAGAACAAATTGGGTCCGCACTATTGCGTTGCATCTTTGCCTTTCGGCATAGGAGACACGGTATGGCTATTAGCCTGTTTTATTATTCACATCCTTAGCTGATACTCAAGACTTACATTTGTAATTCGTTTTTTCGATTTGCCTTTATCTAAGGTCATTTCGAGTCTCGTAACAAAGGTACGCAGTCATGAATTACCATACACGGTGTGCAACTCTTAAAGCCTAGGTAACAACTTCGCAGCTCCATTATAGTTGGACCAAAAGTCATAGTAGCGGATTACAAATGTAGGGGATAATACGGATGTTATTTACATCCGTACGCAACCGTGCACTATACAATACGCAGTGCGGCCCTCTTCTTTGTAGAAACAGAGATCACCGGCCGGAGTAGCTATTCTCGGAGAGCAATCTCCCCATTTCTTCCCTCCTGCCTATACAAAGCATTACCGACTCTGTAAACAAAAGTGTGAGGCAATTTCCCAGCAGCATATTGGTAGTCTTAGAGGCTTGTGATGAATTTGAAGTAACAGTGATCAATTTAGCGACTCGTCACGAAATTCTCCAGCATTATATTCCATCAGATCATTCTCAGCTCTTAATAAGTAGTTATTATGAAGGAGGCCTTTTCGAGAGAAAGTCTCGGAGAAACAGACAGAGAAAGAGAAGTTTTTAGATATATACATATATACTTGCAGTAAGCATGTTAATCATCTATGTACTAAACTACATTCTGTTATAGTCTTTCAGTTAAAATAATAATTCGTCGCGCAGCTATAGGAGCCGATGCTGCAAAATGCATGCCCGTCGTCCTTATATCCAGTGAATGATTGAAAGCCGTTAGATCCACCTCTGCATAATTGTTAGTTCGATGATTCCTTCTGGCCAGTAGTCTAATATCTCTTTTGCTTCTGGGGCGGAGAAGGAGGAGAACTCCGATCTGAGCACAGAGCATCAATGGATCAAAAACTTACGCTACTTGAGACCATAGAGGTGCCGTATAAGCCTCGTAGCTGATTTCCCATGTAAAGGTAACCCCGCTTGGAAATTTGCAACTAAATGGACCGCCCACACCTAATTGCGAAGGGTCGATTTTGCATACGTTATTGCTAGTAGGCAGCTGACAGGCGTTATCATTCGGACAATACTACAGAAAGAGCAAAGGCAGTCAGCACTCCAATGAAAAGTTGGTGGGTTCAAGACATAGGAAAGAGTAATATATACCACAGCCGCCGAAAAAGGTGGGATTGAGTTTGACCCTTCGCCTGGCAGTGGGGTGCAATACACGATATGAATCGAGTCGGCTCGCTTTACAGGAGTGGTCGCGGTAAGACCTATGCTACCTGCTGGAGCGGCCACAACACCACCAAGAATGGTAATGTAGGAGAGAAGAGAAACAAAATGCATTATCGAGAGAATATATAAAATGGAAGTAAACTTTGGCTGTGTTATTAAGATTGACTTTTTCAGAGGGCGGGTGGTATGATATTTATAGTATTGGAGAGGTCCGGTCTTCCATCTATTTTCCATTAATGAAAGCGATAATCAGTGATCAAACTAATGATATCCCTAGGCTGATACTACTGTCGAAAACAAAGGAGATACTATGAAGTGGGTAGATGAATTAAAACTGCTTCTCCTGCTATTTTCAGAAGTTACTAGGATAGTGCGGTTATTTAACAGCTAATAAGAATTCCTTCGTAAAATAACATGTATAATAGCTCAGGATCGATATGCCTGCAATTTTTTGCATTCGTGGTATTTGTTGTGGAGTATATAGCGTACCACTTTAATCCCCGTCTTATGCCGAGTACTGAATCTCCGGGTAGAATCTGCGTAATATGTGAATATCCCAAACTATATAATTCTACTATTAAGTGAGACCTGTATTTGTAACTTGAATTTCCATATTAAAACATCAGGCCAAAGGTTTTTTCTCAATGAACAATGATAAATAGTAATATACTCTAAGCCAAGATATATTCTACTACTCGTTGATTGCTCTTGAATCGGGGCGCCAAAAGTAAAGGTTCTTGATAGCCTCCTTCCATATTTGGCCGTAATCATTCACTGTAGCTGATTGCCAGATTCATCAACCTTCCTGTTTAGGAATTTACGATAAAATGCTATATTTGTGATCTAAGGTGCTCTAGCTACGAAACTGTTTCAACATGCATATGACCGAACTTCCTGTTTAGGAATTTACGATAAAATGCTATATTTGTGATCTAAGGTGCTCTAGCTACGAAACTGTTTCAACATGCATATGACCGAAGACTCTTGTGATAGCGCACAACATACGTGCCTGCATATCTAAACGCTGTAACTTTTTGCCTTAGAGATGTTCGTACAACGAGGCCCCTGCCTATCCAGCAAAGCAGATGTAGCATATGTAGATTGATATTGGTCGTATAGCCCCGTGTTCATTATTCTCGTGCATGCTGGAAATACTAGTCCGCCTTCTCTATTCATCAGATTGCCTACCCAATGGGTTTCTTTGCCTTGGGACTTTGAGAAAATTTAAGCATCGCTCAATACACTGATTTGGGATTTGACATGTAAAGATTTACTATACATGCATGTCGCCTATCGAATTATATAATGAAGATGCTGAAGGCAATTTTCGAATCGAGACTAGTATCTATCGAGGACTCTAAAATTGCATCCAAAATGGGAGGTATTGGGTTTGAGGATCTTTCATATGTAATATGATCCGAGATGTAATGTTCTAGCAACTTTCTTCACCCCGGAAATTATTGTAACCCAAGAGACTTTATCGCGAAGGAAAGCAGCCAGAAATCTCGCGTCATGAGTCGTCGATGAATACCACGATCGATGTATTGATACGGCGCTGAAGATTGTCCTTTTCAGTAATAGAGCTAAGATAGGAATATATTTTGACACATGGATGGTTTGCCTTCAAAGGTTAGCTCGGCCTGTGTCGAACCCAAGCTTACATTCCATTCCAGTGGTCTGATTGAAACGCCAACTGGTTACAAGACCTATTTTCGAACTTCGACTTATGTAGCATCAAGAACATCAATAGCTTGACATACTGAAGTATAGTGGTGCTTCGGAAATAGCAACCGTCATCGCTTATTGCTGACACGAATACGGCACAGCAAGCTTGCTCACCGAACACCTTGGAGTCGATTTTGAGATGCGGCGCTTTGTTGCAAAATCCTCCACCAACTTTCACATGGAAACTTCCACTATGGTGCACTTCTTCCATTAGCTCTCGATCTACTAGCCCAAAGCGTATCAGAAGAGGTCAGCGTCATTCACCTTGCAACTAAGATTGGCCCAGGCAAATTCACCAATCTATCTACTAACTTTTACAGCCTCGGCAACCGACTTAGTTTAGATAATAGATACGAGTTTCCGCATAGTTTGATTGAGATTTGAGTGAGAGCCCGATACATGCACACAACTATGTTAGCAGAGAAACGTCGCGATTATACTTTAGTAAGATGCAACAGTTTTCATGCTTAACAATAAAGTATTGGGGAAAACGAAGAGAAAAATAAATACAAAAATGATGTCTATAAGCTAGCAACGGCTCGGTACACCACTTCGCCCAAGTTCTCAGCCGGCACCCCGTATTTACTTAGATCTACAGCTTTGTCTTCATAGTTTGAGCCATCCATACCCTGGAAGAACATAACAAACAGTCTAGTCCACTCCGCAAAACCATCACCAGCCTTGATCTTGGGATCACATTCTCGAATAATCTCTGTCGCATCCTTCTCCGTGATGTTCCAGTCTGCATCCGTTGTTCCCGTGGCATTCTTGATAGCGCCAAAGATCTCCTTCTGTGATAGCTCGAAAGAGGAAATGTAAAAGGACTTGTTCTTGTACTGTTCCAACTCAGCCTCTGGCAGGCTAAGAAGAGCAGCAACACCCTCGCCAGTCCGTGCAAGCGTTGTCGTCGAGATCTTGGCATCCGCTCCACGAAAAAGGTCTGCCTTTCGACCCTTCACGTCAAATCCCCATAACCCAATCTGGATGTTCAGATCAAGCCAAAAGTTCGAAATAACAGCAATCCAGCTGCTCGTTCCTGATTTCTCAATCAAATTGCGCCTTGTGACCTTTGGTCCCATCATGGAGTGCTCGCCAACAACTTTGGGCGAATCAACGCCAAACTCGGTCGGCAGGATATAGGGGACACCAGCCTCTATAGCGGCCTTGATAAAGAGGCCGCCAAGATCCATGTTAGGAATGGGGACAATGACGATGAGAACATCTTGGCCCCTGAGAGTCTCCACGAGGAACGACTCGTCTGTAAAGGACCCCTTCTTGACGATCACCTCAGGTGGGAATTCAGTCGTAGACTCTGCCCGTTGAACTGCAGTAATGGTGTGAACACCCTTTGAGAGTAAAGCTTTGAGAGTCGGCTTGCCCAAGTTGCCGCCGGCGCCGACAATTGCAATCTTGCGTCCCGCTGCCATATTGGTGATGAGGTAGTTTGTTGGTAATAGATACCGTCGAAACAGTCAAAGCACGTAATGAAATGTATAGATGTGATTGGATAGTGAAAGCTGGAGCTGGAATTGACTGAGACAAATGGTGGTCTGCTTCGTTAGTTTATATACTTACTGATTAGCTTTGGCTGACCAGAAACATCGATTGAGGACGGGCAGATGTTGCTTTGCAATCAACTTCATGCTGCGCCAGTAAGCTCTAATTCAATTTTTGTGCTTTATCAGCGACATTACATGGCATCAGTCTGTCTAGAATCGAGTTCTTCGGCGTTGGCGAAGCTGTAAAAGTCTCGAATGTCGGGCGGCAGGAGGAGTGGGCTCGACTTTAGCTCTACCTACATATGTAATGAATGAAACCTGGTCCGCACTAAGTAATCCTGGTCCGCACGCTAGTCCTGGGCATCCAGACGGAAGTACTGCACTAGAGGGAACCCAAACTACGGCTCTTCAGCGTTTCGTCAATGGTGGAATGTATTTACTTCAAACAAACGACATGATTTGTCTGTTACTAATAGAGCTTATGATGTCACCTAAAATGTAAAAGTCTGACGACTAACTCCATAGACCCTAGTCCATGTGGGTGTTCACTTATTCTTCTCGCCGGATGACCTCACGGCCCTCAACTACCACCGCAGCGCCGCCTAAACAAAAAATGTGTAAGTGATATGTAATATCCTCCCACTAACTGACATCTATAAAAACTGCCATGTCCCGAGACTGATGAAAACCTCACAAATCTCTAACCTCGCTCACACGTTCCCGTCTGAATCCATAATAGCTTCTAAACTAAAACTGCACCCCGATACAACCCCGTACACATCGCCGGCAAGATGTCGTTTGTATTTACCCATCGTAACCCGGACATGCAATTGGAGAAGAAGCGCACTGCTCTCGTTTTTGCAGACCTTCAGAACGAATTCCTTGAACCATTTGGCAGCTATTACCCTCTCATCGCGGACAAGTTGAAAGAACTCAACGTATACGACAATATCGAGAGACTGCTCAAGACCGCACAAGAGAACGATATTTTTGTGGCACACTCACCACACTACTACTATCCTACTGACCTGCAGTGGGTCGCTCCACTCCAGGCCATTTCTGACTATCTTGTCCAAGTTCCCAATGGCTTCGTCGTCCGCAAGGATCCCGTCAGCCTAGATGGGTTTGTTGGCTCGGGCGCCGACTACCCGGAGCGACTGAAGAAGTACCTCATGGACGGCAAGATGATTAATACATCTCCTCACAAAGGCCTATCTTGCCAGTCAAACGATCTAGTTAAGCAGCTGCGCCTGCGACGAGTTGAGAAGCTCATCGTTGCCGGGCCTGTTGGAAACTTATGCCTGGAGAATCACGTCCGTGATTTGGTTGAGGCTGGCTTTGAAGTAGTCGTCGTTCGAGATGCCATCGCTGGCGGCCTCAATGACGAGGGTGATGGCTATTCTGCTGCTATGGTCAACTACCGCTTCATTACTAACGGCATCTGGACTACGAACGAAGCCGTCGAGAAGATGAAGGAAGTCGCGGCGGATAAGTGATGAAGTGTATCATTTAGGTGTCAATAACTTTACTACTAGTGGAGAGTCAAGCAGAGGGAATAGGGCGTTCATAGATTGAACATGATGAGACAATTTAATATATAGGCGTGTCCCATTACTGAGACACACGACCATTGACGTGCGATCTTATCAGCATCATTACATGTACATAATCCCAAAAGATTGTCCTCTGCACTGCTTGCACTTGTGCGTGTCGCCCGCTATCATTAGGTCGACTTCGTCCTGAAGTTTGTAAGCTATCGCTACATTGTATCAATGCCATCTACCATGATATCTGACAGTCAGCTTCACCCGTCTGGGATTCCTAACGGTGGCGAAACTCAACAGCCTCTTGTTAGCCTGAAGTTGCAACCTCGAAGTCGCATCCCTTTAAGTGCGATAAGGTGCCACCTAAGTCCTCTTCAAAGTTACAGCCAACCAAAGAGTCCAAAGATAAAGTATTCTCGCCTTAGTATAGAAGAAACGTGGGTACGGTACTTAGGTGGCACCTTATCGCACTTAAAGGGATGAATAGTTAGCTTCCAAAAATGGGGCGCCACCTTACCACAAAATATCGCTTTACTTAAATGAGTAACTGAATATGGCAGCAGTATACCTGATAGGGACTAAGAAGCGACTTCTCATTGTTGCAGAGGGGGAGGAGGGCGGCGTAAGTACTAGCAGCGAGGTTCAGAGATATAGATCGCACAGGAAAGACAGTGCACCATGCCTTTGGGTGGCACGGTACCAGACCTCCATAGGTTTCCACTACAGAGAGCTTGATCTAGGTGCACAGTAACGATAACGATAGCTGCTACCCTGTAAAATGTGCGCGAGATCGAATCTCGAACTACTTCGCCAACTCATATTAGTAACAACGCCAAGGCAGCTTCGGATCAATTTAAGTTTTCCCCCATATTTGCCCTTCTCTTTCGGACAAATATCTACGATCAACAGGGGTCAAGTATGTACTGTGCCTTATTAAAGAATGTTGGCAGCGGAAATTGCTAGCCACTATCCGCTCTAATAAGGCACTCGGTAACTTCGGGTTGCCAGCTGCTAACGCCCTCTCTCCCTCCTCGTGTAAATATACTCTAAGCTCTTGTAGCTCCTAGCAGTGTCACACACAGCGACCGGACCCGCCGGTACGCCCGTGTTTTACGTAATTTTGCACACGAATTATAACCCATTATTCGGTAATTACTTATACTGATTTATTGTCCAAGTTTTTTTTCCCTTACCTTTAGTTGTGTTAACAGATATACGAGTACAAGTTTTATATGTCTGACTAACATACCTACTTATTTCCATTTGGTATCAGTCACACACCGCCTCACCTCGCAAAATTCGTCGGTGGATCATTCTTTTTATGGTGGCATGCTAACGTGTGGAAGTTAGCCAATTACTCACCCTGGCGAGAACAGGGTTTCATTCTTGGGAAATCCATCGACGAATTTTGCGAGGTGAGGCGGTATTTGGTTCGTCCCGTATCACTTGGTATAGAGACACCTCGGTATTAGGTGTGGCCGGACATTAAGCTATACCAAAAGTTCCAACAGGGTTCCAAGGTGCCCGCTAGAATTTAGAAGCCCCCCCATTTCTGCAGTATACAAGTTGGTTGCCTACATGTATATATGGGCTTCAGTCCCCTTATTGTTATCTTTATTGTAGATCCATATTTTTTTTTATATGAAGCATATGTGAATGTAGTTGCCATACCCTACGACATACTAAAGTTCAGCAGAGTGATCAGGGCGTGAGAATTGCATATATTCTGATGCTAAGTTGAAACTAAGCATGGATAGGCCACCTGACAAGCGGGATGGCGAGTCTTCAGGAAAAGCCGCACATGCTGATGCACCCTATCCGCCGGTGGCTGGACGCGAAGTTCTGAAATCGCGCCGCGATCCCAATGAAGAAACCAACAACGGCGTTCTCTCGCTGTCGAAATCACCTCATCACGAATCAACTCTTGCCGGCCTGAAATTAGACGAGGCGCAGATCATCAAGGCTCAGCTTGACCCACCCAATGTCGGCGTAAAGTATTTAATGCTTTATCGTTATGCAGACGTTTGGGATTGCCTCATTATCGCCATCAGTGCTGTTTGCGCTATTGCTGCTGGTGCTATACTTCCTCTATTATCTGTATGTAGAATACTAAAGTGATTCCCACCTTCATCTCTCTCTCTCTTTGTTTGTGTTTACTGACCTGAAATTAATTGCGCAGATTTTGTTTGGGCAATTAACATCAGCATTTCAGAGGATATCTCTTAATGATATAGCATATCATGATTTTGAGGCGCAATTAAATAAGAATGTTCTATATTTTGTCTACATCGGCATTGCCGAATTTGCAACAGTCTACGTCTCGACTGTAGGTTTTATATACACCGGGGAGCATATCACTCAAAAGATTCGGCAAGAATATCTCAAAGCTGTTCTTCGTCAGAATATTGCCTATTTCGATCATCTTGGAGCTGGTGAGATTACCACACGCATAACCGCCGACACCAATCTCATTCAAGATGGCATATCTCAAAAGATTGGCCTTACTCTCACAGCCATTGCCACATTTATTACTGCATTCATCATCGCCTACGTTAAATATTGGAAACTGGCCCTCATCTGTACATCAACAATTGCATGCTTGCTACTGATCATGAGTGGAGGTTCTCATTTCATTATTCATTTCAGTAAGCTGTCGCTTCAAAGCCTTGCCAACGGCAGCACTGTTGCCGAAGAAGTCATAAGCTCTATCCGAACGGCCACCGCGTTTGGAACCCACGATAGGCTCGCTCGGCAATATGATTCGCATTTAATGGCAGCCGAAAGATCCGGTATCAAGATGCAGATCATCCAAGCGATCATGATCGGCTCTCTTTATGCTATCATGTTCTGGAACTATGGTCTTGGATTTTGGCAAGGATCACGCTTTCTAGTCACCGGGGAGGCCGACGTTGGTCAGATCCTGACCATCCTGATGGCTATTCTCACCGGCTCGTACTCGCTAGGAAACGTTGCCCCGAACAGCCAAGCTTTCAATAGCGCTGTGGCTGCCGCAGCCAAAATATACAGCACTATTGATCGCCAATCGCCTCTTGATCCGACGGCTGAAGATGGAGAAACGCTCCAACATGTTGAGGGTACCGTTGAACTACGAAACGTAAAACACAGATATCCTTCTCGACCTGATATCTTAGTGATGGATGACATTAGTATACTCATTCCAGCTGGTCGTACAACTGCACTTGTGGGACCTTCTGGCTCTGGAAAAAGCACGTTAATCGGGCTCGTTGAACGATTTTACAATCCCGTAGGCGGCGAGATCCTCCTAGATGGGCATAATATACAGTCCTTAAACCTTCGGTGGCTTCGTAACCAGATCTCGCTCGTTGGACAAGAGCCTATCCTTTTTTCGGCTACGATTTTTGAAAATATTAAGTTTGGTCTGACCGGCACTCCATTTGAGAATGAGCCTGAAGAAGCGAAAAAAAATCGGATTGAAGAAGCAACGAAAATGGCCAACGCGCATACATTTATTACTTCTCTGCCGGATGGGTATGGCACGAATGTTGGCGAACGAGGCTTCTTGCTCTCAGGCGGCCAAAAACAGCGAATTGCTATTGCTCGTGCGATCGTTGGGGACCCGAAGATTCTATTACTGGATGAAGCCACGTCGGCGCTAGACACTAAATCTGAAGAAATCGTACAAGCTGCTCTTGACAAAGCTGCCGAGGGGCGCACTACTATCACAATTGCACATCGACTATCCACCATTAAAACGGCCGATAATATTGTCGTCGTAGTTGGTGGTAAGGTTGCGGAACAAGGGACTCATGAAGATCTACTCTGCGCAAAAGGCGAATATTTCAACCTCGTGGAAGCCCAGAAATCTGGTAACCTTAAAGAAGCACAACACAAGAAAAAAGAGTTTGTGGAAGAAGAAGGAGAAGCTACGGCATCCGGTATTTCTATAAATAATATTTACAGGGTTCCAACATCTCGAAGCGGAGTATCCGAGATGACGACAGACAACGAAAAGTCAATGGCAACACCCAGGCATCAAAATTTGGCTGGTGAATCGACCGTCTCTCAGACTAGAAAGACGACTGAGACTGAAAATCATCTACTGCCATGGAGTTTGATCAAGTTCACAGCGTCTTTTAATCGGCCTGAGCTCATATTGATGATAGTTGGCCTTGCCTTTGCAATTTTGGCTGGCTGCGGCCAGCCCTCTCAGGCAGTTATCTATTCCAAGGCGATCAATACACTGGCACTACCACCGCCCCTTTACGAAAAACTCAGGCAGGATGCCAACTTTTGGTCTCTCATGTTATTTATTCTCGGTATTGCCCAATTTGTCCTCTTTTCTATACAAGGCGTTTGTTTTGGAGTCAGCTCAGAAAAGTTACTTCGCCGCTCTAGGAGCAAAACTTTCAGGGTTATACTACGACAAGACACTGCTTTTTTTGACGAACATACTACTGGTGCTCTGACATCCTTTCTCTTCACTGAGACCAAATACCTATCAGGTATCAGTGGAGTAGTACTAGGCACTATTCTCATGGTGTCGACGACGCTGACGGCATCAATGGTTGTTGCCCTAGCCATTGGGTGGAAACTGGCTTTAGTATGTATCTCCATCGTGCCTGTACTCTTGTTTTGTGGCTTTTACAGGGTCTCGATACTTGCTCAATTCCAAGCCCAGTCCAAGAAGGCCTACGAAAGGTCCGCCAGCTACGCTTGCGAGGCAACCTCGGCCATCCGCACAGTGGCTTCGCTCTCTCGTGAAAACGATGTTTTCGCCACCTACAAAGCCCAGCTAGATGATCAAGCACGAGCTCATTTTTTCTCCGTGCTGAAGTCCTCGGTCTTTTATGCGTTATCACAAGCACTTACCTTTTTTTGCATGGCCTTGGGATTCTGGTATGGTGGCACACTGCTCGGCAAGCACGAGTATACCATTTTCCAATTTTTCGTCTGCTTCAGCGAAGTCATATATGGTGCTCAAGCAGCAGGCTCAGTCTTCTCCAACGCTCCAGATATCGGAAAAGCCAAGAATGCAGCTACTGAGCTGAAAAATCTCTTTAACCGCAAACCCTCGATTGACGTATGGTTAAAGGAAGGTGATAACATCGATAACGTTGCAGGATCTATTGAATTCCGCAACGTGCACTTCAGATATCCTACACGTCCCACACAGCCCGTGCTTTCTGGTCTTAGCTTCACGGTCAAACCTGGGCAGTTTGTGGCTTTGGTCGGCGCCAGTGGATGTGGGAAGAGTACAACGATTGCGCTGCTTGAGCGCTTCTACGATGTACTTTCGGGCTGTATATATGTCGACGGCAAGGATATTTCACAGCTAAATGTCAATTCTTATCGAAGTCATCTTGCTCTCGTGAGTCAAGAACCAACGCTTTATCAAGGAACCATTCGCAGCAATATTCTCCTCGGCAGCAACGATCTGAGCGTGACGGAGGAGCAGGTGATTAAGGTTTGTAAAATGGCCAACATATATGACTTCATTCTTTCGCTCCCGTACGTAATCCCCGAGACCCAATCACTCTTCTTTCCCAATCATAACTTTGCTTTTGTTGACTAGCATTACAGTGAGGGCTTGGACACACTGGTTGGTAACAAGGGGGGCATGTTATCCGGTGGACAGAAACAGCGTGTTGCCATTGCCCGGGCGCTTCTTCGAGATCCAAAAATCCTTTTACTTGATGAAGCAACCTCGGCTCTTGACTCGGAGTCAGAGCGAGTGGTCCAAACAGCTTTAGATGCTGCGATGCAGGGCCGCACAACCCTCGCAGTGGCTCATCGTCTCAGTACGATTCAAAAGGCCGACATCATTTACGTATTCGATCAAGGCCGTGTTGTAGAAAGTGGAACTCATCATCAGCTAATGAAACAGAAGGGTCGTTACCATGAGCTGGTGTATCTGCAAAGCATCGAAGACTCAGCATAGAAGTGTCTTGTTTAGCGTTTGCTGTGATATTTTCATGGCTCAAATACAATACCAGACGTCAATCGCCTAGCAAGTATGTCAATTAACACGTTGTTTAAATCCATTATGATTACGTCTTGCAGCCCGAGTCAAGACGGACAATACTCAAGCACGTTCTCTTATTCTGACGCCTGCGCTTTAAGGCGGCTTAGCTTAAATAAAGTTGACATATATATCAGGTACCTAATGAGCAGCAGGTGTGTGCATGTGTACCATTGCGTACTCTTAAAAAAGGAGAGACAGCCAGCAGTATTGTCTACATTTTTAACCAACACGTCCCATTTCCCTATTTGCTCGTAGACTTTTTCCAACAGCATCCTGTACAATTTGTGGAAAACTGTTTTCCGCGAGATAGTTAATGGCTTTCTCCGTGCTTCCCCCTGGAACGCAAACATCTTTCCGTAATGTATGTATAGACCTATCTGTTTCCTGCGATAGCAACCCAGAGCCCACGCAAGACTGCACGATCAAACTGCGGGCAATATCTGTCGGCAAACCATGGGATTCTGCAGCAGCAATCATGGACTCGATAAGATAATAAAAATGTGCCGGGGCGGAACTGACAAGAGTTAGCACAGAATATATATAGTATAGCTATTTGCAATACGTGTACGCTCGTTTCTGTTCCAATTATGCACTTCATGACCTTTGCATATTCGGCATGTTTTGCATCCATTCGTAAAGCAATAGAAATAGGGGGGTTATGCAACATACCCGGATATTGCTGCAACTACGTCGAGAAGGGATTCCTGAGGAAGGACGCTAATTGCCGGTGATACCTCGCGGAAAACGGCGGCGACAAGCTCTATCCGTGAGAGTGCTCTGTCGCTTGGAAATAAAGCCGTAGCTCCTTGACGACACATAACAGGAGTATTAGGCATTGATCTTACAATTGGAGTTTCTTCGGGAAGCCAGCTCTGGAGCTGGGCTACTGAAATTCCAGGACACATTGTAACCACAGTTGGTCGTGATGTTACATCAAGAGTTTTAATGATGGCAGCCAACTCTAGGCAGACCTTTGGCACATCTATTGGAAGAGTACAAATGAGAACAACATGAGAGTCGGATTGTTGTGAGGTGACCGTACTCCAAATGGTCGAGTCCAGATTATTATTCGTAACATTAGCAAGGGGAAACTTCGCTTTCAATTCGTCAATCTGCTCCTGTCGGCGAGCTGTAACTGAGATTTTGCACCCATCTCTCCGGCTACTATTTGTCGAATAAATGCCACTTATGAGGGCCTGTGCAAGACATCCGCCTCCTATGAATGTGAGTTGATCGGGCGTTGACTTTCCAGGTTCCATAGCTTCCAAATTGGGCCGTGTTGAAGTCTCATCCGGAGATTATTTGGATGTATTAGGCGCAAAATAGTTGAACAAAGTAATATTAAGAATCTTCAAGATAATCTCAATGGTAATATTCAGTAATGTGTGCTGACTTGATATCAAGACAAATGGTTTGTAAATGAATACCCACTTTTTGGTGCTTATAGCTGTGCGTGATATACTCAATGCCACTGATGTTGCGTATTGCAGCTTCCTCATCTTTACTTCAACGAAAGAGAGATACATTAAAAAAAAGTCCTAATTTCCATTTTCCATTATGTACCAGCTAATAGCTTGCTTATTTAATTGCGCAATAGCCTTGGTTTGGCCAGAATCCTACTGTCAATGGGGGTCGTTCTAAATGGCAACCATGTAAGCGTTTTACTACAGGGGTAAAGAGAAGGGTATGGAATCGATGATCTAAAGCTACGCTTGCACACATCGTCTCCGCAGCTCCCGGGTTAACAAAGGTTCCTCCATTGCTCGAGAGAAAAGACCGTTCGATATCCACCTCCCTAATCTATCTGTGGTTTTGTTCCGAGTAATAGCCCCGTAGCACTCGTATACGAAATCTTGGGGTAGCGTGAGTTGTCTTATTTTGTACTCCGTACTTATCGGCCAACTATAAAGACAGATCTCCACACGGAGAAGAACGGCAGGGTTCCGTAAACCAAGCTCGGATCACCAAAGGGAAAAACAAGTGATATTCTAGGTGGTAATGGAACTTCCAGATAACGCTTAACGATGCCCGTACCAGATGATGGCCTAGAGTCTTCACCTCTCCTACAGGCGTCTGATGAAGATACAGAGAGGAGAGAACAACAGAAAGCAGACATCTTCAAATGGAGCAAAGTGGCTATTCAAAATGCCATTTTGGCAGCAATTTTTCTCGTCCTATATGCATTCGCCGACATCTTGAGATATATATCAACAGTCCGTCTTGTCGAACTTGGCATCTGTCGTGAGCATTTTCTCCAAAGCGATCCCCAATCTGGAGAATATTATCGCAATATTCCAGAGCATCTCTGCAAGCTACCAAGCATTCAGCAGCGGCTCGCACACCTACGTGGCTACTTAGCAGCTTTGGAAGCCATTGTTGGCCTAGTCTTTACACTCCCATACGGCCTACTTGTTGACCGCTTTGGAGAGCGTCTGGTTGCTGGGATCAACGTTATAGGATATTTGCTCTCCTGCGCATGGATTATCGTGGTTTGCTACTGCTGGCAGATTTTCCCCATATGGAGCGCCGTGCTGGCGCCACTATTCAGGATAATTGGTGGCGGATCACCGATTCTCTCATCAGTCATATACTCAATTGCAGCGAAAAGTACTCCGGATTCCAGCAGGTAAGTCCCCCCACGTTCGCGTTCGATTCGGGGCTATGGACACTAACTGCACCCCCAGAGCTCAGTGTTTCTTTTTTTTCATGGCTGCACAACTGCTGACCGAAATCATATCAATCATGGTAGCGGCGCAATTACTTGACCACAATCTTCTGTTTACGCCCATGATTATAAATTTTCCGGTCGGCCTTTTATGCCTTGCCACGCTATCTATCATCCGCCCCTGCGCAACTCATCCTGCCGGTCCACTACCAAGAGACGGGTACGAGTCAGCGAGAGGATCAGCAGCAAAGGTTCTTGGGTCTATTCGAGGCAGCGGTCACGTTCTTTCGGAACTTTTGAAAGACCGTAATGTTGTTGCACTACTTGCTACAGTCCCTGTGGCCAAGCTCGTGAACCCTGTTACCGAACTAATGCTTCAGTATATTCCTAAAAGATTTGGCCTATCCCTTGCATCAGTCGGTTACAGATCCACATCCTTCCCCTTCCGTTGTCCTATTTTCTCACTGGTGCCTAGGCTAGTCGAGCGTTATCCATTCAAGCAATCGAAAGTTTGATCCTTCTCGTCGTCATTCTACCAATCCTGAAGAAAGTCTTCGAAGTCAGGCTCCATATTGTATCTGCAAAAGCGGACCTATTCATTGCCCAGTATGGTTTTTTGTTCATGAGCGCTGGCTGCATCCTTATGGCGTTATCTCAATCATTGGGGGCCTTTATTTCAGGTCGGGATCTTTTACTCGCTCAACTTACTCGCCTCCAGCTAACTGTAATCTCGCAGGGCTTCTCGTATTCACACTTGGTTGCAGCACACGGCCAGCTCTACAGTCTATACTAACCGATCTAGTTAAACGTGAGCATATCTCTGTTCTTTATGCTATTATTGCGGTTTGTGATGGTATAGGATCAGCCGCTGGTGCGTTTATACTCAATCGATCCTTTGCAGTTGCCATTGGGTGGGATAATAAGTTGTATCTCGGGCTGCCATTCGTTATCGGCATGGCGTGCTATATTCTTGGCTTCACGGGGTCCATGCTCGTTAGGGGCGATGCGCTCCTATGAAACCGTAATGGGTGGCTTGAGAACTGCTCTACCCGAATTCCGAGGCCATTTTCGATGAATTCTTTCAAGATGAATTCATTCGAGTAATTAGATCTTATCCTATCCTACGAAGAATGCTAGTATGTACCTGAGATTCTCATCTGCTGAAACTCGCCCGCTGTCATAAATGACACGTCTTTTGCTTTCGCTATGTCGTGTAGCAATGGGCGTAAACTCGCCGCTCGATTGGGCTTCGCAAAATACGCAATGGAAAAGCGTTCGTCTACCGTATCTTGCACTGGTCCCGTCTGATCTTCCTGCGCTAATAAGCTAGGCAAGTGTACGCGATGCCGAGCGCTGCATAATCCGGTCCACATCTGCAGACAGTCTCCCACATTGAGTATACACTCGTAACGGCCTCCACTCTCGATATCAACAAATTCACCACTTCCGGACGGCAATTCCATTTCTAGGGAAAACGTTAGCAGCTTCCTCATAAAGGCTAGCTGGGGCAAAGAAAGCGCATGGAAAGTGGGGGAGATTTTGCGCCAACTGAGAATCAAAATAGAACATAATTCTTACGCAATCCACCAACGTCGTCTTGGAACAATAATGTGATGGTGCCGAAATCAGTGTGAGCTGCAATGCGAGTTGAGTGGGAGAATTCGCCACGTGGTACGGCAGGATAATGCGTCAAGCGCAGTTCGTTTGACTGCTCGGAATGCAGTTGGCTCAGAGTCTGCCTGGGGAGCCCTAGGCCAACGGAAATGGCTTCAAGGATGGCTAGTTCGGCGCGGTAGCAGCTTGAAAAGAATGATGTGAAAGTGGGCTGGAATGCGTCGTGCACCCCGGATGGCGGCCATATGTTGCCATAAAGTGCATCTTGTGGTGATCCAATGTCATACGATTCCTAGTCAGGCGAATTGGTTATCAGCGTGTGGAATCTGTGAAAGTCTGGTGCTGGTCGGCAAACCTTCATATCCTTAAGCAGGGGCCTTGGTACAGACGTGCCGTGGTTTGAGACGGCAGAGACATTCTCAATGCCGAATGCACTGTAACCTCGGTGGGGGGTTGCTGTGGGAGGGTGGGGAGATTTCAGTTTCTGGTCCAAAGGCAGCTGGAAAAACTCTCGACTCTAGATAGCGAGCGGTTAGCGTACGCTTTGCATTTCGATGCACACGAGGTTGCTCAACTGTCTCAAAGGCCCCGTCGATATCTGATGGCGGAATGCCAATATTGGCCAATCTAGCAAAGCCAAACTGCTTCAAACTCGACACCAATTGACGGCAAAAGCCCTCCCGCTCAGCGGTATTGGTGCTATAAAAATTGGAGAAATCAAGCCGCTCGAACATGGTTTGATGTTCGACAATGCAGGACTATCAGATACCTTGCTCTTCCTGGTTGTTCAAAAACTACGGACCACAGTAATCAAATTATTCGTTGTGAGAAGTCGTATTTAACATGCTGTGGCTTCCAAGGGAGGCAATGTTACAATGACCCAAGTCGTGCCAGGGTGTCGGGACGGCTCGAGACTAAGACTGCACATTCTTTGCTAGTACTTACGGAGTCGGTCCACGATCTTTTGGAAACTCCACAAATGCCAGGGTACGGGGAACCGATTCGAACTGCCCCAAGAGGTATCACACCGTGGCGAGGAACTAGCCACCGTAAACAGGTTAAAATCCATCCTTGGGAGATAACATTGGTACTGTTGCGGATGCGGGATATAAGCCAAAGGCGTCCTCAGTAGTTGCGTTTTGTGAGGTCCACAATGTCTCGTTTTTGCGTAAGATATTACCCTGTAGTTTGTAGAATACGAGTATATGAAAGTTCGGTCAAGATGAAATCTACCCGTTGAATCCATTCTCGTAATCCAACTGGAAGGAAACCTTCTATTAATCCTAAAATCCCCAAAACACCCTAAAAATCAGCATGGTTTTTTTTTTACTAAGAAACGTACAGCCTTTATAAATAAAATAGAAGTAATAAACTAACAATATTTTTTTAAAAAAAAAATTTGTAAGAAAACTTTAAAAAATGACTTTTATATATATATATATATTTCATTATACGCGCTATAGTGGTTATAAAGCTAATTTAATCTTTTAAATATAGGTGGCTTTAACTAGGTTTAGGGCGATTTTTGCAATCTTTTGCAATTTCCTATATCCATTATAGCCTAGGATCCTATATATATATAAGAGTCACTAAGCTCTAGGGTACGGACCTCTCTCGGTCTGAACAATGACATTTACGTACGTTATCTTGTCCTCCACAGCCTTTAGCTTGTTTTTACTAATATTCGGAGAAGCTTGCAGGAAAAATGCCTTATATGCCGTGATTGTTTCTACGCAAACGGTTAAGCTGAAACTTGAAGGTTTATTTTCGCCTGGGAACAGCTCCGCAGATAGCGTACAATTATTGTAGGGGCAATTCATTATACCTCCACCTCAGTCCATAACACTTCTAGTATGCAGCAACGGAAAACATAAGCCAAATTACAAGATTTGATCATAATTGTACTTTCCAACGTGTCCGAGACACAAGGCTTCGATAGCTCAGCCAACGTCATGGCAGATGAACAAGTCGTCCCACCCAACTCTGAGAGTGATTCTGTGTCAGAGCAAGACCTTGATCAGATATGGACTTGGAATGCTTTGATACCGCCTCCAGTGGAAGGTTGCGTTCACGATCTCATCAAGGAAATAGCTCGGAGCCAGCCAGATGCCCTGGCAGTTTGCGCCTGGGATGGTGATTTCACCTATTCTCAGTTGAACGACCTGGCTGACGAGGTCGCCCATCGTATTCTCGAGTTTGGCATCGAACCAAAGTCGAACATACCGATCTTATGTCCGAAGTCACGATGGACTTGTATCGCAATGCTTGGTGTGATCAAAGCAGGATGTAGCGCGATAGCCCTTGATGGGACTCAGCCTGATACAAGATTGCGATCAATCGTCCACCAGACGAAATCTAGATTGATCATTTCTTCAGCTACATATGCTCCGAGGGCGGCTCTGTTGATGGATGCGCCACTCCTTCAGCTTGACGACACATTACTGGAAGTTCAGGAACTCTCAAGAGTTCATTCATCTTCATTACCCTCCATCTCGCCATCCGATATTGTGTATATATCGTTCACGTCGTAAGTGGCTCTCGGCGTTTCTTCCCTTTTTAATTTCCCTTGGAAAACCTGGACCTGGTACTTGTGTGAAGCAGGCTACAACGGCCCTCACTTCAAGTGTGTCTCTAGCTTGTCGCATTGTATTATTGACACATGGGGATTATACAGAGGTACGACTGGGCAGCCCAAAGGTGCCTGTATTAGCCACTCAAATGTTAGAAGTGCAGTCCACTACCAAGGCAAGAAGCTTGGATTTCACCGAAGAGCGCGTGTGTTTGACTTTGCTCCCTATTCCTTCGATGTAGCGTGGAGCAACTTTTTGCATACGTTATGCGCAGGTGGCTGTCTCTGCATTGCTTCAGAGCCGAACATGGTGAACGATCTCTCGTCCGCCATAACTGCTTTCAAGGCGACCTTGATCAACATAACCCCGACTGTTCTGCGAACAATAAATCCGATACCGCCAACTATTGAGACGGTGCTTCTAAGTGGCGAAATGCCATATCGGGAAAACGTGACCGAATGGGCTGGCCGCGTGAGGCTGCTTAATACCTATGGACCTACCGAATGCACTTTCAAATGCGCCTTCTCCGTCATCAATCCATCCCAGGAGGGTCGCCCAGATATCGGTACCGGAGTTGGTTTCTCTACCTGGCTTGTCGATCCTAACAACCACGGCCGGCTTGCTACTATAGGATCAGTTGGGGAGCTGTACCTCGAGGGTCCATTAGTTGGTCAGGGCTACTTATCAGATCCTGAAAAGACAGCCGTTGCATTTGTCAACGATCCCCCATGGCTACTCGCAGGAAGTAGTAACAGAGCCGGCCGGCGGGGTAGACTCTATAAGACTGGGGATCTTGTAAAATACAAGCCTGATGGCAAGCTGTTATTTATTGGCCGGAAGGATAACTCTCAGTTGAAAATACGAGGCCAAAGAGTCGAAATTGGTGATGTTGAGCATCACGTACGTGCTTGCCTTGACGACTCTCTTCCAATTATTGTCGACATTATTCAGCCCTTTGGAAGTGATGGCTTCTCTTTGGCTATGTTTGTCTCGACAAAAGATATGGATACTGAACGCGTCAAAAACTTACTGGATGGTCTTGGAAATAGGTTACGAGATGTGTTACCAGGTTTCATGGTCCCCAGCATCTACCTCCCAATTGATGATATCCCTGTCGCCTCTACCGGAAAAGTTGATCGACAGTCATTGCGACAAATGGGAAGCACTATGTCCTGGAAGAAGATTATTGCGCTGCAATCAACAATTCTTTCTATTAAAGAATATTGCGAGCCTGCTACGGACAAAGAGAAGCAGCTCAGTACGGTATGGGCAGAGGTCTTGGACTTGGACTCTAGCCTTATTAGCACAACAGACAACTTCCTTCGACTTGGAGGTGACTCTGTGGCCGCCATGCGTGCAGTTGCGAAAGCTCGAGAGTACGGATTACCATTGACCGTTGCAGACCTTTTCATGAGCTCAACGCTGAGAGACCTGGCTCGGATGACTGAGAAGCAAGCAATCAGCCACGAAGCTGATGAGATCACGCCGTTTTCCATGCTGACTGGGACAAAGAACAAGACCGATATTTGCAAAGAGGCTGCAATCCTATGTGGTGTTGAAGTGGCCGAAATAGAAGATGTTTATCCTTGCACACCACTACAGCAAGGAATGCTCGCAATGACGAGCAGAAACGAGGGCGCGTCACGTCTTGGAGGCGAATCCCCGAAATTGAGGATGGACTACGTTTCGAGAACTGTTTTTGAACTACCCAAAGATATTGATATTGAGCGGTTACAGGCTGCATGGACAACCACCGTCACGAGCGCATCGATTCTTCGAACAAGAATCGCCGACCTATCCGGGGAAGGCCTTGTGCAGATTATTGTTGCGGACAGCCGTGTGCGGCAGCTGCAACAGTTTAAACATATCAACAGCTTTCTGGAGCTAGCACAGCCCATGGGTTTGGGGACTCCTTTATGTCGCGCAGGCGTGATACGAGGTGACTCCCCATATTTCGTTCTGGAAAGGCACCACGCCATATTTGATGGATGGTCCACAACACTTATTTTGGACTTCCTCGAGGCATCTTACCGACAGAACGGAAGAACATTGCAACCCCTTGAACCCCTCCAGCCATTTATCAAGTATACCTTGTTAGCAGACAGCCCAGAAGCAGCAACGTTCTGGAAGTCTCAATTTGCTGACTCCGAGGCCACCATTTTCCCATCTCTTGGTTATGTGTCAGATGAAAAACTCGACATAAGTCATGAAGTCACAGATTTGGAGTGGCCACGAAGCGGTATTACACCATCGTCAGTAATACACTCAGCACTTGCATTGTTACTTGCCTCATATACAAATTCGAACGACGTCAAGTATGGAGCCACTGTAAGTGGCAGACAGGCCCCTGTCTCTGGAATATCTCGAATCGCTGGTCCTACAATTGCTACAATTCCGATACGAACGAAATTTGATTGGGATTCCACGGTGGAAACTCTGTTACAACAGGTCCAGCAGCATGTCATAGAGCTCTCTGTCCACGAACAGTTTGGCCTCCAGCGTATTCAGCGCGCTCAAGAAGAAAACGAAGAGGCTAGCCAATTCCAAACTCTCCTGGTTATTCAGCCAGCTACACAAGGGACAAGTCAGACAGATGGTGGCCTCTTTTCTCATGCAAAAACCCTCAAACTTAATCCCCCAAAAGACATATTAAAGCAAGGGACAAATGATACAGAGCGCAACAATATACTTCTTAAAACTAATGGAAGTGTGCATGAGACATCCCAGTTGCTTGGATTAGATACTAGAAGTGACTCTCGGCACACACCTACGTTCAGCCTTGTGTCCAAAGACGGACAGGACGACAGCATGGGAATATACAATTCATTTGGAATGCTGATAATCTGTCAGCTGGATAATACTGGATTAAACTTGAAAATAAACTTCGATTCAGGCGCGATTCGGCAGGAGCAAGCCCAACTTTTTGCACATCAGCTGGAACACTTGATAAGACAGCTCTGCGGTGAACAAATGACAAGGTCACCATTGCGCAATATTGCCTCAAGCAGCGAAGGAGATCTCAAGCAAATATTCAACTGGAACACAACCCTGCCAGAGGTAGCCGAGGGATTTATAACCGATTTAATTGACCGGCAAGCTGTAAACTCTCCAGATGCTATTGCTCTTTCGTCATGGGATAGAGAATTTAGCTACGGAGAGCTGGAAAATGCTTCAAACCGCTTAGCGTGCCGCCTGCAACAAGAAGGAGTTGGTCCCGGATCAATTGTCATATTAAGCTTCAAGAAATCTTCTTGGATGGCTGTCAGCATGATCTCTGCTCTGAAAATTGGTGCAGTCGTGCTACCGATGTCTTCACCGACATCGAACAAACGAGCGCAAGCTATAGTCCAAAGCCTACAACCAACAATTACAATTGTGTCGAATTCTTCAGATGCGTATCCGTTCCGAGATCTCATCCCAACTTTTTCTATATCTGAGTTGGTGCAGTTTGGCGACCAAGAATGGCTTCGAGTACTTCCACCCAATGAGACACACTGCTCAGACCCGGCTCTCATATTGTTCACCTCTGGCTCAACAGGAATACCCAAGGCTATTCTATGGAGCCACAAGACCCTATCGAGCAACATTCAGGCGGCCAAAATTTCTTTCAATATCACAACTAGTAGCAGGGTATTCCAGTTTGCTGGATATGACTTCGACGTTAGCACAGTGGAAACACTTGCAACATTATCTGTTGGAGGTTGCTTGTGCATACCATCTGAGTCAGATAGGACCAATCGACTAACTGGAGCTATCAATGATGTCAAGGCTAATTGGCTATGCTTGACACCTTCTGTATCCGAAACTCTTGTTCCCACAGGACTGCCCTCGTTGAAAACTCTCGTGTTTGCAGGTGAAAAACTGCAAAGTAAGACTGCTTTTAGGTGGACAGAGCAGATCGATGCAGTATATAACTGGTATGGGCCGGCTGAAGCTTCAGTCGCGACTTCATGTTCAATTGACCAAAAGACATGGAAAAATGGAATCATTGGCACGAGTAAATTTGGCGCGACCTGGCTTGTCGAGCCCAAAAATCCGAGTGTCCTAGCGGCAATTGGTACAATTGCGGAACTGTGCATCGAAGGGCCTCTTCTTGCGAGCTACACTGGCAAAGATAGCCAGATGTTAAACGAGAAAGCTTTCTTTTTTCCGTCTTGGCTTCGTCACGGTACCTATGAACCGACTTCACAGAGTAGACAACTCTATCGAACTGGCGATCTGGTCAAGTATGACGTTGACGGAACTATTCTCTTTATCAGCCGAAAGCAGGACTCAGAAAGAAAGATAAGAGGCCAGAGAATAGACCTGAACGAAGTGGAAATTTATGCTCAAGCGTTTTTGCTTGGAAAGCTTGACGTAACAATTGTAGCCGAAATCATTTCCCCATCGGGTAGCGGCAGCGATACTTTGGCTCTCTTCATTAGTCCCGTGGGCAGCGAGGCTCATGAGGAAGGCGTTGCAAGTTTCGTCAAGCGAGCCCTGCCGGCTGAAGAATTGGAACTCGACTTGTCAAACCATCTGCCATCATATATGATACCAAGAGTCTATGTTTCTATCGGAAAAATCCCCATGAATCACTCTGGAAAGACTGATAGGAAGCGCCTGCGCCTTATCGGCAGCTCATTAACCCACGAACAATTGGCATCTATGCAGCCTTTACGCAAAGAAACACGGACGCCCTCTGGTGCTATGGAGACAACACTACAACAGATTTGGTCCGAAGTCATCGGCATTGACGCTGATGCGATATATGCTAACGACAGTTTTTTCCGCCTAGGAGGCGATTCCATTACAGCCATGCGCCTGGTAGCATCTGCACGTAAACAAGGATTTTTATTGACGGTTGCGGATATTTTCGAAGCGCCTCAACTTGAGAAAATGGCATTAAAGATTCAGCACGATGTTAGCGCTCTCGACGTATTAGTGCGTCCGTTTTCACTTCTCGGAAGCGGCATTAGCGAGGCCGAGGGTCGTTCATTTGCGGCCAGACTGTGCTCAGTTTCGGAATCTCAAGTGACTGACATTTACCCTTGCACATCCTTACAGCAAGGTTTACTGGCTTTAGGAGCTAAGAAACATGGCCAATACGTTTCACGCAGTGTTTTAGGGCTGCAAGCCGAAGTTGACACTGAGCGACTTCAACAGGCGTGGCTGGCTACAGTGGAAAAGCTACCAATCTTGAGAACACGAATCATCGATATTCCTCGCCAAGGCTTGGTGCAGGTAGTTCTAGAGGCATCTCCTTTACGATCTGGCCAAGATGTGGAAGCCTATGTCCGGGATGATGAACTGGAACCGATGGGTTTGGGGACAGAACTCTGCCGCGCCGCCATCATTGGTCGCAATTTCATATTCACAATCCATCACTGTACTTATGATGGTGACTCATTGAAGATGATTCTAGATGAGATTGAGTCGCAGTACTTTGGAAAACCTGGATTGGCTGTTACACCGTTCCAAAACTTCATCAAGCACCTAAGCCAAGTAAGCCATCAGGACGCATCTAACTTTTGGCAAAACCAGCTTGCAAATTTAGAACCTCGGCAGTTTCCAGTTCTACCATGTTCGGACTATCAGCCACAGGCAAATGAAGATCTTGAACATTCAATTTCACTGAAATGGCCACATACTGGAACCACGCCGTCCACAATAATACGGTCATCTTGGGCAATTCTGGCTGCTCAATACACGTCAACAAGTGATGTGATGTTTGGACTGACAGTCAGTGGACGTCAAGCAGACCTTAAAGGCATAGAAAACTGTGTTGGACCAACCATATCAACAATACCTGTTGCGGTTTCGTTGAATTGGAGCGAGACCGTCGGAGAATTCCTTGAACGATTGCAACGCCAAATGATCGAAACAATTCCCTATGAGCAGTTTGGACTTCAAAATATCCAAAATCTATACAAATATTTGGATTCTTCAATGATACAAACTCTGCTTGTGGTGCAGCCCGTAGCTGAAGGAAAGAGGCTGCATGAAGATAACCGGTTGTTCAAAGCTCGAAGCTTCTCGGCAAATCTCAGTACACAAGGCACCGATCCTTTCAATACATATGCTCTGATGATTATTTGCGAATTGGCATCTGATGGGCTGCGTTTGCGAATGAGTTTTGATAGCAACATCATTGATAAAGAGCAAATGCGTCGCATGGCGTATCAGTTTGAGACTATACTTGGACAAATATGCTCAGAAAATATGACGGCAGCTACACTTGATGAAATCCAGACAGTTAGCAACAACGACCTGGAATTTTTCTGGAGTAGAAATGCAGAGCTTCCTGAGGCGACGAATAAGTGCATTCACGATATCATCGCGGCAGTTGCAACAGCGCATCCAAATAAGATTGCCATAGATGCTTGGGACGGACAGTTTTCCTACCAAGAAGTTGAAGACCTTTCAACTACTATTTGCAAAAGACTGATGCAGCTGGGAACTGTAAAGGGCTCAGTTGTTGCACTCTGTTTTGAAAAATCTAAATGGGCTCCTGTCGCTCAAATTGCTGTTTTTAAAGCTGGGGCAGTTAGTTTGCTGCAATCCAGTGCCGTTCCTGAGCGTCGAATTGCCACCGTCTTTAAAAATGCCAATGTGAAGATCGCATTGGCCTCTGAGTCTCTCATCGAGATGATTTCTCGACATGCTAAAAGTTTGACAATCGAACAACTCTTGACAACGCCCCTTCAAGATGTACGCATGCCATTACCGATATTGGACATGAGCGATCCAGCTGCTATTCTTGTTTCATCTGGAAGCACAGGAGAACCAAAACAAATCCTCTGGAACCATGGAGCATTGTCAGGAAATGCCAAAGCTCACAGTGAATACCTGTCTATCGATGCATCTTCTCGAGTCTTCCAGTTTGCCTCATATGATTTCGACCTTGGCACTATCGAGGTCATGTCTGCGCTTGCCAGTTTAGGTTGTATTTGCATACCATCAGAAGCCCAGAGACTGGATGGATTGACAGCCGCTATCAATAACTTGGGAGTCAATCATGTTAATGTTACCCCTTCGACGGCCAAACTTCTTCGCCCTGAAGATATGCCTGACCTATCAACCCTCGTATTCGCTGGTGAGAACCTCACTCGGCAGGACATCGATAGATGGAAGGGAAAAAGTCAAAAAATTATCAATTGGTACGGACCTGCTGAGTGTTCTGTGGCGACTTTCTGCGCTGTTGACAACGAGAGCTGGCGTAGCGGTGTTATTGGGCGGATTGATTCGAGGCATCCGACCCTCTGCTGGCTCATTGATCCGAGAAACTACAACAAGCTGGTACCTTTTGGTGCTGTTGGTGAAATTGCGCTCGAAGGGCCCATGTGCGCTGAAGGCTACCTTGGAAATCAGACGAAAACAGACCTTGCATTCTGTAGAGATCCAAGGTTCCTGGAATTGGGGCAAGCAGTGGGTAAATCCGGTAGGCCAGGCCGCATTTATCGTACTGGCGATCTGGCTAGATATGATACCAACGGCGATTTAATCTTTTTGGAGAGAAAGGACTTTCAACTCAAAATCCGAGGCCAGCTTGTTGCTCCGCAAGAGGTAGAGCATTCTATACGGCAATGTCTTGTGGGTGGAGACGAAGTTCAAGTGGTGGTAGATGCTGTCGTGCCTAAACATAGCGGCAACCTTACTCTTGTTGCATTTGTCAACTTGGCTACTCAAGATGCAGTGCAAAGTCTAACAGCAGGATTAAATGCTAAGCTCAGAACTGTTCTACCACGATATGCCATTCCATCTTACTACATACCGATTCCATCCATTCCAACCACGCAAACAGGAAAGAGAGATCGAGCTCGATTACTGGAAATTGGGTCTGATTTCAATCCCCCACGTCAAGAATCCGAAGGAAAGAAGCTAGAGCCATCGACTACTATGGAGATCAAACTGAGAGAACTGTGGTCTCTTGTCCTTGGGATAGATCCTTCTGAGATCTCGGCAAACGATAGCTTTCTGAGAATTGGGGATTCTATACAGGCGATGCGATTGGTTGGAATAGCCCGACAGCAGAATTTGCGTTTATCAGTGGCTGAGATCTTCCAGCATCCTATACTGCTAGACATGGCAAAACATCTTCGGCGTATTGACAAGGAGCAAGATGCGATTTCCATTGGCCCATATACGCTGCTTCATCCAACGCAGCCAGTAGAGCTTCTACGTCAACAGGCAGCATCCATGTGTGACATTGCCTATGATGACGTTGAAGACATATTTCCTTGCACGCCATTGCAAAAAGGACTATTAGCTCTGACTATAAAGCGTGAAGGCGATTACACCGGTCGCAATATCTTGAAGATCAAACCATCAGTCGATATCGCGCGATTTAGAAGAGCGTGGCAGAAGGTAGTTTCTACGTTGCCTATCCTACGAACGCGGATTGTGGATCTTCCAGAGCAAGGCTTATTGCAAGTCGTTATCCGCGAACACAGCTATTGGATTGAGGCGGATGATATCAATGAGTATCTCACAAGGGAGAGACAGCTAAATATGGGACTTGGGTCCCCCCTCATGCGATATGGGCTCGTTTCGAAAAGTCCTAGCCAAGAACGAGCGCGTTCTGGCGACAACGAGAAGGAATGTTCCTCTTCGTTCTATTTTGTATTGACCATGCACCATTCCATCTACGACGGCCTAACTACGCCATTAATATTCGAAACATTGGAAAATTTCTACAACGGCGAAACACCATTAGCCCACTCTAATCTCCAGTCATTCGTCAAATATATGGGAAACATAGACAGGAAGGATCAAATTAACTTCTGGGAAGCTCAGTTCAAGGATTTGGAGGCTGTACAATTCCCTGCCCTACCATACCCAACATATCAACCACAGACGAATTCCATTTTAGAGCGGTCTATTAGAGATATCACTTGGCGGACGGACAATATCACTCCGTCGACAGTGATACGCTCCGCATTCGCACTACTATGCTCGCAGTATTCCAATTCAACGGATGTTGTATTTGGGACGGTGGTAGATGGGCGCAAGGCTCCAGTTGAAGGTATTGAAAGGCTAGTAGGCCCTACCATTGCTACTGTGCCAATCAGAACCAAAACGACCAAAGAAATAACTATTGCGAAACTCCTCAATGCAATGCAATATCAGGCGACCGATATGATCCCATACGAACAAATGGGGCTATCGGCAATACGCTTAATCAGTGATGAAGCGCAACAAGCGTGTCAATTCCAAGCGTTTTTGGTCATCCAACCGCAGGAGCAAAATATGAAGGGAAATGACCTTTTTAGTTCCGCATCTACACAGGTCGACTCTGAAGTTGAATCTCGTCGTTACCATGGGTTTAACTCATATGCATTCTCCTTGATTTCTACTGTAGTTGAGAATGAACTCAAATTGGAATTCTGCTTCGATTCGACTGTTATCGAGAATGAAGCGGTCCAAAGAATGGCAACAAACTTTGACCAATTGCTGAGAAATCTTTGTTCACATGGTCTGGACGATTCATCTGTTGAAAATATCACTATGGCAAGTGATCAGGACCTCAACGAGATTTGGAAATGGAACTCTGATCAACCGGAGAGCATTGAACGATGTGTCCATCATCTTATTCAAGAGGTTGCCCAAATCCAACCTGATGCTTTAGCAATTTCTGCTTGGGACGGAGACTTGAGCTACGAGCTCTTGGATCGCTTAGCCGACGCAGTCGCCTATAAGTTGGTTGAAGTCGGTGTTAAGCGGAATATGATCATTCCAATTTGTTCTGAGAAGTCAAAATTTGCCATGGTAGCGTTTCTTGGTGTTATTAAAGCGGGAGGCGCCGCTCTTCTATTGGATCCCACTCTGCCCACCTTGCGGCTCAGGTCAATCATCGACCAAGTCAATCCATTGTTGATTCTGACCTCTGCCTTACAAGAATCACTGAGCTCTACTTGGAGCACAAGAACCTTGGTCGTGAGCGACAGTTCAGACTTTATTCAATCTTCCATGGCCAATGAAGTAGGCCGTGCTACTAAAGAGTTACCATTTGTTGACCCTTCTGATCTATTGTACGCAATTTTTACAAGTGGAAGTACAGGAACGCCCAAAGGCTGTCTCATGCAGCACCGAAACTTTAGCAGCGCGGTATTACATCAACGAAGCGTTCTAAAGCTCCATAATCGCTCACGAATGTACGATTTCTCATCCTATGCGTTCGATGCATCTTACTGGAGCGCCTTTCATGTTCTCACTGCCGGGGGTACTCTATGTATCCCAAGTGATGCAGAAAGAAAGAACAATCTGACGGAGAGCATTCGGAGGTTTTGCGCTACAGATATCTTTCTCACTCCTTCCACGGCACGTCTCATAAACTCTTCATTAACGCCGACGTTGCGCAATGTTCATCTTGGTGGCGAAGAGGTTACAAAGGACGACGTTGCTCGGTGGTTGCCGTATGCAAACACTTTTGTATCTTACGGACCAGCTGAATGCTCTGCCGGAACACTATACTATAACGTGCCAAATATAATGCCATCGCGACTATCTATAGGCAAGCCCGTCGGCGTCTCTGCTTGGATTGTGGATCCTGAAAACAGTGACCGCTTATTACCAATCGAGTCTGTGGGAGAACTGTGTTTGGAGGGAGCATTGGTTGGCAAAGGCTATCTGGAAGACAAAGAAAATACACAACGATCATTCATTGAAAATCCACAATGGCTACTAAATGGTAGTCCTGACGGTTCCATACCCGGACGGAGAGGTCGACTTTACAAAACAGGAGATCTCGTAAAATACAATTCCATTGACGGAACATTCATATTCGTTGGAAGAAAAGATACGCAAGCTAAGCTCCGAGGACAAAGAATCGAGCTCTCTGAAGTTGAGCACCATGTCCGAAGCTGTTTGCTTACAAGACTGGAAGTTCATACAGCAGTCGCAGAGATTATTACTCCAAAGACTACGGGAAGACCAGCGCTAGTTGTATTTCTCCAACTTCAAAAGACTAATGATGTCAACATACGAGATGTTATGGATGATGTTGAGTATGAGTTGCGTCAACGACTTCCATCTTACATGATCCCGACAGCCTTTATACCGCTGGAAAATATTCCCCTTGGGATGAGTGGTAAAACGGATCGGAAACATCTGCGGCAGTTGGGGAGCTGTATTACCCTAGAACAATTAGCCTGTCCAGGGAGTTCCTCAGATGGTAAATCACAGTTAACCGAGTCGGAATCTCATCTTCAACAACTGTGGGTGGCTGTTCTAGAAGTTCCAGCGGACAAAATTGGAAAAAACAGTAGTTTTTTGAGACTTGGGGGAGATTCGATATCTGCTATGAGGTTAACCGCTGTGGCTCATGGTCAGGGAGTCAATCTAACAGTGCAAAACATCCTGGGGGCAGCGCGGTTGTCTGAAATGGCAAAACTTATGACATACTTTGAATCAGAGAGCCCAGAGGCGCGCGACAACGTGATTTTACCGTTTTCGTTGCTCAAAAATCCAGGCTCAAAAGACCAAGCTTTTGGATACATATCGAGACAGTGTGGAGTCGACATTTCACAGATCGAGGACATATTTCCTTGTACCGGAGTACAAAAGTCTCTTCTCTCAATGACCGCCAAATCCGAAAACTCATATACAGCCAGATTTTCTTTGCGGCTACGCGATGATATCGACATAGAGCGACTCCGGAATGCTTGGGAAAGAGTGGGTCAGGCTGTAGCACCTATTCTGCGCTACAGAATAGTCGACGTTCCATCGGAAGGCCTTGTTCAAGTGCAGATAAAGGAGTCTATCAATTGGAAAACCTATGGAAGTGTTGATGCATATCTTGAGCAAGAACAGAGCGAATCAATGGGGTTGAACAAACGCCTTACTCGGCTCGCAATTATCCAAGGTCCCAGTGTTCAAGGGCGGCTTTGTCTCATCACTCAGCATCATGCGATTTATGATGGTTACTCATTGAATCTACTTTTGGCAGAAGTAGCAAGAGCATACGACGGTAGTGTAGGCAATGGTCTCATTGCTCCCTTTCAACAGTTCATCCAACACATCATGAAGGTTGATCAGGATGAAGCAAGAAAATTCTGGAGTAGTCAATTTTCAGAGTTGGAGGCGATCCCATTTCCAGCCCTGCCGCATCAAAACCATCCACCTAAAGCCGACAGCACTGTTCGACGTCATCTAAAAGAGATTAACTGGCAGAACACAGACGCCACGGCTTCAACAAGTAAGTGCTCAACGACGGAGCGATCAGTACTCATGACATTAGTTACTGCATTTACTAATTTGGGTATCTCACAGTTATTAGAACAGCTTGGTCGGTTCTCACAGCTCGCTACACGGATTCGAACGATGTGATTTTCGGAGCAATGGTCACTGGACGACAAGCGCCTTTGGTTGGTCTCGATCGCATGATCGCGCCTCTTATAAACGCCGTCCCTGTGAGAGTCAAGATAGACCCAAAAGCGACGGTCGATAGGTTACTACAAAATGTTCAAGCACAAGCAATTGCAATGATTCCCTATGAGCAGACCGAATTGCTTGATATTCGACGAATCGACACGAATGCAGAGGGTGCAAGTCGATTTAACACCTTATTAGTTGTACAGCCTCCAAGCCAAACTGAATATGCGGATGGAGGCAGTAGTCCATTCCAGCATCAACCTGAGGTGTTTTCTACTCAGAACGGCCTTGACGACTTTAATCCAAATGCGGTTATGATGATGTGCCAGTTAGCCAAGCCCAACGATCTCGAGCTGGAGATTAGCTTCGACTCCAACATCATTGACTCGGCTCAAATGGAGCGCATCGCCAATCAGTTCGAGCACGTTTTGCGCCAGATTTGCAACTCGACTACTCAAGCGGTAGAAGACATCGATCTGCTTAGTGCACAAGACATTAAGGAACTATGGAATTGGAATGGCTCAGTACCCACCGCAGTCCAAGAGTGTGTGCATGAGATGATTGGGAACACAATGAAAAGACAGCCTCAAGCAATGGCAATATGTTCTTGGGATGGAAGCTTGACATATTCTGAACTGGATAACCTTTCATATCGTCTGGCTTCTCACTTAGTCGCGCTAGGTGTTCAACCTGGAAGTACAGTTCCTCTCTGCTTCGAAAAGTCAGTGTGGTATCCTGTTGCTGCTCTTGGCGCAATGCGGGCTGGAGGGACATGCATCGCCATGGACTCGACTCAACCAGAATCGAGACTGAGATCAATTGTCCAACAGGTCAATGCTAAACTGGTTCTCTCTTCTGTTAACAATGAAGCGTTGGCAAGCCGCCTCTCCAATACTGCTGTGGTCAGTATTGACCGTCGTCGCATTCCAGAAGCACCTAAGGACTTCATGCTGCCCAAGATTAGCCCTTCAGACTTATTATACGGTACGTCCCATTCAATTCTATCTTCATTCGACAAGTCATTTATACTGACGTTGGTACACTGAGTAGTTGTATTCACAAGCGGATCCACAGGTGTACCTAAAGGTATATTGACGACACATGAAAACTTTGCATCTGCAGCTACCCACCAAATGGATATCCTACATATACATGAAGGAACCCGTGTCTTTGACTTTGTATCATACAGTTTTGATGTTTCCTGGTCCAACCACCTACAGACGTTGATATGTGGAGGTTGCCTATGTATACCATCAGAGTGGGAGCGCAAAAACAACATCGCCGGGGCGTTTAATAGGATGAAGTGTGACTATGTGTATTTTACACCTTCTGTTGCCCGATCCCAGGAGCCATCTTTGATGCCTGGCATCAGGACTTTGGCAATGGGCGGCGAGCCCATTCAGGCATCTGAGATCTCTCGCTGGACTCAGGCGGAAACTGTTATAGGAATTTATGGGCCAGCGGAATGCGCTCAAGCACTGTCCTTTGCATACCTGGACTCCAAAACACGGAACAATCACGTCGGAAATCCGTTTGGTGCAAGGACTTGGCTGGTACAACCAGGTCGCCCAGACCGCCTTGCCGCTATTGGCACCGTTGGAGAGCTCATGATTGAAGGACCGACCGTTAGCAAAGGATACTTTGGCGATACAGACAAGACGAAAGCAGCCTATATTCAGGATCCAACATGGCTCTCGCTAGGCGCCGGGGAACATCTGGGGCGTCACGGTACACTTTACAAGACCGGCGATCTCTTGCGCTACAACTCGGATGGATCCATGGACTTTTTGGGGAGGAAAGACGGTCTAATTAAGCTTCGAGGTCAACGGATTGAGCTAGCGGAAGTGGAACATCATGTGCGCTCCTGTATAGGCGATCCCGGCTTGTGTGATGGCATCGCCGCGGAGATCATTGTGCCACAAAATAGTACCAACCCAATTCTCGCCGTTTTCCTGAGCCTTTTTGACGAAAATACAATTCAACTCAAGGAAGATGTACAGTCAAAACTTAGAAGAGTCATGGAAGGGTTGGAAGAGAAGCTATGGGATCGTGTTCCGCAGTAGTAAGTATTTCCTTGGCTATCTAATATGAGTGTTTGGGAAATTGCTGACTTTATTCCGTATAGTATGGTCCCTGGAGCGTACATACTTATAGAAAAGATTCCTATGACAACTACTAACAAGACAGATCGGCGGTCTCTACGAGAACTTGGAAGTAGGCGAACCCTAGAGCAGCTTGTGGCACTACAATCTCATGGGAAACCGCGAACCATGCCATCCACTCTGATGGAAAAAAGGCTTCAGACTTTATGGTCTTCTGTTCTTGAGATCAATGCTGAAAGTATTGGTGCTGAGAGTAGCTTTCTCCGCATTGGCGGAGAGTCAATTGCCGCTATGCGACTAGTCTCAGCGGCACGGGAGCAAAACTTATCGCTGACTGTTGCAGACATTTTCAAGTCACCGCGTTTGTCTGAATTGGCATTATTGGTCAAAGAAGTCAATGCCGATGAATATTCCCATTTGGTAACGCCATTCTCCTTACTAGAGTCTGATGACAGGCAAGCCTTTCTGAAGGAATTCGTAAAGCCTGCTCTAGATGTTGATCTCGAAGCTGTCAGGGACGTGATTCCCGCAACAGATTTTCAAGAACGCTCAATATTAGATGCACTTCAGGACCCGCCGAACAGATATCCTCATTGGATTTTTGACCTACCTGCTGATGTGGATTTCCCAAAGCTTCAGCGCGCTTGCTTTGAACTAGTGAATCAATTCGACATCCTGCACACTGTCTTCATCCGAGCTAATGGCCGTTTTTGGCAAGTTTTATTATCGAACTTCAAGCCAACCTACGATCATGTAGATGCAGACAACCAAGATATGGCGTTGTTTATAGATTCAATCTGTGGGGAAGATCTCAAAAGACCTCGACAATTGGGTCGTTCATTCCTTCGTTTCATCAGCGTCAAACACGCCTCAGGAAAGCATAAGCTTGTGTTCAGAATCTCGCATGCTCAATTTGACGGCTTCAGCTGGGGATTGGTTCTCCAAACTTTGTCGACTATCTATAATCAGCAACGGCTATCGCCATCTTCATCCTTTGCCCAATTTATTTCCTTTAGTGAGAGGAAGAAGAGAGAAAGCAAGTTTTACTGGGCTTCAAGGCTTCATGGATCATTGTATCCAGCATGGAGTTTGAGCGACTCAACAAATGACACATACGCTACAGATGACAGATTGACAGTCAAGAAAACAATTCCAATGCTAAACACTCAGAGCATTGGAGGGTTTACGCCTGCGGTGATATTCCATGCTGCGTGCGCAATCGCCCTTTCTCGTCAATTTAATCAACAGGATGTGGTGTTTGGTCGCCTTGTGACCGGCCGTTCAATGCTACCAAGTCATCTCCAAAACGTTGTGGGCCCCTGCATGACAGAGGTCCCGATCCGAGTGAGTGTAACTACAAGCAGCTCTCTCGCCGAAGTTGCTTCGCAGCTACAAAGCCAATTCATTGAAGATTCGTCACATGAAGCTGCAGGAATGGTCGAGATCATAAGAAACTGCACAGACTGGCCACAAAATGTAACGGATTTCGGCTGGCGAACATCCTTCCAGCAGGAAGAAGAAACTGAGTTTTCATTCTTGGGGTCACCTAGCACTGTGTCATTTTATGAACGACCCTTACTTCCTCGTAATCGTCCTGAGATATACGCCACGCCACGAGAAGGAAGCCTTGATCTCGAATTTGAAGGGAATCGGAAACTTACATCCAAAAGTACAGTGATAAAGCTTTTAGCAGAGCTTCAATATATATTACAGGTGTAGGGATAGCTCTACATATAGTAATAATATTAGTATTCTATCTTACTCTTCTATATTGAGTTTAAGATAACAGAGAAAAGAGCGAGATGAGGCATAGAACGATGAGCATTCCGCAGCGATACAAAGCGAAAAGGAACTATCTAGTACTCAGATTCACCGTCGTCTGCTGACTTGCCTGAAACACAGCATGTAACTCCGCGCCTTTCCAAATACTCGTTGTATGCCCGAATTTTGGCTTTCTCCTCTTCCATAAACTTCCTGGCAATATTCTCCGCATCGGGGTGGAACATATCCCAATGGGATATGTTGCGGCCGTCGGCAGTGAGCAATCTCTCTGGCATCGGTCGATCATCGTAATATTCTCTGATCTGGGTTGGGTTGAGGCCAACTGCATCAAGAATATTCCGTTCGTTGTCAAAAGTGCGAAGCACACCATCGTAGCCCAATGAACTTATGCCATGTCCGTCTAGATCCTTCTTCATCGATCTTCGTATGTCGCGCAGAGACATGTTGTCGCCCACGGGTTGTCGGTCTGCGACGGTTTGGGGCATCATCGGGTCCTATACTTGGATGATTGAATAGTTAGCATGCTGACAAATGAGAGACGTCGAGGAGTGCTTGCTGGAGTTTGTCCGCCTATCGCCAGCGAGTTGATGCAAGTAATGAAGGCGCGGACTCGTGAAGATTTCGAGGAAGGATCACGCTTTCCAAATGCGGGGTATGGTATGTCCTTTCTTAATGTATATGTCCAGGAAAAGGCAACGATGTGACGACCAACAAGCAAAGTCGATTGTTTGGGCCAGGGCCATGCGCACCCCATTTGGATGACATTAGGCACCAGGATGACTCAGTAGGAAGAGAACTCTGCCAAGACTAAGGAGAGATGTGCAGCACATATAGAGAGCTGCACAGCGCATTCATGAGGCGTGCATTGCAACTCAGAAAGATGACAGCACTTGATGAAGGATCAAAGATGAAGGATGACGGATGAAGGATGACGGATGAAGGATGAAGGATGAAGGATGAAGGATGAAGAATGAAGGAGTATATGATTCAGATAGTTCCATTGAACAGACAGAGAGCCTTTAATTTCATACTTTAGCGACCAATCTAAATATTATTCTCGCCAATCAGTTACTTTGGCAGGGATTATTATACTGTTTCGTACGAGACGTAGTCACTCTAACCAACACACAGTTACTTAGACAGGGGTTTTTGCGCTGCTCATGGATTGTTGCGCCGCTCTGCATGAGACACAGCCACTCTGACCAACATGTACTTACTTTGGTAGGGATTGTTATACTGTTTTGTGCGAGACGTAGTCACTTTAACCAACCTTACTTTACTAAAACGCTACCTTCAGTGTTGGCCCTTTCTTATACGCAAGCTGACCGTAGGGAGTGAAGGTGTTACTAGATTGTCGACTAGAGCGGTCTCTCAACCGGAATTCTCATCTGCAGCGGTAGGTTTTAGACCTAATAATATCATAGATGTGTATAGCCAAATAAATTAGATGCTATTTATCCTCATCTACAGCCTGTATCTTTGTTGTTATAGCGGACTTTTTGCTAACTAAAGGTCCGTGCAGTTGTACGCCCCGTGCGTCTACCGGGCGCCAATATCCATCTAGAGTCGTAAGATTAATTTACTTTCCATTACGTTATTCGCAAATCCTTCACTATCAATGTGGGGTAGAGGCTGTGTTTGCACCTAATATATATAATGAGCGGCGTAATAAAATCTGTATTTATATATAACAAGCCTCCAGCCAAGGCTTCGTAGTTCCGTTTTTTGTAACACAATTATGCCTACAGCTTTTAAATTGCATACAATCGCATCTGCCACCTATGCAGTACTCGCATACTTTGCTCCTGGCTTGCGTTGGGCTTGGCTGGGCCTCGCCATTTGCTTTGCAGGACTTGCCTACCACACTCGAAACCAATCTCCCTCAGACTCTTGCGGAGATCGAACTCGAACAGTTCGAAAATTGGACTCCGGAACATCTTGAGCGTAATCTCCAAGCCCGAAAGCATGTGAAAATATGTACTGCAAGCAGCGCTCGCGCAGGTAACCACTCGCATGCCCAAGTTCGTTCGTAGATAGAAGACTTTGCTAATAACGCAATAAGGTGTATGTGTCGCTGTCACTGCTGTTATAGCCCAGGTTTCCCTCGGTATTGCCGGTTTAGTCAAAGGTGACTCTGATAAGAACGACTGTAAAGCTCACTCTGGCTCTATCGACGGAGTGAGTTGGAAGGTTTATGCCACTGGAAGGAACTGCGATACTACAGCCGAATTGAAGACCATTCAAGGCGCCATCGCCGAATACTTGCGAAGCGTCGATGACCACGTGTGCGGCGTCCATTGCCTGAAATTAACCCACGGAGGTAAGTATTCTTTTTTTACGCTGCGCTACAAGACCTCTAATTTCCGTAATGGAAAATTAGGTACGTGGACAGGATATGTCACCTTAGCACCGAAAGGCAACAATCTCGACACCTTCTATTGCGGTAGTTCCAACAGCTTCGGCCATTGCGTTGATGGAGGAAAGGAAAACGTGCCTAAAATGTAGTCAGGACATATCAATTAGAAGAGCTAGGCAATCAGTCTCACGATGGTTTAGCAGGTTTTAATTTGAGAGTTCAGCTGAAGGCGGCCGGGTTAAATAGATTATCAATGCCATCACCTTTCCATGTATTGACACCTCCTACGAACCTGAAGAAACTTTGACTATGTATCGATAGTACTTGAAGTGGCCATTCCTAGTTTTACAGAGCGGAGAGCCGAATGTTCCTCGCAGAGCACGGCGTCGTCAAGCACATGAAAGATGGCCGAAGCGTGAATAAACCAAGAAGCTAAATTGGTATATAGCGCCTTTGCTAAGGAAAACTTGTGTTCAAGTTCTGCGAGCAATCGCGCCAGATATTATACCGTAAAATATAATAAGTAACTTTATTATATAATTAATAAATTAAATAGAAAGATTAATTTTATTACTATATTAATAATTAATTATTCAAGTTATTTAAAAAGTATAATAATTAAATTATATCAAATGGGGATGTCTGGAATGCAATCTTTATTTTATACCGTGTGGCGATTTATACACGCGATGCTATTAGTATATAGCGAAAGGGTTTATTGTTATGGAGAAGAAAATGTATAGACATAAGTAAAGTAAATATATCACGGTGATTTATTTGATACGGCTTAGCTTTTAAAATATCCCCGGTATTTCCGACATCTCACTGGGTTCGTCTAAGATCCCAAGACTTGCTTTTAGTTGCGATGCCGTCATGCAGACACACTAGAAAGATATTGGCGTATTGCTCTGTGTAGACGCTACGCTTTGACTAAGGGCGTCATTAATGCCTCAACTTATCAAGGTGGTATATACTCAGTCCCGTGCAGATGCCCATAAGATCTTACAATTATAGTTGTCTTTTGGCTGATCCTCATATTGGCGGCAAACAGCAAGTTTGCCAAAGCATACCTCACGGACAATTCTAAAGGCCAAGCTCTTGTACACATGGCCTGCAAAAGCATCAGTGGCCATATACCTGATACTGTCCCCCCTGATCGATCTCTGCACCATATATCCGATGATGACAGTATTCTCAACGACCAATCCATCGCGCATACACGCCGAGTCTCAACCAGACACAGCCATGACCAGGGAGGATACAGCATTCCTGACAGCTGGGCCCATCTTAGCGAATTAGCGCCTATATCACCAGTCGAAAATCCTAATGAATCATCACTGTATCGTCATAGGACATTGGAAGAATCTAGAAGGGCAGAGGAAGCATTAGAGCAAGAGCATCGGGAATTGGGGCCACTAGATGCACGCGAAGACCAGATCACAACAGCAGAAGATAATGCCTCGAAATGTTCAGAAAAACTTAGAACATGGCTCTGTTTACCTTCTACTTGCATTGTTATGTGACCAAATCTGCCGTTTGAGCGTACAAATGCACTTTATTGGCTTACCCAATTTGTCACGAGGTTTGAGTGTCGGAATGTTTATGAGATAGTTGGTCCGCAATATGTTTAATTCGTTTAGGAGCTCGATTCGCAAGGGACACATATTCTCCAATTGAGTATACTGACCGCTCTTCTGATACGCACATGTCTGCCTTTACGCAGAGATTTTAACATCAAATCGTGTATTTTACTTTTTTAGAGAGGATATTTATAAGATGACGAAATTATCAATAAAATTGCCAGGTTACGTGATATAGGCATTTCTTTGTTGCTGGTCTTCAAAAAGCGCTTTGCCTACGTTGGAGGCTGTGGCTGAGTACGGCGCAATTAAAAATATTATCATGAGCTACCACTGTTGTGCTGATTGTATGTGTAAAGGCAGATAAGCAACGTGATTAGTCGACAAATTATCTTTGCTGCTTGCCGTAATCCAGAACAAGTCCTGTGCAGTGATATTAGAGTGGTTACTGTTTGGGCTCTCAAGTATGAACTTTCATTGAGATGGTTGTTATTAAAATCCTGGAGAGACATCCAATGATATGCCTTTACAAGTGTAATCATACATGATTTATTAAAGTATTATACAGCAGCAAGCTTTGCGAAAACAAGCCACGGACATGTGAAGAAATCTAGCCCACACTCTGTTTTGCCAAACACAAGATTACCCGAGAATCGGATTTTTTTCACACCAAATCTGCTATGGATTACTTTCCTTAGACATTGATTTTGGACATTTGATCAAGGTGACATTGATCACTCGTGAATAATTCACTTTCTACCCCTCTTACTCATCACACCCTCCAATTCGGGACCCTCTGTTCTCACTTCTCAGCGTTCCCTTCGGGCTCATGGCTCGTGTCTGCTAACTTCGCTTCCTCCTTCTTCGTCGTCCACATTCTCTCCTTCCTCTACCCTAAGTGCCATCTCAACATCCCTGGCTTCACGCGCGTGCTCCATAATCTGCTGTTCTTTTGTTGCTGAAAAAAACACTTTCCCTGGCTTCCACCAGTAAACAGGATAACGCCGACGACCAACGTTGTTTATTATCAGAGCCCTACCCAGCATGATTAGCGACGAGGCAAGTATAACCGGCAGATAACGCCAAGAGAGAGAGTAACGACTTGTGATTGAACGGCAGCATTGAGTCCAGTTGCGCCGGCGCTAGTCAAAGTGGTTAGTTAAATGCCTAATAATACTCACAAATGCTTGCGAAGAAATGTTAACTTACGGCGGATGCACAGCTCCAATTAGAACTTGCGCAAGAGCAGATGTTGCCATTGATAAACCGCCGTTCACAAAGACATTGGCGTGGAAACCACCCTCATCGAGGAAAGGGTGATAGTTTGGATTGAGGACGAAGAGTCTGGTAATGCATGTGCTAACGAGGGCAGATACGAAATGGCCGAGGACAAAGTTTCGAGGCTGCGCAAGAGGTGATTCGATAGCGGAAAATAACAGTACCGCCGAGGCGCCAAACGAGGTGATGATAATGGGTGCGTGGTAAACTTCTGAAAAGGCTGTATTTGCCGACATGATTGCTTCAATGAGGAGAATACCTCCGAATGAGCCAATGCAGGTAAAAGCCCAGATCTCCGACTCAAGCGGAATGTATTTCAGCCAAGAAAATGGTGGAACACCTCAAGGCTCATAGGGCGGCTGGGCATCTGGCGGCTTGTATCCGGTAAAGCGGGATAGGTAATCGGGCAGGCGACCGCGATAATCCTCACGAAGCGCGATGTACTCTCCCATCACCCCAATCCTCTTTTTCAGAGTAGGCTTCTCTGATGATGCCATGGTTTGTGGGTATACCGTGTTCTGTACAATTCACAATTGCTTTCTCAGGTAGCAGCCAGCGCTGTGTCCATTCCGATTGCTATTGCTATGCTAGCATATTCGCTTCATCTTATATCTTAGATTCGAAGTGAACAAAGAGATCATCCCCATATGTGACATCACTTAGCCCATGTTACGCCACCATGACTGCAGCTTCAACTATCTGAATTTGTCCAACGTCGGGGGCAATGTTCTCGATGCTTCTTACTGCTTTACTTCCGTTCCCTGTTTTGCAATTGCGTATTATTCGAGTCTAAGTAGCCTCTACAATAGATACTGGGAACGTGGATACAATCATAGCTCCCAGCTCAGTGTACCGATATTTCCGACAATACTGAACAACTGTCAAGCCGAGGTCAGTCAAGTGGAGGTATAAAGTGGAACATGTCGGATGTATGGTGAATGAGTTACACAGCTATTCCATAGGTCGAGTTTACTAAAAGTAATATTCGACAGCATCTTATGGTGCTTTTACAGATCAATATCAAAGGTAGTCAAACGACTATACGCCCCCGTTTAGGCATAAGTGGATGTACATCGCTGGGCCAGTAACACTCAACAGTGAAGATCATCAATCTTTACGGTATGGGATAGGAGTGAAAATGAAGACCCTGATGGTTTTCGCCAACCCTAGCTGCTTTTTTTATTCAACCACATTCTCATGTTACGAATACTAGCGTTAATAGCACGAGATAAATCGGCTACCACGGACAAAGTGGGCGGATTTTGTGGCTATCAGGCGACGTATCCGACTTTCCAAAGCGCTGACATAATATGTCCGCGTTCCTCTAACACGTCGAGTGACGAGTCCTAGAGGGCAGGTTTCTGCCCTATGAAGTGAGGTAAGGGCTGTGGCTTAAAGACCAGAGAGGATCACGGAAATGGCGGCATTACTAGTCAATTAGGTTTGGCTTCCTACGTCGCAGACGATCGCGCCTTAGAGCTGATGGAAATATCGGGTGCCAACCTAAGACTTTTTCCACAGGCAAGATATAAGACATAGTAATTTTAATTCGATGTTAATCATGAGTTCTCTTCCTCGGATGTCGTCATTCTGATTCTCGATACAGAATCTGTTACCAAACAAGTCATGATGTAACAATGAAAGCCTGCAGTTAAAGTGTCAATGAATTCTTGGACATTTCACACCCTGAAAATATTTTTGGTCCACCTTCTTTCCTTTTTTTATTATTGAAAACTCCAACCAGGTGCCACTTTGTTCGATGTTCATTTACACTTGATAATTAATTCTGCACATTACCATGCCAATCATGGCTTGTCACTACGGTACTTTAGAGATTGGCGTCCCAAATACATTAGAATATCGTATCTTTGTCACACGAAACGGTACTTCTATTTCACCTTTCCATGATATACCATTGTATTATGATGCCGAAGACACTATACTCAATATGATGGTTGAGATTCCTCGCTGGACAAATAACAAGCTTGAGGTGAGTTACCCGGAATACAAGTTGCTGTTCATGGCCGTTGTTTGGACTTGACACGTGGGTTTTGGGAAGAAGCTAGGTGAATATCATAATAACAATATAAAGTCTCTGTTCTTCTAATACTGTTTTGATCATTTAGATCACCAAAGACGAGACTTTGAATCCCATCAAGCAAGACACTCTAGAAAACAAACCTCGATATGTCCGAAACTGCTTCCCTTACAAAGGATACATTTGGAACTATGGAGCGTTGCCTCGGGTTAGTTTATTTTCCTGTAATATATTGTACATGTCACCGACGTCAACCTCGCCGGGTAAGACATGGGAAGATCCCAACTTCATCCACCCTGACACTAAAGCGAAAGGCGACAATGACCCGCTGGATGTTTGCGAGATTGGGGAAAGAGTTGGGTATCCAGGAGAGATCAAGCAGGTGAAGGTTCTTGGCATTCTGGCTCTGCTAGATGGCGAGGATACCGACTGGAAGATTATTGCCATTGATATCAAAGACCCTCTAGCACCTGAACTCAATGACATCGAAGACATCGAGCTCCATATGCCTGGGCTTCTCCGAGCGACAAAAGAGCGGTTCCGCATTTACAAGGTGCCGGATAGGAAGCCCGCAAACAAATTCTCTTTTAACGGAGAGTGCAAGAATAAGGCGTCGGTGCCCCTTTTATCATTTCGAGTTCCCCTTTGATTCTGAAGTTGGTCAGATATGCTAAACGAGTCATCGAGAAATGTGCTGATGCCTAGCGTCACCTTATATCGACTCAATAAACTGCTTCTGTGTGTTCTTGAGGACTTGCTCATACCAAGCCGAATTAACCAGAATAATGAACAGCTCATTGTATATTGGTGCTAACTTAGATAGTAATATATATATATATAGGAATATCAGACTAAAACTTGGAACCCGCATAAACTACATCCTTCTGTTTTTTCTTTCAAGTCGTCTTCGATATCAAGGAGTCGATTGTATTTGCTGATTCTTTCGCCGCGAGCTGGAGCTCCTGACTTGATATGACCCGTACCAAGCCCTACTACCAGGTCAGAAATAAAATTATCTGTTGTCTCCCCAGATCTGTGTGACACAAAAACACTCCATCCGAGTTCGAAAGCATTGCTAGCGCTGTAAGTATCTTATTAGCTTTTTGATCAAACCCGACGCAAGGTATGAATGCTCCGCATAACTTACGCTTCTATAGCTTCTGATACAGTGCCTATTTGATTGAGCTTCAATAACACTGCGTTGCATGCCTTTTTCTCTGACGCCAGTTTGATGCGATCCACTTTCGTACAAAGCAGGTCGTCTCCAACTAGTTCAATGGTACAGTCACGATTGAATTCTGTCCAGCTTGACCAGTCATCTTCCGCAAACGGGTCCTCAAGTAAAACAAGGCCGTATTTTCCGACAATGGTCTTAATACAGCTGCTGCATCTCTTCAGAAGTACGAGTTTCATTCGACGTTTTGTCTTTGAACGAAAGGTCATATAAGCCCGATTCTTGATCAAAAAACTCCGAAGATGCAGGGTCACAAGCAAATTTGATGCGTCCCGTATGTCCTGCTTTCTCAACAGCCGCTACCATCAAGTCTAGTCCTTCCTCCAAAGACGAGATAGGAGGTGCAAATCCGCCCTCATCACCAATACCAGTTGCTGGGTAATGCATTAGCCAAGCTTGTTCCTGTATGTACATTCTGTTGTCTCACCTGGGGCACCAAAACGGTCTGCAATAATTGTTTTCAGTGCAGAGTAGGCATCCACAGCTAAGCGGATCCCCTCTGCAAAAGATTCGGCCCCAGTTGGAGCAATCATAAGTTCTTGGAATGCCATAGTATTTCCAAAGTGGACTCCCCCGTTTAAAACATTGAGGAACGGAACTGGAACGATGTAATAAGGGCCTTCAAGTCCAGCTTCTTTGTCGTATAAACTCATACAATGGGACACCCCGCACGTAAATGTAAGCATTGATAGACGAAGAGAGAGCTTGCATGACACACCTTGGCCGCAGCGCCTGCTCTGGCGCATGCCATGCTAATTCCAAGGATGGCATTTGCTCCGAGCCTAGACTCATCAGCAGTGCCATCCAGCTCTTTCATGAATTTGTCGATTTCCTTCAATTGCATCTTTGGGTCGAATTTATGCTCAACCAGAGCTGGTCCCAGTAAAGTCTCAACGTTGGCGACAGCTCGAGTAGTGCCCATGCCACCGAATCGCGACATATCGCCGTCTCTAAGCTCCAGAGCTTCATGTTTTCCAGTTGATGCGCCAGAGGGAACAAGGGAGTAAAAGGTACCTTGGAGCGTGAGTTTTTCATGACTGGCACTCTGTCTTTGAATCACGTACCATGGGATGTAGTAACCGCTACCTGCACAATTGGCTTCCCCCGAGAATCAAGTCGTTCTGCTGCCTTGATCGATTCAATCATAGCGGCCCTTGTATGTGCATAAATTGTATTACTGTTGTATCTGGATCTCAAAATGATCCATTTGTTTATTAGGCAACGCACTGAGTAAATATAACAACTTGCAGTTATAATATGGCTTGATTATGACGCCATTGACTTCTGATCATTGCTGCAACGGCGGGGCGACTACCCACTGCCTGAAGTAAAAGTATATCCGCTATACCGGGCCTGTCTCAGCACTACCTAGGTACCTATAGTAACTAATCTTACGGAGTAGAAGTCCTTACGCAAAATGGAGATACCCCCTTGCCCGCTGTAAGGAGAAGATTATATAAGTTTTATAATTGCTGCTTGCTAAAATCGGATATACTGGTTATAGGAAGCTTATTGTAGTCCTAGGTATTTTTCCTCCCTGGCCATAAGGTATTTTACCTAGATTTTGAATTGTGGTGTTAAGGAAGTGGGAGAGAAGTGAGCTGCTTTATTACTTTCTTTGTCTCTAGACCCAATAAATGGAACTATCATGCTTGCCTTTTGGCTGCTAATTAGTTTGCTTAAACTAGAGTTTATTGACTATTTTCTACGCGGCCCGCTCCCAAGGATGTATCATTCAGAAGGGGTAAACTATGCCACCGTTTTCGCCAGCTTTCACCACTCCTACCGTTCGCCGACCCAAATCCTTTGAAAAATTTTATATGCCTCTGGATCAAGGTCGTCACTTCGCAATGGGTGTTCCTGCTGAGTTTTGCTCGTGCACTCATACTATTAACTCCGGTGCTCCATCTCTAACTTCTCTGGTGTTGCGTTCAACGATCCATGAACGTGATAGCTCGTTGACCACAATAGACAGCATGTAATCACTTCGGTTCGTCCCAAAATTGCATCCTCCCGTAACGCTAATCTTTAGTCTGCTTAGTAGTAGAGAACTTGCACCCTTGTCTTTTCCTAACGAAATAGCAGTGAAGATGGAACGTGCGAGGTCTCCATCAACAGCACAGTTGATAAATGCATCACGTACGTGGCCCCTACGCGGATAGCGGGAATAGTCAAGCTGTACCAACAGCATCTGCTGGTCAAACTCGTCAAATGATGGGTCGTTGGGCGATTCCAACTTGGCGTCGGGATCGTCATCCCCTTCTTGCTCAGCCAAAACGCGAGTATTAGAGCAATCCAGGGTCAGGGACAAGTCCTGCAGCTTTGGTAGCGATCCGAGCGTAGCATATGTAGTAACTTCTGTGGCATCGCCTTTGGAGCGCTGTATTTGAAGTCCCAGCTTGCAAATAGAGGGACAACTCTGCACTAGTTGTTTGATGAGTTTGGGCGAAGCCGTCTCGCCAGAAAGCCACAGCGTCCGCAGCGACGCGCCATGGTGCTCAAAAACTGGTCGTAAAAGGGCGCTGTTCGTCGTTCCTGGAAGACGTAATGCAAGTAAAGGAGGTAAAGTGAGAAGGAAGTTGCTCGTAGCATTCCATAGGCTTGTAGGCAGAGGAGACGATACGTTAGTGGTCACCATGCTCAGGACCAAGGTTTCCAACATGGGAAAGCGACATTCCGTGGCAAGATATTTAAGGGCATTTTCGCTAACGAGTCGCTCAAGTTTTAACACGCGCAATGTAGAATCGTCGATACACGACATCCACTCACGAATATTGTTGAGAGGCTCAAAGCTGACAAGTTGCAGGAAATCTAGTGAGCCCTTGGTTCGCTTGGTTGTCTCGTTATCTGGGAGTGCTAAACCTAGCCAAGCCGGTCGCTCCTGTGCCAGAGCCTCCGCGAGTGCTGGTGACCAGCCCGCATGTATATTTAGTACAGCTACTCTCTTCAAATTCGGCGCCAGCCCAGCAATGATGCATCGCACGGCGTCCGCGCCGTATGTTGGAGTGCCATCCGGCCCATAACCCTCCAGTGAACGATCTCGAAGGTAGATTGTATGCAGGAGTGGCGATGTGATGAGTTCGACTTGCTCAGCGGGCGTTAAGCTACCGTTGGGACGGTATATATCGAAGGAGCCCAGGTGTAGTTTGCACTGAGGATGGTGTTGGTGTAAGACACGGAGCAGACGGGGCAGATACCGAGTTGAGCAGTCGAAAATCACACCCGAGAGGCCAGGTAAATCAGGGATAAAGTCTGCGAGCATACCCCACACGCCATCATCCACATACCAGCTGCTTTGCCATTGAGCCTCAACTCTTGCGATGTTAATTGGCTCTACATTCTCATCATCTTCTTTTGCCGTATTCCCAAATGGATATCTGCAAACGTCACTCTGCATATCATTCTCCACTAACTAGTCGTGTTCTTCCTCCCAACGGCCAAATCCGCCCAAAACGACATGACGGATGAACCGAAACCCATTTGTTCGCTCAAGAACCTGGCGAAGCTGTTGAACAGACCTCTCCAGGTGACTTCCCTCGGTCACCCGTAGAACAATGTGGCGGAAGAGCAGCGCAAATGCAGCATTGTAGCACGACTTGTTAACTAGTGCAAATGCGTATAGGCTTGGCCTATGAGACGTCGCAAGGTGCCCACAAATGTTGCGGGCCAGGGGAAGCGGAATGTCGTTGAATGAGGTGCGTGACATGGTGGAAAGAGACGTGTAGACAGTTTAGAGATCACGTTCAGGTAGGAACGACTCTTCACCTTTAAAATGTTAAGGAGATGGTCTGGATGCTTCAAAATCTTGCAGAATAGTCTAGTAAAGAGCAAAAAACCCCTTTCAACAATGTCGAATCGCCTGCAAGATGGTTAAATGATGTTGCAAAAAAAAGGCCAAACGCTGATAGGCGTAAATCATCCTTGAACGCGGTTTATTACAAGCTATATTAGTTTAGCTAAGAGACGTTTAAGGTATGTATGGAGCCCGAGCCTGATTCCCTTCCCCGCCCTCGAGGAGAACTTGGGACATTCAGCTCTCAAACATTCCCTAATAATAGTATTGGATGCTCGCTAAGCTTTGCGCTTAAAATGTTATGTAACACGTGCGCAGTCTTTACACGGGATCCCATGCATATAATGGGAGCCTACGTCTGGTTAGAAAAACAAAATTGTAACATGAACGGCAAGTGATGCATTGACAGTTTTTTTTTGGTAGTATTCCATAGTACCTAAGCTCTATAAACAGAAATCTTTGTGAATTTCATCTAGGTAAACGTTTTTGAACCAAAACAGACATAAATACAAAAGGACAACACATTGCAACTCTAAAGACTCAAACAAACCAAAAAGCAAATTATCTTTGTGAATAAGCCTCTAGCCATAGTACTCAAGCAACCATGCACGCAAGTCTCCTACAGTCTGGTACTCCAAGAACAAGCTACCACTGACCACGACACCGAGCTGGTCGCGCAGCTTCTCAGCAATGACCAAACTCATCAGACTGTCAACACCCAGGTTTGCAAAGTTGGCATCGTCCGTCAGGTCAGCCGGGTCAAGGGCCGACTCCTCAGCTACGAGTGCCATGGCCTTGGCGGCTGTGCTATCCGTGTCCACTGCGGCCGCCGGTGCCTGCTCAACCGGGGCCGGAGCAGCCACAGGAGCAGGAGCCGGAGCAGGGGCAGCAACAGCGGCCGGGGCCACTGGCTTCTCCTCCTTCTTGGGTTCTACCACAGCAGCCTTGACGACAGCGCCAGAGGGAGTGGCGTGAGTGGCAGCAGTGCTGCCGTTCTTGATGTCAGGGGCCGAGAAGAAGCGGTTGAGGAGTACTCGGGGGTAGCGACGGAACTTGATGGCGCGAACAAGACCAATGATCTCGCCATCTTGCAGGATGTAGACGTCACCTAGGTAAACGCTCGGGTCCTCATCAGTGGGAATCATCTTGACATAAGACCGATATTTGGCGCCGGGGACGAGTGGGCGAGAGATGCGCATCGAGTCCCAACCAGGGGTGACGCAGAAGTTAGCCTTTGTGTCAATAGCGTCGGACACGTTCATGACAAAGCCCGCCAAGTGCGCCACGCTATCAATGAAGAAGGGCGGCACTGTCCAGACGCCGCCGCCGTTGGTCTTGAGCGTCACATCGGCAAACGCCTCGAGCTCGTGTAAAACGACCGACTGCATGCCGCGGTACTTGTCAGCGTAGTCAACCAGGTTGTTGGCGAAGAGGAGGTACGCCATGCTGTGCGACAGCCTGTTGGCCACGCCCTTCTCGGCGAGCTGCTCCAGAGTTTCGATGCGGCCCTGCACAAGGTGCTTCACGGCCGTCCAGCTGGTCAGGTTGTCGGCCGCCGATCCGAATCGGATCTGGGCCGTCACCACGGGCTCCTCCTCAACGAGGGCGCTAGCATCAGAGGTGAGGTTATGCCACTCGAGATTGGCCACGCCAGAGTCGATGTCGGAGGTCGAAATGGACACCTGGATCAGCTGCGGCACCTTGGTGTTCTTTTGGGCCACCATTCCTTCACGGACAAACAGGTTGTAGATGTCCATATCCACAGCTGCACCTCCAGTCTTGGAGCGCGGTCGTAGGTTCTCATAAAGGTATTTGCCAAGAGTGTAGGCAATATCAGCGTGGATAGACTGTAAGTTTTTCGATGTTAGCGTCTTCTACTACATGACGAGAAATGGTGTAGTGCAAAATGAAAAAGATAAAAAGAGAAAAAACTTACCGAAGTAACTACACCAGCGCCGTTCATCTGATGGCCCCAAGCAGCAGCCAGGAAGTCGGCCTGCATCAAGTCAGACTGGACAACGACATGGCCTGCAGAGCCGTTAAACGACTCATCTACAATGCGATGGACAAGCGCCGTGCGCAGACCAGAGTGCGGCGCAGCCAATGGGTTGCCAGTGGCGCCGGCCTGCTGCTTCTTCTCCTCGTCGTAGTAAGTGTTGCCCTTGGTGAGGGCCCAGTCGCCATTGTACTGGATCCAGTAGTTCTTGTCGTTCCATGCATACGTGGGCAGGTCCAGGAGACGCAGTGAGGACTCAAAGGGGGCGTGGAACTCGTCGAACCGCACAGGCACACCGGCGCTATACAGGCTGCCCAGGCTGTTGCTCAGCGTCTTCCAGTCGTCTTCGCCCCTTCGCAGGGACGCTGCGGCCACCGGCAGAGTAAACGAGTCGGCAAGGACGCTTCGAGCCAGGCCGACGCAGACGGGGTGAGGACCAATCTCGATCCACGCCATGGTCTCGTCGATGAGGCCGGTGCGGTGTGCCGCCTTGACGCCGGCCACGAAGTCGACCGTCTCACGGGTTGCGCGGCACAGGTAGTTTGCGTTGATCGTCTTCTCGTCAAAGACACCGCGGCCCAGCAGCGGCGACACGATGGGGATGGTGGGCGCCTGGTAGAGAACGCCCTTGTTTGCAAGCTCCTCAAACTCCTCCAAGATGGGGTCCGTCTGGGACGAGTGGAAGGCAAATGCCACATCTAGGGGGAAGCATTTGAGGCCCGAGCCGCCCTCGCCAGCCTCCTGCAGCGCAGTAGCCAGCGCGTCCATGTCGGCGGCGGGACCACTGAGAACAGTGTCGTTGGGTCCGTTGATGCAGGCAACCTCGAACGGCAGGTTCTTGGCCTTGGCCCTCTCGGTGATGGTCTCGAGAGAGGCACGCACAGCCAACATCTTGTGGCTGCCGCTGGTGCACTTCTGCCCCAGGAGGACGGCACGACTACCGACCAGAAAGATGGCATCGGCAGCTGAGAGGACGCCGGCAACGTGGAGAGCAGCGTACTCGCCCAAGCTGTGGCCGACTACCACGTCAGGACGGACACCCAGTGAGGCCCAGTACTTGGCGAGCGCAATCTCGACGCACACAAGCGCAAGCTGCGTCATGACGGGCGAGTGAGTGTGATCCTGTGGGTGGCTGCCGTCGACGACGGGGATGATGGACGGGAAGCCCTGGCCCTGCGCCAGCGAGTCGAGATGGAGCATCTGCTCACGAAAGAAGGGCGACTCGCGGTACAGCGCGAGGTCCATGGATCGGTGAGAGGCACCCTGGCCGGTGAAGGCAAAGACGACCGGCGGCGGGCCAGTGGGAGGGATAGGCTTGTGAGAGTCGGCCGACTGTGCCTGAGAGGCAAAGTGCTTCCTCAGTGCGGCGACCATGGTCTCCTGAGGTCCCACGGGCACGGAAACGGCCACGCGGTAGTTGTGGTGCTGGCGTCGTGCCGTCGTGGTGTAAGCCAGATCCGCAACTGAAACATCTGGGTGTGAGTCGAGATAGGCCACCATGCGCTCGAGGTTGCCCTTGAGTGAGACTTTGCTCTTGGCCGAGACCACGACGAGGTGAGCCGCGCGGGGGTCGCTGGTCTCTGGCGGCGCGCGGAAGGGGGGTTCCTCTAGGATGACGCTGGTGTTTCCACCGGCAGCACTGAAGTTGTTGATGACTGCGATGCGCTTGCGATCTGGATTATACTCCCACGGCACCTTCTCGAAGGGGACACGGAGGTTTCTGCGCTCCAGTTCCTTTTCGTTGGGGAAGAATGGGTTGATGACTCCCTTGATGCCCACGTGCTTGGGTATAGCCCCCTTCTGGAACATCAGCAGCGCCTTGAGCAGGGCCGTGGTACCGGCAACTGCCTCACCGTGGCCGACGTTGGACTTGACGGCTCCAATGTACAGAGGCTGCTTGGGAGAGCGGCGGCGTGTCGCCAGAGGCGCGAAGACGTTGCACACGGACTGGATTTCCTGACCATCGCCGGCCTGGGTTCCGGTGCCGTGCATCTCCACGTAGCCGACATCAAGCGGGTCCACGGCGGCCTTACGGAGCAGGGCCGAGGTCAGATCAGCCTGGTGGCCGGCGTGAGGGTGCGTGATGGAGACGGCCTCGGCCGAGTGGTTTGTTCCGGCGGCAAGAATGACGCCGAGGATGTTGTCGTTATCGGCCTCGGCGTCTTCAAGTCGCTTGAGCACCACCGAAGCCACACCGTCAGCGCGGCAGTAGCCGTCAGCCTCGCTATCCCATGTCTTGCAGGCATTGGGAGTCTTGGACAGGAAGTGGCCGTTGCTCAGTCCAGCAAAAGCATCCGAGTTGGTAAGCACGTTCATGCCACCAGCCACAGCCATGTCCGTCTCGCCATTCCAAAGTGAGTTGCATGCCAGCTAGTTTGAGAAATGTTAGTCTATACCGTTTGGGGAAGCGAAGGGTGAAGGAAATGAAGAAAAAAAAACATACGTGAATAGTCGCCAAGCCTGATGAGCAGGCGGTGTCAATGCTATAGCTCGGTCCGGCAAACTTGAAGAAGTAGTTGACTCGGCCCGGTCCAAAGGCCCGACATCCTCCCGTGATGAAGTAAGTGCCAATCTCCTGAGCAGAGTTGACCTCTCGGTAGTCGTCACTAGCCTGCGCGTAAAAGGTGCCCGCACGATCCAACTTGGTCGCGGCGGTGCGGTTTGCAACATAACCAGAGCGCTCGAGGGCCTCATAGGCCGTCACAATGGCGAGACGCTGCATGGGGTCGGTCTGCAGGGCCTCACGGGGCGACATGTTGAAGAAGGGCGCATCGAACAAGCCCGGCTCTTCGATGAAGCAGCCATAAGGCGTGAGACTGGTGTTCATCCGCTTGCCCGTAGGGTCGCAGTGGGAGTCGACATCGAACCGATCAGCCGGGATCTTGCGATGGACATCCAAGCCGGCGTCTAGAACGTCCCAGAACTTGTCTGTATCGGTTGAGCCTCCTGGAAGACGGCAAGACATGCCCACAATGGCAATCTTGGCCTGCTCCGTGCCCCGGCTCTGTCGCACCTTTTCGGTGCTCACCCACGGAATCAAGTCCACGACATTGGCATGCAGATTACTGACGCCTTTCTGCTCTCCCTCCTGTACTGTCTTGATGAGATCCCGGACGGGGAGTGAGGTGCGGAAGATGAGGACCTGCAATTCGGTCGCTTCCAAGTCCTTGGCCTTTTGCAGAATGCCCTCGACGACATGGTCAAACTGAATCGACTTGGTAAGCAGCTCCTCGACAATGTTCTGGAAAAGGCAGCCAGCGCTCTGGGCTGGGAACGGCTTGCCAGTCGAGGTGGAGAAGACAGGCACACGAGGAGAGTAGCGCGCATCTAGCAGCTGCATAGACGGAGTCCGCACGATGCTATCGGCGTGCGCCGAGGTGTAGATGTGTGGCGCATGGCAAAGACCGCTGTATACGGGCAATGCCACCCAGTCACGGTCACGGAAGAAGTCAGACACCAGGAAGAGGTGCTTGAGCCGCGCGGGCGGGCCGCTGACTGTTACTGAGGTACGGCTCAGAGCACTGATGAAGATTTTGTTGGCGGCAGACGTGTGCTATGGTTACATATTAGATCATGTTATTACTCGTAGCATAAGGTAGAAGGGAGAGTTGGGGAGTAGAGTAGATGGAGGGCGGGAGGGGCCGTGTGGATGAACAACTTTACCTCGGCTTTGTGAATAGCATCAAGCTCTTTCTGGGCCTCTTCCGGCGCGACGCCAGGCACAACGTAGGCCCAACTATCTCCAGTACCCTCGGCCGGTCTAGGTTGCAAGTTTTGCGACACTTGGTCGACGAGAGCACCAAGCCGAAAGGCTATGCGAATGACCTCAGCACCAATGACTGGCAAGTCTCCAAGCGTAGGGGCAAGGGACACCGCCGCCGTGGACATAAGCCCGGTGCCCAGACCGGCTAGGCACGCCTCGACGCTGTGGAAGTCGTAGGCCTCTCCAGAGTCCTCGTAGTATCCGATCAAGGTTGCCAGCTGCAGGGCACAGAGCAAGAGCCCGTCGATGGAGCCACCAAGTGGACCACTCCTGAGCTTCGCATCGTCTGCCAAGTCGAATACGCTGTCAATGTGCGGGACCAACGCCCTCAGCGCCGCAGGTAGTTGGCGGACCTCGTCACGCACCGCCAGGGTGGCTTCGTGGATGAAGCGAGCAAGCGTGGTATACCGCTTGTCCTTGCTGTGGGCCAGGAGGCGCCGCAGCAGCGTCTTGAGGTCGTCATGGGGAAACTCGTTGCTAAAGTATCCAAGCTTCAACCTCGTGGACTGGATCAACGAAGCTGAGGTTGAGTCTGATGCTGAAGACATTGCTGCAGCTGCTGTGTCATGCGATGATGCTGGGCGGCCTGTGATGGTCATGATAGACACAAAGTATGGAATGATTGTCCTGAAAAAGAGGGAGCGGCTGAGCTGGTCAAATAGCAAAAAGATGAACCCCAAGAACATGTGTGAATTGGCAATGGACTTCTTCCTAGTACGGGTTGGGCCGTCCCGCGGTACGCGTCTTATTCCTTCAGTCCCTTCGCCCGGCGGCCTTGCGTCGGTGGCCTCTGACTCTGCCGGCGTGGTCTGGATCCAGCAGACATGTCGAAAACGATGCCGTCTGCGCAAAGAACTCCCGACGTTTGACAGTTGCAATCAGGGTTGTAAATTCGTATCTAGTATTTAGTAACTAAATTTGTATTAATTTGGTAGTTTAGTATTGTTAGTATCAAGTACTAATATTAAAAATATTAAAATTTTTAATATTAATTTTCAGAGATACTAAGCATACTAGGATTATTAGATACCAAAATTGTTTTAGCATTAGTTACTAATCCTAAAATTTTACTAACTTTTTTCTAACCCTAGTTGCAATAAGCATCATGGACTCCGTCAGTACACAACTCTTGTCCCGTGTTTCCTATGAGCCGTCCGAAGGCCATTGTATCGACGAGGCTGTTGATCCGGCACTGTAGCAACAAGGGGGGGCTCCATCATTCCGTGTCCGATCGGGAGTAAGCAGAGGCGGCCTCGAGCCGTAAAACCCTGCCGGCTTCCCCGTCGGTGCTTACATGTAGTATATCTGCTCATCCCGGAGCCAAGTCTTACGCCTCAGCGAAAGGAAATGATAAGACGCGAAATGATAAGAGTTACTAGCCGTTCCCCATATGGTACAGTAAGACGGTATATTAACCCTTGTTGTTATTCTTATCTAGGATAGCCGATACTCCTTGTTATTTCGGAAGACGATGAAACACGAGAATCCTTCCCGCCGTTCTGAGCCATTTCTCGTAGGAAGAGAGAGATAGAGAGAGAAATACTTAGATATAAAAGTTTGCCACCGTATCAATTCTTCTCGCTGCTATGTCGTGACAAGTTTTCCCTTCAATCAGACCTACAAAAGCCCCGTCTGTGTTGCCCAATATGCCCGGCACGGTAGTTGGCGGCTATCGCCAGATTAACAAGGCGCTCAACATCTGCGCTTTCGAAGACTACTTGGAAGGCCAGCAGGGTTCACTGCCTAAGCTGCTAGATGTAGAGCAGATCAGCCCACGCGTACTGCGAGTATTGGGCCAGAACGCAGGAAAGGCAAGCAAAGCAAAGCAAAGCAATGCAATGCAAAAGCAATGCAATGCAATGCAGACTGACCATTAGCACCACATACACCCGCTAACATCTTGGCATCTTTCTAGTTCACCCTACAAGGCACAAACACATACATCATCGGCACCGGTGACAAGCGTCTCATCGTCGATACCGGCCAGGGAGCCCCTGAGTGGGCTGAGCTGATCTCCAAGGAGCTCACCAAAGGTGGCTTCACGCTCTCACACGTGCTCCTCACACACTGGCACGGCGACCACACAGGTGGCGTGCCGGATCTGCTGCGCATGTATCCCGAGGATCTGTCAAAGGCCATCTACAAGCACACGCCGGGCAAGGCGCAGCAGCCGATCCTAAACGGACAGGTGTTCCAGGTGGAGGGAGCCACTGTGAGAGCTTTCCACGCACCGGGCCACTCACACGACCACATGTGCTTCATCCTGGAGGAGGAGGACGCCATGTTCACGGGCGATAACATTCTGGGCCATGGAACCGCCGCCGTCGAGCACCTGGGCACGTGGATGGCAGCGTTGCGCAACATGAGGACCACCGGCTGCAAGATCGGTTATCCAGCCCACGGCGCCGTGGTATCAGATCTACCCGCAAAGATCGATGGCGAGCTGGCCGGAAAGCTGCGGCGAGAGCGTCAAGTCATGAGGGCGCTGCAGCCTACGGAGACTCACACGCCTAGGCTGTCGGTGCCGGAGCTCGTCACAGCCATCTACGGCAAACGGGTGGATGCGGATCTTCGCGAGCAGGCGTTGATACCTTTCATCGACGAGGTGTGTCGGAAACTGGCGGAGGATGGTATGGTAGGATTCCAGATCCGTTCTGGCATCAAGAAGTGGTTTGCGGTTAGTGATTGAGGGCTGGGTAGGCACCTGCATCGAGTCCTTTTCGTCTTTTTAGCGATAGATTGCACCAGAGTGTTAATGTTAACTTTGCATACTTTTTCTTTTAACCCAACTGAAATACTTGATATGTGAGTTGCCTCAGTAACTGGATGAATAGATTGCTCAAATATAGGGACAAAGTATAATGAAAGTAAAGAGAGGGATTAGTGTATACTAGTCAGACAAGTAAGATGGTACATTCGTATTACAAAATCTGTCCAGATCTTATTTACCCTAAGAGGTTCAATAATTAATTGATCGTTTAATACTTACATGAACAATATTTTACATTAATTATTTCACTTTGGACTTTCTTTTTGGCAAAGTATACAATGTCTTTTACACCATCCCAATGCGAGTGCCTACCCTGCATTTGGAGTTTTCACTTTTCAACTCCAAGTGATTACCGCCCTGATCAGTTGGCCTCAGGTGTGTAGGTATGTCTGCATAGCAATTCTTCGTTGTGTGCATCTTCACATGAAAAAATACTGTAAATTGAGTCACAATGATACAGTTGGCCACCGCTTGTGGCCGAGTAAGCAGTCAACTTTCCGGAACTACCAATACTCGTGACCTTTCACTATTACTTGGCTAGAATTGATCAGTATCGTCTAATGCGCTATGCCGTAGGTAGCGTCCTCGTTCCCTAAGCTTGCTGTAGTATATTACTTCGCTACCTCTAGGTAGTGTACGCCCGGGGCGATTCGTCTCCCTCAGAGTACAGACAAGGAGCTTATCTCACCTAAGACGGAACGACGTCCTCGGCTACATGCAGGTACCTGCAGTACTCTGTCTTACTATCGTTATGATATCATCCGGATTACCTACATGTAGGTGTATCAGTCCTCAAATGCCTACCTAGGCACGGACTATGTGACTGGGATTACTCCGTAGTATTGCTACAGTAATATATTTCCTAATCGCCAAAGATCCGAGCCAACCCACATAGCGACCCATGAAAGGATCAACCGCCAGGACTAGAATTACGTACAGATATGCAAGAGTGCTCCAACATAGATATCCCCTGTTTGAAAATGATACGCCCCTGTACGTATGTACCTACTCCATATATCCCTGTCGACAAGGTTTTGATGATCGTCTATTCTGCAGCTAACTCAAATCTGCCCCGTTTTCGGGAACCGGGAGAATGCGAGATCCCCTGTTATCAAATAACCCGAACCCTGTTACTCGAATCCCCCGACCCCCGAACATCCTTGCAAGCCACACCCGTCTTCCCCACCCCGAGAATCCCGGCCGCCGCACTAGCTGTTTAGGCCGACGATCGCATTTCGCACAGAAGCCCCGTAAAGCCTAGATATGCCCCGAAGAGAGGCGTCAGCGACCTCGTCACGTGCAGCCATGCCCACCGGACGACCAGCGAGCGTACCACGGCGCCCGGGGTGTCTGCCAGAGCTCCCGGATCCGACGCGGCGGCGGCGGCCTCGAGCGCGAACAGCGTATTGTTGGTCGGCGTCATGAAGATCCAGGTAAAGGGCACCATGACCAGGGTTGAAACCGCCGCCAGTGCGTACCGCACCCACTGGTATTTGCCCTGAGAGCGCTTCCGCAGGGCTTCAAAGGCGTACAGCCCCGTCGTGGCCACGCACAGGGCCGGCAGGTAAATGTGTCCGTAGTGGTAGACGCGCACCCACTGCCGCAGCGTGTGCACGCCGTCGATCGGGTTTGTGTCGAGGATGACGGGCACCGCGAATGCCGACAGGCTCATCATGGCACCTGTGGTGCGAACCGGTTAGCTTCTTCTGCTCTGCGGCTGCCCGTCTCAAAGGGGTGACTTGCCGGACAAGAAAGAACCCATAGCTACCGTCACGGCTAGGACACCGACGTCGGCCGGCCCTCGTGCCGGTGCTGCCGGTGTTGCGGCGGCATCACGCTTGGTCGCCATATTCTCTCTTGCGAGTTGTCCTTGGTTGTTGCAGAGCCCAGTAACACGATCCTTGCACCTTAGTCTTCCGTTGGGCATGTCGACAGAGGGCTGGTGCTCACAATATATATGCGCTCCATTCGGGACCGCGGGAACAAGTTCGGAACAAGCCCGCCGGGGGACGGAGTAGACGTCGTATGATAGTTTTTCGGAGGTTGGTCTCCCTCGCCGTAGTGATAAGTGGTAAAAAAAAAAGAGTAAAATATCCAAGAGAAACGTGCTCTTCTTCCCCTTCCCTTACCCACTCAACGACACATGATTTTCGGTTGTGCCACGCCACGTCCATCAAAATATCATCAGACCATCAGACCACGCTGAGACACTTGAGCTATGGCTTCTACCGATGCGACAGTGTCGGGATCGACCGACTCGGTCAAAACAAAGAGGTACCTGTGTCTGACTATCTGTGGTTATCGCAAGCCGGGCATGAGCGAGGAAGCCTACCGTGACCACATGGTCAATATTTCAGCACCCTTGACCAAAAACCTCATGGTCAAGTATGGGGTCAAGCGGTGGACGCAGGTGAGTGGGCTAAGACATTTTTTTCCCCCTTACAGAAACTCAGTATGGCACAGTATATATATCTGTGTGTGTGAATGTAGTATGTACCAATATATATCAAGTTACTTACTCGTCATATGCGTCAAAGATCCACAACCAGAGCGCTACACGGGCCCTGATGGCCCAGCTGTTTGATCACCAAATGGCCAACGTCGCAGACTTTGACTGCTTCAGCCAAGTCTTCTTTGAGAGCATCGAAGACTACAAGCGGATGAAGGAGGACCCATGGTACAAAGAGCACTTGGTTGGTGACCATGAGAATTTTGCCGATACCAAAAAGAGCATGTAAGTCGATGTTTCCTGCTGCCCCTCCAAGTAATGAGCTCACGCGGCACAAGGATGACGATAGGCTGGGTAGAGGAGTATGTCCGGGGAGGCGAAGTTGTGGGTGGCTTTGAACCCTGAAAGATAAAGGTGTGTCGGTATTTCGACGGGCTCTCAAGTAGCATTGTTCATAGTTCGTCGCAGCGCACTGCTGGGGGGAGTATATAGTATAGCGGGTACATGTAGATTTAGTCTCATAGTATGTTGAGCAAGTGTCTAATGCCAGCTATTTCTCCAATGCCAAACTTGACCGGTTGTGTTTCTTGAAAGCATTGTGTAATTGGACCAAAAGAGCCGAGAGTCAAGTCATATAGTAAGGGATGGGTGTTAAAGAGTCATAAAGGTGCTCCCATTGATGGAACCAAACCTAGGTGACTTACAGATTGCCAGCATTACAAAATTGGTCACTTCATCTCAATATGCATAAACACGTATCTAATGATTCTACCTGTATATTATGATGTTTATGCGTTAAGTTTGAACTGTTGCTTTGTCCACACACTGTTATATTCTCGCCGTTGTAAACGTTGGTCTTCAGGCTTTTGGCTTTCCGCCACCCATTCTTTGCTTCATGACGGCTATCCAAGCCTCCTCGTCCAGTGTTCCGAGTACACTTGGGTGGGTAATGACCTTTTGCGCCCACTGGTCAAACTTGGGGGCCTGTGCGGCCAGACTCTCTGGAAGAGTAGCCGGTAACAAGCCATGCCTGCACAGGGCATACATGCGGAGAATGAATGAGGCCGTCAAGACCTTTCCAAGGAGAAGACATTTAGCCCCAGTCTCAGTATACAGGTTTTTTTGTTTGTTTTTTGTTTTAAGATAAACATACCTCTGCAAGAGTAAGGTTGCTGGAGCCGCCAAAGAATGGGGCTGCGTCGGCAAGCAACGGGTCCAGCTCCTTGGCGGTCACGGTGACAAAGTCGGCCAGGGCAGCCTTGCGCTCCTCGTCGGACTTGGCCATGTTGACTTTCATGAAGACCGGTTGCACCTTGTTCAGATAGGCGTCGACGAAGAACGAAATCCTCGCCCGCTTAAGAGGCCCATCAGGGGAGGTAGACTCTGGGAGCAGGGTATTGCCTCCCGCGGTGGGAAAGGTGTCGGCTAGGAATGTGGCAATGATGGCAGACTCGGTGAGTATCTCGCCATTGAAGGAAAGCGAAGGCACGAGACCGCGGGGGTTGATCTGAAGGTACTCTGGCGTGCGAGGTTTAGTGATGTCGATGATTTCCTCCTCGAACGGCACCTTGAGCTCTTTCAGTGTAATGTGAGCGCGGTGAGCCCCTATAGTCACAACGAGCCTTGGTTAGCCACAACGTGGTTTATCAAAAAAAAAAAAATGAATATATTAAATTTAAGGGAAACTGAATCCATTGACGGCACGCGACTGGGGACTTACATGGGGACATGTGGTTGGTGTAGAGCTTGATCTTGGGAGAGTCCGCCATTGTGAAAGAGTGAATTGACCTGTTGATTGACCTCAAATTGTTATAGAGCGTCTCTTGGGCGAGTATCAAACCTTGGAATTTCTTCAGCCTGGCTTTTTATCCTTTCATACAATCTTCAGATGATGCGGTGCGACCCAACAAGAACTCGGGCTATTTGCTTACACCCCCCCCCCACCCAGACACCAGCATCTCCGGTCATACAACGAATGCCCCGATCGACTCCGTTCCGAATGGGGCAGCGGCAGCGGCAGCGGGGAACGGGAGGCAACAGCTCGTGCTGACGGCAGACAGCAACTCCGAGACTTTACAAATCTCAACGGTGCTGAGAATGCATGTTTTATGGAGTAATTTTGACTGTTCCTTTTGTATAAAGCAAAAGCATATTTCAGGCCATGGCCCATCCCGTGGGCGCCGCATGCGTCGGAGACGGCTTTACCTGCATCGCTCCAATACTAACTCATAGCCCGACCAACTGACCACAGTTTCACAAACATGACGGTTGACGCAAAGATCATTCTTTACACCAATCACGGGTGCCCCTGTAAGTGCGATTCCACGCTGGCCGTAAAACACTGCCAGCCCTGTTAATCTGTCGGAAGGGGCCCACCGCGCACATATTGCGCTGTCGGAGCTGCAGGTGCCCGTTGAAGAAGTCATCATCGACCTCGATGCCCCGCGGACCGCCGAGTATCTCGCCATCAACCCGGCCGGGCTGGTCCCGGCCATCTCTTACAACGATACCATCATCACCGAGAGCGCCATCGTGGCGCAATTCCTGGCCGACCAGTATCCCTCTCACCTGGTGCCACCTTCCAACACCGTTGAGGGTGCCCTGAAGCGCGCACGCATCTCCTTCTTTGTCGACACCTTCTTCAGCAAATTCCAGGCTCCGCTGTTTGGGACTCTGAGTGCCAAGAGCCCTGAAGAGGAAAAATCCATCATGGACAGCGCCGTGGCGTCACTGGCCAAAAATGTTGAACCCCTCTTGCAGGATGCGGGGCCCTTTTTTGGAGGCAGTGATAAGTTGACTATGGCCGAGGTGAGTAGATGGTTACCTGAGGATCCTTGATTGCATTTCCCCTTTTGGACTCCGCAGACGCCACGAGAAACTGGTTCTTCTTTTACTGAGACAGTCATGCTTGTTTGAACGGATAAGGTCCTCACCGGCTCGTTTGTCGTGCGCCTCCTCACCCTACCCACCCCGGATCTTTACCCGACTGGTCTGCTCGAGGCCATTCAGTCCAGCGCGCCTGCATTCTGGAAGTGGGTCGAACATGTGGCCAAGCACCCCAGCATCACGAACATCTACGATGTGAATTTCGTCGCCGAGGGTATGAAGAAGCGCTTCCCAAAGAAGTTTACGGTGTGACCCCATCCTACCGCAAACTTACTCTGGCGATCCTGGGGACGGCTGTTGAGTCTGATGCTGGTGGACGTGACAAAGATGTACCCTGAAGCCTGAAGAGATGAGTTCCTATGGTCTGGCTCAGATGCGCTCTAGAACGTGCCACTGATTCAGTTTGTGAGTATATACAATAGACATCAAAAACTAAATTGAATCAATGGCCAGTTATGACTCACTCTCTTCAGAAGAGGAACACAAGGCACATGTAGTCAAGGTGAAATATGCGCAACTCGCTCTATCCATGTACTTGTCTACTTGTACACATGTTGTAGTTATAGAGAGGGCGGAGACTTGATAGTTGAATATACGCTACATGTGACCAGGTCTTAGTCGGCTCGTGAGATAAGAACATATGACTGCTCCTATAAGATAAACGGCACATTCTTGCTTGTGCTTCATTAGTAGATCTGCGCCTATAATATGGCTTGACACAGCTTGAGAGAGCATCTTCAAAACAAAAACCATCACCATTCCGTAAATCCTAGAAATAAACACGCTCTTGACATTTTGTTTTAACATAGCAGGCGTGATATATGTTTATTCTATTTATCAAATCTCCTTCAAATTCCCTCTAGGCGCTTACTGCCTTTGCAATTGCAGTCTCAAACAGCTCCTGCGTAAACTTCCAGACCTTCTCGTCCACGCCACGCTTTCTCATATCGGCCAGCGCAGCCTCGCTCTGCTCGACCTTGGTCTCTCCCAGAGGGCCGATCAAAAAGACACCTCCTGGCGTCTTCTCGAGCACTTCGAGTCCATCAGGTACGGGGACCAGGCCAGGCTTTCCGGCATAGCGGTCGTTGGTGCAGTAGAAGACGGCGCGCTGGCCAGCCTCGTCCTGGTCCATGGGGTTTGGCGGGTTCAGACCGAAGGTGTTGCTGCGGGCCAGGCCAGGGGTGGCCACGGCGCCGGGATGGCAGTGGGCGATGCTCAGGCGAGGATTCTCGCGAGCAATACGCTCGAGCGCCAGCGTGCCCATTGTGCAGGCGTGGTGGGAGGCTTTCCACATGGTCCAGTTCTCGGGCTGGGCTAGATCCAAATCGTCCTCCTCGAGCGCCCTCTCCTCGCCAGCGGCCAGCACCGACACCACGCGCGGGCTGACGGCCTCACTGCTGTTGAGCAGAGGTAATAAGCGCTGCACGGCGCGGAGCCGCGAGTAGTATCTCGTCGACATGGACGGGTCGAGTCCCTCCTTGGTGTTGATGCGGCCCTCAAAGGCGAAGAAGCCCGGCGACATGAAGAGCAGATCCACCTTGGTCTCGCTCTTCAGCACCTGGTCGACAGCCGAGTCAATCTCCGACACGAGGGACGCATCGGCCGTGAGAAGCGTGTAAGTGCCTTCAGGGTTGGCCTTGCGCAGCGTCTCCAGGTATTCCGCGTGCGAGGCTGCCGTTTTAGCTCGAGCCGCACTGTAGATGCGCGGAGCGGCCGTCAACTTGGCAAAATGCTCCAGCGCGCTCTGGCCAATGCCGGACGTGGCGCCAATGAAGACGGCTACAAGGCCCCTTGCCTGTGGGAGGGTGGCCAGAAGCTTGTTGGACTGTTGGATCACCTCGAGAGCAACCATTTTGAAATTTGTTAGAGTGACTTGGGACTTGGTATTTGGTCTCGGTTTCAAGCTTCACAGCCAGCTGGAAGACTGGTCACTTTATCTCAACATCTGACGATAATGTCTCACACCTTGGCACTACGACATTCTACCTACGGCTTACGTTTTGCTCAACAGCCGCTTCGTATACACGCCGGATATCTATTCCATTAGTCAGCGTCTGGTCCTTCGGGCAGCTTCTTACTTGGTCTTAACCGCATTGTGTCACGCACGCGCGCACACTGGTAAGAGGATTTGCTAGCCTAGATTTGTAGGCTTAATGCTCCTTGCCGATGTGTCGGGCAGTGTTTCTTCCTCTGTGTGGGACAAAGGTATATACGCCGGGTTTGCAAGTACCCTCGGGGCAATTGATCGGCATAATTCCAACGCCGGCGACTCAAAAAGGCGTAGTGAATTAAGCAAGAATGCAACATTAATTAGGCATCTTTCAAAAAAACAAAAGGGAAAAAAGAAAAAAGAAAAGATAAACCATAACCTAACTAGGCTAAATTAGTAATTATACGATCCAGTTATTCTTATATGCTTTGTAATAAAGATGCTTTGTTCCACAAAAACGTCGAGTTGTGAGATACTGAGTTATTGCATAATGCCGGCAACAAAGTATACAAGTGCAGATCTATTATGAGCAGTGAATAATGGGAAACCAGATAGATGAGGAGCTGTTAATCTGTAGATGCAAATGTTGTATTATTGGCTTGTAGGGTAGGGATCAATTTATCTGCATGTGCGATTTCCGTTGGAAAGTCATCTACACACTTCGATTTTATCAAAATTACCATGCAATACTAAGTGATTTTAAGCCTTCGTATTATTCCTTTTTATAAATTTGTGATGTCAAGTCTGCGTTCCCATTGCCAATATACAATGACTCATATGCGACATGACTCTCTTTATCATCACCAAGTCCAGAGATATATCTCAGTGTTAGTGCGGGCGGACTTAACGTTAGTATGCTTTTCAATGCTTATTGTTATTTATTTCTCTACCAATTCATATTGAATCGATGAATCAATGGCAAAAAGAAAGGGGAAAAAAGGAAAAGGAAAATAGAATACAAATACGCGAAAAAAAAATATCAAATAAAAATATTACTAATATAAACTATTGACTTAACCTATTACCTTAAAAAGCTTGCCTTATATTATATCAAGTGTTGGTTAAACAGTGTAAATACTATAACAATAATTAGCTAGTTCATATTATTTTACTTAAAATCCCATACATTATTTAGTGTTTTACAATACACATGTGCACTATCAAACTTTAAGTGTAGTGGAGTTATTTGTTATTAACTATTGAGACGCAAATCCTAGAAAAACACTGAACCTCTCTGGCCTAATTGAATGGGTTTTGAGAGAACGACGCCAATTTTGAATCATCAGCGGGACTGTGCGCGCATATCATCCTTCTAGATGGGCTGGCAGAGTTGCCAGAGCGCAGAATTCCCAACGTTAATCAGCCCACGATCATTTCATACTTTAAATGCCCAGCATTTGGCTCATCTTCAAGTCGGCCTTTCTCTGTTCCGTAGCCAAAGTGTCGGCGCTCCGTCGTGGAACGAGCTTCATGTTTAGAACCTTTGGCCTGGATGCGACACCAAAGACGAAACCAGTGGCCACGTCTGTATCAAGCTCGCCGGTGGGAATGAGATCAAAGGCCCAAAGGACTTGCACCATGGTGAGCTCCATCTGCTGGAAAAAGAATTCCTTGCCGGGACACTCTCTCCGGCCGAAGCCAAACGTGTATAGGGCCTTTCGGTTCTCAGTTGGGGCTCCATCCTTGATACCCAGAGGATTACGCAGGTAGCGCTCTGGTTCGAAGCGTTCGGGATCCTCATAAAATTCCGGGTCGCGCTGAATTGTCCACACGTTGGTCATGATGGTGGTGCCCTTGGGGATGTGGTAGCCTCGGATCTCTACATCGCCCTGGAGCTCTCGCGGCAGGGGAATCGGTGTGATGGCGTGCCATCGCAGCACCTCCATGATACATGCCTTCATATAAGGGAAGTCGTTGCGGTCAATGTTCTCGGGCAGTGCTGCGCTGGGATCGCTTCCAAATACAGAGTCAATTTCGGCCTGGACTTTCTTCAGGATTTCCGGGTGCTTGAGGAGGACAAGAAGGATTGTTTCGAAAGTGGCGACGGTAGAGGCAAAACCCGCGTCACTATGAGTCAACTGCCGTCAGTTATCGCGCTTACATCAAGAAATATCGGGACCGGGCATGACAACATTGCCATCAAGGACGATGATACGTACAGCAAGCCGCCCATAAGAATCTTGATGTCAGTTTCCGACAGGCGCTGATCAGACTCCGTCTTAGGATCGGTAGACTGGCTGAGAAGCATGGGGATGAGTCCGTGGATAGAGCCGCCGTGGTCAGTCTTAGCCACTCTCATGAGGGTGTCATAAGCGTGAAGGACAGCCTTGCGAACAATAGGAGCTTGGCGCTTCCAGTCGGAAAACATAGCAGGAACCCAGCGTAGGATAGGAATGATGTCGGCGGCACCTGAAACCATAATCTCCTCAAAGATGATGGTCATCTGATGATAGTCATGGACGAAATTGGCTCCAAAGGCCTCAACGGGAGCACCGGCGAAGACGGCAGCTGGGGTTGTAACAGCCCTACGAAAATTGTTAGCAAGATGTTCATTGTACTGAGATGTCAGAGTAGAGGGAGAAAAAAAAAACTCACCATTGCGCCAGGGCATCAGCCCAGCCAACACCGCCCAACTTGTTGATATCGTGAACCAGACGCATGCCAATTGCCCTTGCCATTGGGGCCAAGTCAGTCAGTCCCGGGGCGACCAAGTAGCCTTTAGCGACAGAGCGGAGCCGTTGTGCGTAATCGTTGCGCATGAAGACAGGATGAATGTGTTTTCCTTCAGGAATGACATGCTCCTGGGCAACATATCTTGGAGGCCGGGCTGAGGTGATGGCGCCCTTCTTGATGATCAGCTCGTGAACGAGCGAGGCCTCGTGAATAACCACAGCATTCTGCGAGCCGAGCTTGAACCCTACAATAGGGCCATACTTCTTGGACCACTCCTCAAAAGCGAGAAAAGGCAAGCCTTGCGGGATCTGGTGTAGGTTACCAATAATGGGTAAACCTCTAGGCCCCGGGGGAAAGTTGGCGGGGCGAGAAGAGGCGACATAGAGGCGATATGCAAGGAAGACGACCAATGTCAGTGCGCCGACAGAGGCTGCGACAACAGTCGGAGAGTCCATGACTTTGTAGTCCATGACTTTGTTGTCCATCTACTGAAAGATCATGTAAACAGTTTGACAGTGCTGCTCGACTGAATCGAAAGAGACAGCATCATTCAAGTAATGTCGACTGCGGTTTAAATACCAGTATCACTTATGTCCGGTTCGGGATATAGAGAACAGAACCCCCTGTATGTAAGACCAGGCATGGGCAACCCCGGCGCTACCGGTTCCGATAAACACAAAGGCGTAGGCATCGTCAGCGGGTGGAAGAAATACTCCTAACACGCTTACTTTTGTGCAACATAAGACACGATACCAGATGGGGCATCATACGATTAGAAGCAAGGCGTGATGGTGTATTAAAATAATAGTCTGGCCATGGAAGAGGCTGTTGCTGCGGGATCCGATAATCGTGCAAGGATGCAACTGTCCCGATGCGACCCCAGATCCGGGCCTCGATATACCCGGTGCGACGCTCTTCATCATCGTATCATCCACGGCGCCACAATAGGCCATGGTTACAAAAGTTGCAGTCTCTAAATAATACGGAAACTTCGACGGCAAAATCTCAGCCGTACCTTAGAAAGTCGCGAAATTCCAGTCCGAGTCTACAATGGTTTAGTTCAATTTCGTCGTGTTGTCTCGGGCCAATAGTCTAAAGCCTCCGAGACGGATTAAACCAAGTCGGAAGATATATGTTAATAACAAGCTCGATAGGTAAATCATCAGGAAACTCAGTAGTTTGTCTTTCTTGCGGATTCCAATCTTGTCAACTCGCCCCCAAGTCTCAAGCGTAGCCACTCGACCGTGAGACAGCTCTGACCAGATCCATCCTTGAGGCCTCCCTTATTACAACAATGCCTGCCCCGGCCGACGTCCAAACCGCCACGCTCAACAAGTTTCTTGCAGCATGGGAGACAAACGACATAGAGGCCACGGTGGCGCTCTGGTCCGATGACTTTACACAGCAGCTGCTGCCTCTGTCGCTCGGCATACCGGAGAATTCGAGGGCGAAGGCCGAGATAGCCTATCCGCGGCTGATGAAGAACTTGACTAACTGGAAGGTCGGTACTCTTCTCCCTTCTCCCACACTCGAGAAAATCGCTTACCCCGTTGCACTAGGTCGAGGTTAAGAACGTTGTGCACGACACAGCCCGGGGCACAGCCGTCGTATACTCGACCTCTCTGGCCGACACACCCGTGCCTGGTGAGAAGTGGACAAACGAATATGGCATCTTCATCACCTTTAGCGAGGACGGCACAAGGATCAAGAGACTAGAGGAGATGATTGATTCGGCCTTCTTCGGCCGCTTCTTCCCCTTGTTGCAGCAACATTTTGCTAAGCAGGCAGGGGCACACCAATGAGCAAACCCAGATAAAGAAACATAAGCTTACTAGTTGATACTACCTACCTACTCCATACCTCGTTGCACAATTGTTTGTGGGCTCGCCTTTTGAGTTTCGCCCGAAGGATGTGAATGCAATTCAATAAAGTGATTGTTAAAATACTCCATCGACTCTATGGCTACTGAAGACTGGGCTCATGAAAATGGCACTCAACGGCACGGCTGACAGGGTGTGCATCCGCCGTTGTAAACACCCCAGGGGCCCGTAAACGTGGAGTTATAGAAGCTTATGATAGGGCATAACTTATTTAGGAAATGACATCACACTCTGAATTATCTGAGCAGCTCAAATCAAATCATCTAGAGGGAGACCTAGGTAATCAGAATATAGTTTTTGCTTTACAAGGATGTTTGGTGAAAGAAGCGATATTGTGTACATAGTACCCCAGACTGATTACGATTAATAAGTCGATACCAGTATATAATTTTTTTTTTGTCTTTGGTTTACTTCTATCATCAAAAATGTATATATATGTATGCATATGTTTCTCTTGTTGTTCACGCAAGTCTTCATCATCATACAAACTGAGGCACCTCGCTTAACTCTGACGAAAACCACCATAACCACCCCTAGCACAATATGATTCCTAAGGAGGCTTAGTGCGGGACAATCTCACTTCCAGCAAAAAGCCAGTTTCAGTGGCCTATTAAAAGAGCACCGAAACCCGTTCCAGGGCACCGGGCCGGGCCGAAGGACGACGGGACGCCCGCTTTGAAGCTCCGTGGTGTTGGCGTGCAAAGTTGCGGGTTCGGTATTGAGAACAACCTTGAAACTACAAACCCTTTCTCCCGCGATTCCGGTCCTTTGGTAGCACACATAACATATAATCTTTGCAGCCCCGCATTTGGTTCGTTGTATATCCGAAGTGCTGAGTTGAAATCCCTTTGAGTGTACTGCTACTGTTTTCTAAATCCTCTTAGTTGCTCACTTTGTCGGGAGAAAGAGAGAGAGTGTGTTCAATTACACACAGACCATATGGCTGTCCAAAACGTGAGCGTCTACGCGGTCATCGGAGCCACGGGCAACTGCGGCACGGCCCTCATCAAAAACCTGCTGAAGCGACCCGATGCACGCATCAATGCCTACTGCCGCAACCGCGCCAAGTTGGTGCAGAAATTCCCCGAAGAGGCCAAGGAGGGCGGCGGGCTCAACGTGTTTGAAGGCAGCATCCATGACACGGACCTGGTCGAATCCTGCGTCCGAGGCTGCCGAGCCGTCTTCTTGGTGCTCTCGACCAACGACAACATCCCTGGCTGCCGGCTGGCGCAGGACGCGGCCGACGTCACGATCCAGGCGTTGCAAAGGCTGCGGGAGACGCACAAGTCGCAGCCTCTCCCCAAGCTGGTGCTCCTGTCCTCGGGTACCGTCGACCCATACTTCTCGCGGCACGTGCCGTGGCTTCTGCAGCTGATCCTACTGCGCTCTGCGTCGCACGTCTACCGCGACCTGGAGCTGACAGAGAAGCTGATGCGCAAGCACGAGGACTGGCTGCGCTCTGTCTACATAATGCCGGGCGCGCTGGCCATCGACGAACAGCGCGGACACGCCCTGAGCTTCACGGAGCAGGACAGTCCCGTGTCGTACCTGGACCTCGCAGCAGCCATGATCGAGGCCGCCGACGATGAGGAAGGCCGCTATGACAACCGCAATGTCAGCCTCGTCAACATCGGCGAGAAGCCCGGCTTTCCAAAGGGAACGCCATGGTGTATCTTTATCGGTCTGTTGAGACACTATCTTCCCTTTCTCCACCCATACCTTCCATTGAACACGGGGCCAAAATAAGAAAAAAGAATGTGAGAAGCTGTGAGAGGGTGATGCAAATAGACGGGATGTTGAGCGGGATGGAGGAGCGGGAGCAAAACTTTCTTTACGCAAATATCAGTCTGAATTGTATTTCTTTTTTTGTAAGAAGGGAGGATATAGCGTAGACGAGACAATATGACAACAGCTTCGATGATCATAGAGGGTAGTGATGCAGATATCCCCTACTGCCTCCTTCATACAAATGGATGTTCTAACCCTAAGTCTCAGTTATTAAATAATCATTCGCCTCTCAGTAGTGTCTAGTTTCTCTCAACACAGATCTAAACTGAAACAGCTTTACACAGACAGAATGGCGAAAATAAAAAGTAAAGGCTCTAATTTCATTCAATTAGAGTTATCCCACAAGTTTGAGATGGCTATTAACTTGGTAAATCACAAGTTGTAGACCACTAGTTTAGTAGGTTCCCTACCTAGTCATCAACCTATTGAAAATAACATGAGTCGCCCTCAAATTCTGCTAGGCACCTGGTCATTTCGTACCACACAATGTACCACACAATAAAATGAGAAGTCACACGTCAACAACAAAATTTAATCGGGCCAGAATCGAGTTTTATTCAACCATGTTTTCATGGCGATTTTCAAGCCATCTGAACCAAACATCTATAATTCTGAATAAAAACAAAGATCCAGACAGCGAACCCCAGGGAACTCCCCCAAATTGGTTTAATCGTCAGTGTAGAAGATCTTGTCAAACTCGTACTCCTTGAAGCGGATACGGGGCTCCAGCCCAGCCCACTTCCACACACCGTCAATCTTCTTATAGTGCACAAGCGCAATGCCGGAGGAGTGGCCCTGGCGCTGGACCTTGGTCAGCGCGTCATCGTGGTAGCGCTGGTGCATGACACGCATCTGGTGTGTGCCGACGATATAGTCGGGGGACTTCTGTTCCCACCGGCTAGCGCCAACCAGGTGGCTAGACTTGACACGCTGGTTGCCCATGAAGCCAGGCTCCTTGACCTTGCTGATGAACTCCTCGGCGGGGATGGCCTCCCAGAAGGTGTCCATGAAGGCACGGTAGTCAATCTGTTCATGACCCATATTCATCAGTCGCTGGATTCTACACAGCCTGGATAAGGGGGCGGGAGCACTTACGTAGAGGGTGGGAGAGGCATTGCGCAAGAAACGATCCCAATCCTTGGTATCGTAACTCTCGGCCCATTCGAAAATGGCGGCCTGGCAGGCGATGACGTCTGTCATTCATCTTGTGTTAGTCGGGGTAAGACATGTCATCTCCAACCAAGATGGCAACCAATCTCGCTTTGCTAAAGGCAGAACGAAAAAAACTTCAAACAGGATTCTAGGTGCATGACTAACCTTCAGGGCTGGGCTGATTGGGGTTGGCCATTTTTGCTGATTGAAATGACAAAGGTCCTGAGGGGTATGTGTCTGAAAACGATTATTGTGCTGTGTGTCTTCCAAAGCTTGGTTGCTAAGCGTAAGAAGCTCATCTATTTAATCTCCAGGTTTCTCAGGCTCTTTGATTGTACGTATACTCAGGACCTCCCCGTTTTAGCCACGCTCCTCTTTGTGGTGTTTGGTTTTTCCCCTTTCGGGCCCTTTCCTGCATCGCCGCCCAGTGTGTTTCATTTCACCACCGGTGTGCGTATGTGATGTGTGTGCCCCATCGCTCACTGTTGATGCTGACCTTTGAACACGGCACGGCACGGCACGGGAGGAAGCATCAACATTAGTCGGGACCCCTGCGCGCCTGGGGTCCGAAATGGCGCGGCAGGCTTTTTTTGCGAGGCATCGGATTTGCGGCAGAAGGCGCGAGAGGCGGAGATTGGATCCGGGGAGCCTTCGGGACTCGGTGACCGGGTTGCTTCTGCTTACATATGAATTAAATGTTCCGATGCGCCGCTTATGAGGTCCCGGGGCCCATGGATTTTGGCATGCATAAGCCGCCCGGGAGAAAATAAGCTGCCCAGGAAGGGAGGCAGAGTATTCGTGGTAATGCTCAGGGAAGCCGGCCGACTGCGTCGTGATGGAACCGTCGATCCCCGAAATTGAATGGCTCATCATTGAATTGCCCATCACTGGATTGCCTTATTACATGCCAACTGTCTGACACTCAGTGGCCAACTTTCAATCCACATCCAAGAACTTACCTCAACTTGAGCCACACGACCAGAACGTGTTTACAAAATCAACAAAAACACATCTTTCATTCGCAATGACCACACCTTATGTTCCCGGCCGCCTCGATGGCAAGGTCGCACTGGTGACAGGTTCTGGGCGTGGTATCGGTGCAGCCATCGCCAAGTACCTGGGTCAGCTGGGTGCCAAGGTGGTTGTCAACTACGCCAACTCGGCGAAGCACGCTGAGGAGGTTGTGGCCACGATCAAGGGCTATGGCAGCGACGCCGTGGCTTTCAAGGCCGACGTGCGGGATGTCAAGCAGACTGAGCAGCTGTTCAAGTCGGCCGTGGAGCACTTTGGCAAGCTAGACATTGCCTGCAGCAACTCTGGTGTCGTCAGCTTCGGACACCTGCTCGATGTCACCGAGGAGGAGTTTGACCGCGTCTTCAGCCTCAACACTCGTGGACAGTTCTTCGTGGCTCGTGAGGCCTACCGAAACCTGTCCGAGGGCGGCCGCATTGTGCTCATGTCGTCCAACACCGCGCGCGACTTCAGCGTGCCCCGTCACTCTCTCTACTCGGCCTCCAAGGGCGCCATTGACTCATTCGTCCGCGTCCTGTCCAAGGATTGTGGTGACAAGAAGATCACCATCAATGCTGTCGCTCCTGGCGGCACCGTCACTGACATGTTCCACGAAGTCTCGGAGCATTATATTCCCAACGGTGCCAAGTACACCCCTGAGGAGCGCCAGGCCATGGCTGCCCACGCTTCGCCTCTGCACCGTAACGGCTTTCCTGAGGATATTGCGCGCGTCGTAGGGTTCTTGGTCAGCAAAGAAGCAGAATGGATCAACGGCAAGACTATCACACTGGACGGCGGTGCGGCGTAAGCAATCACGAAGTTTTTTTAGTTTTTTTTTTTATCGGAGGGTTGGGCAACGGATCAGGCCTAGAGTATATGGTATTGGCCAATTCTATGCGTGCCGTGTAAGGCAGATGGCCACATGGATATTATGGTAGCTATCTATAAAATAAAAAGCAAAAATTAGAGGATCAATGTTTGTAAATCAGTTCCTGAGAAATGACCTTGGGAAAAAGAACGAAAGCACCGTCTAGTACATACCACGCCACACATGTAAATCCGTCAAGCACTATCACTAGTAATTATAGTACTGCTTGTGGTATACACTACCTCTTAACTCTCAGGTCCCATTAGGTACTTCTTTGTTAGCGTCAGTAAGCTTTGTCGCTAGGCGGCTTAGCGGTTACTTTATTTCCGTGGTTGGAGTTTAGTCAACAAAACTAAATGTAACTAAAAGTAAGTCAAGTCGGCGGTAACATACTCGTGTGTAATCAACTATAAAAAGACAGATGTTGCATTCTGACATTGCGTACTATTATTATTACTCAGTAAATATATCAATCTATAGGAAGTTAATTCTCGTTGCTTTGAGTACATCATTCTACACGCATATACAGGCTTGAAAAAAAATTAATGCAATCAAACTCAATTCGCAATGCACCCCCTTTTTTCCCACCTCAGAAGGTGGGAAAGGATGGGGGCGCCTGACAGCAGTGGTCCCACTATGAAGACGACTTGGTATCGTTGGATTCGCCGGAATCATTAGACTCCTTATCAGCCTCCTTTTTGTCAAAGCCAGGTAGCCTCTTCCGGGGGATAATCAGGGGTAGCACTGCCGTGAGGGCGGCGCCAGCCATGGCAAAGGCGAACACGTCCTTGATGCCGGTCATGTAGGCCTGGCGAACGGCCAGCAGGTCCGCCCCATGGAAGACAGACTGGAAGTCGGACGCGCCCGTAGCCAGGACCTGCTGAGCACTGATTTGGGGCGCAAGTTGAGCGAGTCTCTGCAGCATTCGGTTGGAAAAAACATTCTGCGCCGCCGTGACGAAGAAGGCGCCGCTCATGCCGTTGGTCACTAGGGAGTCATGTTAGCATACATATACATATATCAAAAAAGAAGAAGACACAAAATGTTGGGCAAATCCGTTTGGTATTAACTTACTAAGCATAACACCCGTGTTGGACTGCAGTTGATCAGGAGGGGAGAAGAATTGGTAGACCGTCATGGGGATCTGGTTGCCAAGACCAATGCCAAATCCGAGGATGATCTGCGGGCCAATGTACTTGGCCTTGCCTGAGTCGACATCGAGGATGTAGAGCAAAGCACCGCCTACAGTAGCCAACAAGCCGCTGACCAGCTGCAAGGGCTGCAGGTAACCAGTCTTGGACACAAGGAAGCCGCTGACGAGGGAGCCCAAGGCGAAGAGAGCCACAAACGGAATGGTGTTGACACCGCTAGTGATGGCTGATTGGCCATGGATGGACTGGAAGTAGATGGGAAGGTAGAATAGCGCAAGGAATTCGGCAAGGTTCACGAGCCAGCCATACAAGGCATTGGTCCAGAGCAAACGCGGCTTGAGGTTTCTCAAGGGAATCATGGCGTAGGCGCCCAGAAACCACTCGAGAAGAACGAATCCAATGGTCAAGACGAGCCACACAACCAGGACGGCAATAACAGAGCCGTCACTCCACGCCTTGGTCTGGCCGCCCCACTGCATGGCCAGCGTAAAACAGACGAGGGAGGCGAGCAGGAGCACGAAGCCACCGAGATCGAGCTGCATCACAATCTCTTTCCAGGTGGCCGGAGTAGGCTTAACGTGCTTTGGAATGTGGAAAAAGAGCAGAATGAGAACGATGATGGGGCAGCCAATGGGGAGATTGATCCAGAAGCACCAGCGCCAGTTGACACCGCTGGTGAAGGCGCCGCCGACAATGGGGCCCAAGATGGTAGATACCATGAGCACGCAGGTCCACAGGCCGATGAGGATGGGACGGGCCTTGGGCTCGGCCACGTAGGTGATCATGAGCACAGAGCCGCCCAGCACGCCGGCGACGCCCCAGCCCTGGATGGCACGGCCGACGATGAGCGCGATGCTGTTCGGGGCTGGGGCGGCGATGGCGCTGCCGATGAGATACAGCAACACGCAGCCAAGGTAGACCCATCGAGCGGAGAAGTACTTGTAGAGCTTGCCGTTGAGAGGCGAGGTGATGCCGACGGTGATGAAGATGGTTCCGCCGTACCAGCCAATGTCGTCCAGCTTGTGGAAGTCGCTGGTGATGCCAGGAATTGCCGTGGCAACGATACCCTTTATTTGCAACGGCAGCGGATCAGCAACTCAAGTCTAGCTCATATCAGGGGGTATAGAGAGATTGTGTCCACAGCTCTGTTTGGTGTTTCCCCCCCTCCCTTTTTTTCCCTTTCTTCCTTTGTTTGTTTGCCCATTTCTGGCGGATGACAACTTACCAGATCAATTGCGGCAACCAGAGTCGCCAGGAAAATGCTGCACATAATCAGGATCAGGCGCACACCCGTAGCATACTCGGGAGCCTCGCCGTCCAAGTCTTCCCCATCACCGGGCGTAGGCTCTCCGGACTTTTCGAGCACGCCGCTATTGACTTCGGCTTGGTGTTGGCTCAAGACCTCGGCCTTTTCTGGGGCGTCCGGAGACGCTGAATCATTGGCTGACATTGTGGATTGAAAGTTCGACACCTCCCTTTGAAACTTTCCAGAGCTAGTAACGCAACCCAGGCGTTGGCGCGATTTATAGGCCGTGAGATGGTCAGGTGGTGTTGACCTTGATCGGAAGTCCTACCTGGACAAGATACAGCACATCGAAGAAATCGTAGTGGTACATGGGTACATGGATGGATCGCATCGGGTGCTTGTCCGGCCACGAAGCTGACAAATGTATGGCTTGGCCAGCGGCAGACGATCCAATGAAACCGGATCCCTGCTCGCATGCAATGCTCTCCCAACACCCTATGAGTGTATCTACAATCAATGAGGTATTTTAGTGAATGGGCACTACTAGGTACTGTTTTACTGCTGATGATACTGGACTTTGTTACAATGTAGAGATTACTACAAAAAGAGGAAAGAAAAATTAAGGCCCCTGGAAGCTTAGCTGCAGATCCATCGGAGTAGTATACCCCACAAGCAGGACAAGTGTATGGTGATTACTAGTACTATAGAGAAGTAGTAGTTTATTTTTAGTATTAAGGAAAGCTATTTAGACAAAAAATTGAATAAAAATATTACACTCTATATTAAATAACCTATAGTATAATTAACTTTTTAATTAATATTAGAATAATTTCTTCTTGTTAATTTAATATAATGATTTTAAGTAATAATATGGATTTTATAATATATGAAAATAATTTCTAAAGTTATAAATTATTATTTTATTTATTTATATTTATTATATTTAAAATATTTTTAATTTTAAATAAATAATACTTTACTTTTATTATTATAAAACTATTTAAAAAAAATAATAATGATAGTATTTTTATTATAAATAAACTTTCAAGTACTTATAGGTTATAATATATAGAAAACTATATAAATCTATAGGTAATTCTTAATACATCCCAAGCTAACAAAAATACATACTTGTGGGGTATAATGTAGACTTTAGCTTTAGCCTTCCGGACCGTTCTTCGGCTGAGTTCAATATTGTCTTATCCGTTACCACTCAACTGCAACCGCCCGGGGTGGAGAGGCAGCTAGAGGGTTGCATTTGCATCGATGGCGCATGCCAATTGTTGGTAATCTGCTCGGGGCTCGGTATTCCGAGAATACCGAATGAGCTAAAGGTGCAGCTACGTAGATCTTGACACCGGTTTGCAAGTTGTTGCCTTATCGACCAACAGGTGCAGTATTTATGTACTTGGGCTTCAGTCACCCCCATCACCGCTGCACTACTGCACTGCACTTCTGACCGTCAACTTGCGTTTCCCGCCCCAAACCCAAAATAAAACCACACACATAAACAAAAACCACCACTACAATTTCATTATGGTGCTCGAACGCGTTCTGGTCGTTGGCGCCACCGGCAACATTGGCGTTGCCGCCGTCAAGGGAGCCCTGCGGTCTGGCCGTCAGGTCCTGGCCATTGTCCGCAACCAGGCCTCTGCTGATAAGCTCTACAAGCACGTCGGGTCATCCCAGGGCATCCAGGTTGTCGAGGCCAGTGTCGTGTCTGACACGGGGGTCAAGGGCGTCGTCGACCAGGTTAAGGCCGGGAAGCTGCCAGCCTTCCAGCACGTTTACACCTGCGGTTCGTTTTCCCCTTTCTCCCTGACTATGCTACTTTTGCCATATCCAGTCTCCCCACATTATCCTGGTACTCTATACATGCCAATCAAGGTACCTGAGCTAACGGTTTTCCGTCTAGTTGGTGGCGAGTATACCGACGTTCCACTTAAGGACATCACCACCGAGAGGCTCCGCAAGAACATTAACATGGCCTTTGAGTCCAACTTCTGTAAGGACCACCAAGGAACCGCAGTCGTGTTGAAATCATTTGCTAATTATAGAACTTATTCCTATAGTCGCTTACCGTGACACCATCGAGTATCTTCATAAGCAGAACCACCCTAACAGCACATGGACTATCTGTACTGGCTCCCAGGGTGATGAGGCTATGTTTGCCCTACCTGCCATGGGCCAAGGCCCTCTCTTCTCCATGGCCACTGCCGCCGCCCGTGAGAACGAGAAGACCAACGTCCGCGTTAACGAGGTGTATCTGATGTTCCGCGTTGAGGTTGACGAGGCTGCCAAGGAGCACGGCGTCTCAAGCAGCTCCGAATTCGCCTCCGTCTACGAAGGAATCCTGAACAACCCTGAGATCCGCAGCTCGCGCGTTCGTGTTGCCTCGCCTGCTGACTTCACCGATCTGAAGTGGGCTAAGAAGTTCTAAAAAGACTGATGCGTCCTTTTTTAAACCTTCGTGTTTCTCTCCATTAAGCATTTTGAGAAATCATCTCCCTGTTGCTGGCTGATTACACAAGGTTCAGTAGTTGACAATACTGTTAAAAAGAATGAAATGAAATAAATTGAAATACACAAATAGACCTTCTTTATAAAGAAGAAAAAACAGACGTAACGCCCGAGATTGACGCTGTGTTCAAGAACTAAGAGAGGCTCTCAAGCTCCGTCTTGAATAAGATAAACCCCTTATATTGAGGCACTTAAAACTAGTGGACTACGCGACAAGTTCCATCCAGAAGTTGTGACTAGGATCCAGAGCTCTTTAAATACGCCCCTAAGTAATATGCACCTCGTATACTCCTTACACACATAAGCTTACTATACATAGTACTTGGGAGATTACCTTGGGTAAGGTCAGGGGGAAGGGAGTAACATTAGCCTAATAGGGAGGTATTCATCGCAAGGGTCCTTTATTTCTCTCATAGAGCATTGGGCTAATAGGAGCTAAGACGTAAACTTAACTACTGCGGGATATTGTAAATATTATAGTAATTATGAAAACTAGGGAAGCTGTAATAAAAAGAAAAATAGTAATATAGAGACTTATATAGTACTTAACTGCTCTGTAAGAAATAAGACCTAAATACATTGATAAGCTAAGTTCAATATCTAAGTGTAATCGCACAATTAATTTAGAACCCTGCCAAAGGAATATTACACGGATGTTTTTTCTCCTGAAGGATTTTGGTCAAGCTTATTAACATAGAGTACCTCAGTCAACGAGTGATATAAATTAGAGTTCATATCCATCCTCAGTGTCGTGAACGAACAAAGAGGTCTAATCAACGAAGCCAACAAACATCCAATCGTCAATAAGCTACATACTAAACACATATTTCTCAAAATGATGTCTCTTAAGCTACTTCTCCTTAGCACTTTGGCGGCGGGCATCACCTCCGCTGCAGCCACTCCAGTCCGTGCGACTACGACCCTCAGCGCAGTCCCGACTCCCCTACACGACATTCCCACGAGCCTATTAAAAAGTTACACTGGTGACAGCGTTCAAGACGTCGAGCAAATCCGTGCCCTCCTTAGCCTCTACCCCTTTGCCATCGATGGCAAGAACTTTGATGTGTTTGACAACATTTTTACCTCTGATGCCGTTCTTAACTACACTGCCCTAAGCACCGAACTTGGTGTTATGCGAGGTGTCCCCCAGATGAAGCAGTCCATGACAGCTTCCGTCCAGAATATGAATACGCTGCACCAATACGGAACGCAAAATATTGACGTACTGTCTTCCACCACGGCTCAGGCGGTGACTTACACGATTGCCAACCTCTTTACTATCTCAAACCCACCGCAGGCGTCGTATGGGTACGGACAGTTCCAGGACCATCTGGTCAAGCAGGGTGGACAGTGGTGGATTCAGACACGAGTCCTGGTTCTTAACGTGAGTAATGTCTGAGAGGCCCAACGGTTCCGAAAAAAAAAACTAACTTGAATTGAATGACCAGGCCCCGGTTATTGGATAATGTGTAACGAGGTTTTGCCGTGCGGTTGGCTCAGTATTACCTGGGAGCTGGGGCCAAGGGCAACAGTATGCAATCGCCAGGACTGCAGCACGCTTTTCTTTATAAAATGCCGTAGATAGTATATATAATGAGGTGAATTATTTCCAAGCTTAGGTCTATTAATCTATTACTTACTTAACCGACTATTTTTATTAGTAATTATCACAATTATATTTTGGCCAAAGGTTACAATACAACACTGTGTATTGGCCAGTGATTAGCGTTCGCAAGAATCTGTATCCTTGATCAATATGACTCACCTTTGCGGATGACAGAAGTCAGCGAGCCTCAAATAGAAAACCAATGTCTTGCGTTTCAGCGAGATCTTTAGCTTCATTAACCTGGGCATCGCTTACAAACACGGCCTCTGGGCCAAATATTTGATCCATGCCAAGTACCTGATGAAGCATTTTGCAGCTTCTCAAAGCGGAACAGGCCGCCTTAATTTAGGCGCTTCGTGTGGCAGCGCGTCGGCCGACTCAACCCCTGCCATGCTCTGCAACCGGCGGTGCACCGAAACTCGGCCGAGTAAGATCAGCCTGTTTGATCTCCAAACGCTAATCGCATCTGATCAGGTTGCAACGTGTCGGCCAATTGCTATTATTGTTAGCTGCCGGTGCCAGTTATGGGCTGAGCTAGTGGGTGGTTATTCACATCGCAATTTTGGTGGCTTATTCGTCAAAGGGGTGATTCTAGCAACAAGGCTCTCAAATACCCTAGGCAATACGAAGTACTTCGTATCAATCTTGTAGTACCTATACCTAGTAGCGAACCATGACCTATTTTGTATGCAGTACTGGTAGTGTACATGTACTGGTTGGCCATGACTCTTTCACTCTATGTGTTTCACATGAATGTCTTAGCTTATATTTTGTGCCCGTCACTCTCTATAGCAGGTAGTAGTAACCTCGGCCGGTTTGAGTGGCCGAGGTAACCTCCTTGGTCCCCCAATTTACCGTGCATGCTGCTTTTTCTCTCTCTTTTTTCCTGTCCGATTTGCCACATTCCCAGACTAGTAGCATTCTTCTCTCCTGCCATGTCAATTATGCACTCTGAATGATCCATTTGAACAAAACTGAACCGCAAAGGGAAACCGAGGACAAAGTGAAGCCAAATGAGAATAGAGAGAAAATAATAATAAAAAAAAACCTTCATCACCATCATTCTAAGGATACCAGGCTCGTATCATCCCAGGTTTGGTACTTGACTGCCAAAGCCAGCAAGAGCCCGTCGCGCGAACGGAGGCTATTCATGACGACTAGCCTGCCGATATTGTCTCTAGTGGCGTTGACCATGTCGGCTGTTGCCAAGTAAAAGATGTTAACCAAGAGTAGAGTATGCATTGGAGTGACACGGGACAAGGAATTTTCCCCCCTTCATGTTGCTGCCAGGATGTCACTCACTAAACTCGCCCATCTCCATCTCACATCCTTCAGCCAGTTGTATCATGGCCAGATCGCGCGCCCGTGCAATCCCCTCAATGCTGCGATCCGATCCAGGTTGCGGAAGCACACGGGGAGTGAGGATCAGCAGCAGCCCGCCGTTGCCCCGGAGTACGTCGAGGTGATCCTGCAACTGTGTTGACAACAATGCCGAACTTTCACCTAGCGCTGTCGCTGCAGGAAGGTGGAGGATGTAGACGGCGGCATCCGTAACCGTCTGCGGCTGACCCGGAAGGCTATGCGTCACCGTTATATTACCACCCCCGCTGCTGCTGCTATTGGGTGCTCTGCTGTCGCGACGGGTCGGTGATATGCCAGTAGGGCTTATGTCTGGAGGCCTAGCCGAAGAGCTCGAAGGAGTGAACGTGTAAGTCCTGTTGGCGTTATCAGGCGCAGCTGGCGACGAACTGTCGTCAACGGGAATTTGGACTATGACATTGAGCATGGGGCAAAGATCAAGCAGGCTCTCGGCGAGGTCGGTAGATGCCGCGTTCACCTGCCCAGCGAGAACAAGGACGGACAAAATAATGGTAAGCCTAGAAACAAATACAAAACACAAAACTCTGGGCACCAGGCACCAGGCACCAGGCGGGTAGCCCAGGTAGCCTCCCAAGATCTTACCTCGACTATGCATGCATTGCTGATATTGGCCCAATTCAGGCGTGCGAGCATCTCAGCCATCTCCTCGGCCTGGCAGAGCCCGGCCGCGTGCCGCAGATAGGCTATCCATTGGCGGTTCAGTTTCGGGCGTTCCTGGCGAGCGACGAAGAATGGGCTTGGCACGGCCCCTACGCCTCCGCCCACACTGGGAAAGAGATGCGAACCAAACCGGGGCCCCTGCGGTACGCCATTTATCATGTGCAGGGCTGCAGGGGCCACTGAATCAGCTAGAAACGTGGCGGCGTCGAGAAGGGAATGATCGGCGAGGAATTGAGCCGACAGGCGGGTGTGGGATACGAACCCCGGCTGGACCTCTTGGAGAAAGCCATACGTCGATGTGAGGCGCACAATCTTGGTTAGGAGGGCCTCAGGGACCCCTGCTAGGTCAGACAAATCCTTAATCGCCATGGCGGCCCGTTCCGGTTCAACTGGCACGCCGAGCGTATTTCGGCCCCCTTTGAAGCCGGCTGGTCTGTCGTTTACCGCCGGGCTGCTAGCGGGGATGCAGGCAAGAATCTGGAACTCTGACAACCAGTGGATACATGCAAGCACCTCAATCTAGCGCCAAGATCCCACGTCAGCATATTCCTTGCGCAACAGAAGCCGAAGCGAGGGGAGGGGAAAGATGAAGGGGAAGGTGGGGAGTGCGATAGTAGATTGGAAAGATCCTGGTGTTATGCAAAAGATGGTCTTGCGAACCTGGCAGGCGAGCTGTTGAAGAAAATCCCTCGGTTCACATATCAGCGTCTTCATATCGGCCAAGACGGCGAGGACACATGCTTTGGCCCTTTCTCTTTCTCGGCGCTCGTCGACGGACTCCTTGTCCGCCCGGAACTCACCTGAGAAGGAGAATCTACCGGGGCTCTTAGCGTGTTCTCCCAGCCGCTGGACCGCCGCCTCCAGCTGCTTGCTGAGCTCTTGTAGACGGCATACTGTGTCCTGATCCATGTGGCGCCTCCGTGTTTGCTGAGCCCAGTCTTCAATAGATACGGGTGCGCTGCTGCTCCTGCTGCGTGCAAGGCAGATCCTTCTGTATAGATAACAACGGTAGGTGGTCTTGATTGCGGCCAGGGTAGGGGCATTTAAAGACGGCCCTGCAGCAGAGACATTGTCTTTCACAAGGAGATAACTTCAATTGTAAGAAGGAGGCCATATTTCTTATCCTTATTGATTGGCTAATACCCCACCCCCCACGGGGCGTAATCCTACAAAGTGGTGATTGAATTGCTTGTCTTGTAGTACACTGCAAGCATCTTTTTCGTTAGTCTGGTACTGATCGTCATCAAATTACCGCCCGCAGTAAGAGAAGTACCGAGCTAACAACGCCGATGCCTACAGAGTATTCTCCCTAGATGAGATAAACCACAGATAATACTACTGGTCGTAGCGTTGGTCGTATACTCGTAGCGTCGCAAAATTCGGCTGTGGAGAACCCCAGAATTAAACCTTGTTTTCGGCAGGACAAGTAATTGGCAAACTTCCTCACGTTAGCATAACACCCTAACTAGAATAGCCCACCGGCGAATTTTGCGAGGTTATACGCAAGTGGAAGATAGAAAGATAAGGACCGCAAACCAAATAAGTGCACATACACCCAAAATATGAGCAATTATCACACAAGATGGCAACCACTATTGTATGCGCATATTCTCGGTGTGTGTATTCTAAATCTCTCCATTCATTGTATTCCTGTCCCCCACTTGATACAGGTAATTACTCCGGAGCCCCTGCGCCGTTGGCGTCTCACGGCATGACTGACAGCGTATCGGGATCTGCAGTCAATTGATCCTCGTCGGCCTGGACTTGATCGGGCTAAAGGCCGTTGAGTGCCCCCCATGACGTGCGAAGGGACTCCACCTTCTGGCTTCAATTGTGCCGGGTCGACGGTTAACACACGTAATCTCGGGATAATCCCACCAAAGGACCAGTCGCCTCATGCATACAAGTTGACTCAGACGCGATCACCTTGCGGCGCGAACAGAACCATTGCATCCTTGGAGAGGTTTCCAGGCTTTTACTGGCGGTCTCCTCCCAGTTTCGGTATGCTATTCGACAATTGACATTGACTTCAAATACGAGTTGCAATAACCTTTTCGATAGTCGGTGGGAAGCCGAGATACGCCGAGTACGCTAACAGATGTATATGTATATAAGATTTGATATGAAGGAGGGGAAGATGACCGCATCCTGTTTCCCCCCTGTAAAATTACTGCCTAATCTCAAAAATTTGCCCAAAGGCGCAAAGGTCTAAGGTGGCAGAAATCTCTAACTTGAGTCGAGTTTCGTAGGACGTGCAGAAACTCAATTGGATGGTTTCCGCATTGGGCTTCTTAGCATTTCCTGCGCGGGTTGTGTGCGATGTTATCGTACCGGCGTTAATTCTACTGAATTCCCGACAAGCCATCATTTCGGAATAGCAGTAGCCCTAGTAATCGCTAACGCCGGAGGAATATCAGACGCGGAAACTAATCCGCGCCAATGGCTGAGTTTCCGCCGCTAGAAGACGCGTGGATGGGTGTTGCTGTTGTTGTTTCATTAACGACCCCGGTGCAAGCACCAAAATCCCTGCCTGCTCGTGGATGGGGGCCGTAGTGTATCTTGATAGAATGTATGTCAGATCCTACAGTGGGTCCGTGGCCGGGAGCCCTGCGGCTCTAGTTGATGATTTATTTGACGAGTTGTTTTACGTTAGTAACTTATCTCGGTTAGCTTATTGGAGAAGGGCTGCCTCTGAGTTAAAAAAGGGCATGAATTATTAAGTATTACCCGTAGGGTAATAAGTATTACCTTAACTAGGGTTATATAGCTAAGTAGTTTATAATTTAAGACATATAATTAATATTAGTATTTCTTAGTATTTTATATAGAAAAAAACAATTATAAATATATAAGTTATTGAATTTTTTTTAATAATAAAATCATATGTAAAAGATAAATTTATAATATATATAAAACATTAAGTGTTATTAAAGATTTTAAATTTACAATTATATAACAATAAAATTATTAATAAAACTAAAATGTAATTTGAATTTATAAATAACTTTGAAATAATATTAATTTTCATAAAAATATAATTAAAAAATTTATAATATTAATTTTAATAAAAATATAATTAAAAAATTTATAATATTTTTTTAATAAAATATGAAAAATAGTATTATTAATTATACTTCTTAAATTATAAATTATGTAATAATAAAGTAATATTTATTACCCTAAGTAGAATACTAAATAATTTATCCCTAGGTTAACATAGTAAAAAATAAATAAATAGCTTTTACAAAAGCAGAGCTAAGTGAAATCCCATTGTCTTTATATAGCCCTGCTGCTATGTTTTGCTGGCATTTGGATCCTTATCGCCACTGATTCCAGGTTGGGGAACTGCGACGTAAAACGTGACCTTTCCTATAGAAGAAGGCACTTGGCGTGGCTTGGTGCCTAAAATGCCCTCATTCAACACGTATACTTGGCAAACACACGGTTGATAAGTGGCGTTTTTGCTTTCGTGGATAACAGGGATAAAATAAAACAGAACAGAACAAAACGGCAAGCTAGTTATTGATGTTATTATGTATGAGACATATATCTGGTGCAGATTGACTCTCGCTAGTTACTGGGCAAATGCTAATAGTGGAGAAATCTTTAGTACGAAGATCATTATATCTTAGCGTGATTTGGGCGGCTCTGGCAAGGCCCAATTGTCATGACACATTGAATAGGGATCTGTAATGCCCCTTGCTAGTGTTGATTATTGTTATTATGGGAGACCAAATTTTATACCTACTGATTATATTCTTTTATATATTGACCATGCTTACTGATATGGGCATAGTGTTATCCTTTATGCAAGCGTACTGTATGATTATCAAGCACCCGCGAGAAGTATTGAATTACGGCATAATCCTGCTGCTGCTGACGATTGGGCAAGGCTTGGACGATTGTCGTCGCCATGGTGAATACTTAAGTAGAGCATTACAATCAAGCTCTTACCGTTGGCTTTCCTCCCGCCCCCAATTAATAAATCACAAGTCTCAAAATGTTACCACGACCAGGCTCAGAGACGACCAAGCTGCGGACAAGCTGTCAGACAGTATGTGTGACCCATTTTACCTTGCGTGCGTTATGCCCTGCTGTTGTTCTCTGCTGCATTGTTCCTCTCTATCCCAAAGGCGCTCCTAGATGAAGCTTGCTCGCGACCAATAATCTATCAATTTAGGCATGGAAACACTGCTGACGCAACGTGAAAACAACGTATAGTGCGCCTTGGTCAAGGTTAAATGTACCAAGGAAAAACCAACATGCTCCCGGTGCAAGAATCGCGGCATTGCATGTCAATACTTCGTCGTCAAACGGCCCGGACGCAGACGCCAGGTCGTTGGCAGGACCTCAACCACAACAAATTCAACATCTCTCACAGCAACCGATGGTGGCGACGGCAGCATTAGTGGTACAATACAACAGCCTTCACGGACTTCTCTCTCGCCAAATCCGCCCTTCCAAGATGACTCAGGCTCGTTGGCTGATATAAGAGTCACGGCACCCATGACAAACTCCTTCACCTCTACTGCCAGCCATTCTGGTGTCAGCATGATGGCAACCAGCGCCAGCTGCCTGGATCATCCTGCGCTCTCCCGTAGATTCATGCCTAATGACCTCTCTGATGATGATATGGCTACCATAGACCCTTTAAGCATCTTCTCGGCCTTTGAAGAAGCCAGTATCAATCCAGCTGCCAGTGTGGTGGACGTCGGCGCCGAGATGGACGGATTGGATTTCCTAAGGCCCTCGGGAGTTTCTGATCGTATTCATGTTCCTCCGCGCGACATCGCCTCACTTCTCATGCCTGCCGAAGGACTCGCTCCCATTTTAGAGCCGATACGGCCCGCAGACACCTCTCTATGCAGCAGCCGCAGTAGCAGCAGCAGGTCGGGCCTCTCGTCAGCTCTTTTCTCTGCTGGCCAGGTGAACGCCAGCCTCACGGCTATTTCGACAAGGAGGACGAGCCCTGCAGCCACGTCTGATGCTTTGGCATGCCAATGCCTCGACCGGGCGCTCCACCTCTTGAAGAAAGTATCCGGTTCATCTTCATCATCTTCGCCGTCTTCTTTGCACTCTTCTTCTTCAAGCCAGTCTTCGCGTGCCATGACTTGCGTTTCTGCTAGCCCAGATGGTAACGAGTCATTGGTTAGCTTTGGCGGGATGGAGACGCAACCTCGGTGGTCCCAGGTGGCATTAATGCAAAACAGGCAGTGCCTCGGAGCCATGGATAACATTCTGATGTGCTTAGGCGCCGATGAGGATCGGATGCTGCTACTGGTTCTCTGTATGATTCTCCTTAAGATTCTGGACCGATACTCGAATGTGGCATGGAGTCGGCCGCGGCCATCTCGCAGCCATAGCTGCTGCAGTCCAGACCTCAAGGTAAACATGAATGATTACATAGGGGCGGACGCAAGTATGCTAGGGTCAACTATAAGTCGGGCCACATCCATCTTGGGCGACCAAGATCAGATGGGTCTCCATAGAAGGCTGGCAACAAGTTTTGACCTTGGTCCGTCTCAACGCAAGGACGACGACGATTTCGGACGTGCCACTGCCCAGCTCGTTCTCGGAGAGTTACATCGTGTTCAGAAGGTAATGAACCAACTATTGCCGAAACTCAAAGGGTCCAGATTTTGTAACACTGAGCGGCAAAATCAACAGCTAGGCGGCTGGGGAGGTCGACAACAAGCTGGTGCACTGCCTGTGGAAGGGCTGGATCTTGGTCCAGCATCGCCCTTCTCAGCGACCCTTTTGGAGCAAATGGGCAGTGATGTGCGGAAGAGCCTCAGTACTTTGTCCGCAAGTATAATTCAGCGACTACGTCAGGGCTAACGGTGGTTTACGTATAGTATAATTGGGTTGAAAGGCTTTGTCTTGGAGCTTATGGGCGTAAAATAACTTGGACTGGATATGTTGGTGTTTTGATAGGACCAAAAAACAAATGGAACTAAGTAGATATTAAATTTTGGAAGGTCTACTTAGGAATTTAAATAAATTTTACTAAAGAATTCTTAATATCACTAATTTTATAATAATTTAATATTATCAGTTAATTATCATAATTTTATATAACAAGGTTTCCTCACAGTTGACCACTAATCAAGTAGAACCAACGGGTAATAGTAAATCCCTATACTAATCCTGAATAAGGGCTACGCAGCGAACCAACCAATAGCAATAATATCTATCAGGCAATACTTGGTAAGCTTACTGAACCTACACTTGATGTTAACAACAATAACAACGACGCACATTAAGGTTGGGACCCCAATTTGAGTGTCCTAACATATACCTGGCACATGACGTTTTACAGGGAGCCCGTGAGCACGATTGACTTAGTAATTCGTAAAAGAAGAATGTGTATAAGTAGTAGTGGCGCGCTGCCTGCTTTTTGGTAGATACCACAAACTTTACAAAACAATCTATTCTTACAGAAAACTATTCATTATTCCATCATGAGTTCAACAAATGATTCAACTTATTCATCGGATCCGGTCTACTTGCTGCCTCCACGACGTGTGATAACTACTCATAACGCCGATGGGAAAGCCGTTATCAGCGAATATCTGTCCGAGAGCCCTCCGCGGGTTGACATTCCTGGCATGAACTTTCATTTGTGTTATACCTTGAACCAAGCTCCAGGCATCTTACAAGACGACCAAGACCTGAAAGAGTACCAAGATCGACTCCCGCACAATGTGGGCCTCAGTATTCCTGGCGGGACTCTGCTACGAGTTGTTGACTTTTTACCTGGAGAGTCGGAAGGACCAATACACAGAACGAAGACTATCGATTTTGGAGTTATTATCGAAGGGGAATTACAATTAAATCTTGATATTGGAGAAACTACTGTATTGAAACGAGGAGATATCCTTATTCAACGAGGGACAATTCATTCATGGGAAAACAACAGCACCACCGAGGTTGCGCGGGGATTCTTTGCGTTAGTAGACGCGAATTTGCCGACAGTGAACGGCACCAAGTTAGTGGAGGAAGTGCCCATCGAGGAACTGAAAAGTGTATAGTAAAAGAAGCCCAAAATGTAAAATGGATCTGGTGAACAAAGGGTATGGGTTGCTAGTCAATTGTGGCACATATTTTCCCCTTGAACGGACATTTCCACGTCAGGAGTTGAATATATGGTACCTTGGTATCTAAGTATTGATGTTGAATTCGTTTTTTACATTACACTCTAAATGAAAGCAGCCTTATTAGATCCAAACTCCAGTGGGATTGATGTGATCGTTGTTGAGGAGAGGTTTGAGATCTGAATCTGTCAGTGGGAACGGTGATTTGCAAACAGATGCTATTATCAGGAAATACCCGGTGACAATTCAATTTGGCTCCTATCTTGAGGGCTTATTTAAAACGCTCATAGCAATTGGCGTCGCCTCCCCACTTGCGTAACGTCTCGCAGCTGCACTGCCGTTCCGCGTCCCATTTTAGCATCGTCAAAATCTGTTTGGCATCCCATGGCCCTTCTCTTTGCTTTGTTTCTTGCAAAATTTTCATCGCCCTTTTCTTGTCCTGAGGATGGGCGCTATACACATATACCCAATACATTGGCCCAACTATCGAAGTTTCAAGGCTGACATCCGGCGGCGGCCAGCCTAAAGAAGTGTGCACAGCATGCATCTCCTCACCGTATGAAATCATCTTAACGAGAATCTCATTTTGAAAGCTCGATGAATGCACCAAAATAGAATGTTCTTCGGGGGGTACTGGCATGAGATCAATTACAGCCAAGATGGACACAGTATGAAGCGTATCCATACAAGGACTATAATACTCCCAAGTTCCTTTCCTAGGAGCAGCTGGACTGCACATATATGCTTGCAGGCTTAAGTCAATAAAACGACCTCGTTGCCGAAGCGAAGATAGTTCCTGGTGAACATGACTTTCTACCCAGAATGTGGGTTGGTGCTTGAATCCTTGCCACTGCCAGTCGCGAGACATTACCTCACTGGCTAATTGAATCCTTGCTTCATGGCCTTCCGCAATGCTTCTGATGGCCTTGGGTTGAGTGGCGGCTGTATTGGGCGAGTGCTTCTCATATAGCTTGCTTCCCAATGTCATGGGGACCTCCGATGAGAAGCAGTGCATGCATAGCTCATAGTTCCGAAATTGTAAGACGATGCCCCATAAATCTTGGCTAGATAGAATGGCGCCCTTTCCCTTACGGCGATCCCTAGCTGAAGTGTGGTTCCGTAGAGTTCTCAGGTCGACTGACGATTCAATAATGTGTATTCCGTTTTTGAGATGCTTTATGGCCGCTACATGGTTTAAGCGAAGGCTTTCCAGATAGATATATGCGAGGCAACATATTAGAACGACTCCGGTATCGTAAATGTAGCGCTTCTGTGAAATATCCTGTCGCAAAACAGAGATAGACTTGTTGTATTGTTGAAGTATAAATTTCTCAATCTTCTCTTTCGTGCCTCGTGGTATTGAGGTTATATCGGCCACCTTGTGCAAGTGATAAGCGGCGCCAACTGCTATAACCGCGTGGCGTACTGCCTCATATTCATGGCTAAGCTGTGGTGCGAGTCGGGTCCAGAATGATGTAACACAGCATATATCGTAAAGCTACACCTGATTCTGTTGCACGTCTGCAGGTGTAAAAGAAGTTTTTCTCCGTTTCAGTTCCCAATATGCCGTTCAGTAGTGTTGGCGGCATAGTCAAATCACCAGAAGCTCTTGCTACACTTTTTTGCCGAGTCCTGCCCAATGGATTGACGACTCGAACGGTCAGATCATATCCATCGCAAACCCTACCTGTGGACAGACACCTGTTGCAACTTTGCTTTCCTTCATCGCATTTGACGCGTCGGATTCTGTCATCTCGTTAGCATGGCGAGAACCACAGTACTTTCTTGATTGAAACTTACCGACTATCAACTGAATTAGCAACCAACACGACGACAGGGAATGACCCACAAACTTACCACGTAATACATCCGGTTCTCACTTTGGTTCTCACAGCTCTTCTTGTTGCGGTCTTTCCCGGTAGATCCTCTAACCGCACCATTTCATCTGCAACCTATCATGGGACCTGTCAATTTTTGAATGACAGGTAACAGCCTACAGGTTTGCCCCCTGCTTACGGCTAACGCGACTTCCGTAGTACGACAATTGATGATTTGGTCGCTTTAGTATGTGCGCAAGAGCCTACGACACTCTCAAGGCCGCAAGTTGGATGGAGAAGGTGAATGCACCTACTTAGGCAGAGTGTAGCTTGACTGCTCCAAGTTTATTCTGGGTGAAGGCAAACTGCGATCTAGCTATGGCATACTCCGCGTCTTCCTCAATCTTACCCTGCCTTATGACTAGGTAAGGTAAGGTAAGCAATAGAACTTGTGGCGCTAGTATCTAGCTGGTATCAACTGAAGTGAGCAAATTCTTATTGGTCCGCTCGCTCTTATAACCACTTTCGGAGCCTTACTACAATTAGTGATGACATCTTCGAGATGGTTGACAAAGTTCAGAATAAGGGCAAACTTCAAGTCCCATTTAATTCAATACTTGATTCTTCAGTCTGGGGAACAATACTAGAGCATTTTCGCGATTCACCTGGGTGGCCAAGCCTGGCTCCTGGAATCGGGACGCGTCCTGCCGAGATGTGTGGAAGTCGATAATGTCATTTTTTGCGTACGGAGTATCGCTGCCATATAGTATGTGGCCAGACTTGGCAAACTTCTCCAGGATACACAGTACGTTCTCTGTCCCAGCGACGGCCGTGTCATTGTAGAAGTTGCGAGCGTCATCCCAGAATGCGTCAGCGTCTTCCTTCCTCTTGTTTAAGACACTGGTCGGGCGGCCGATGAGGTAAGGTAGTGTACCACCAGCGTGCGATAAGATGATTTGGCAGTTTGGGGTATTACGGATCGTCTTGTTGTGCAGCATGTCGATCGCGGTCTGGGTCGTCTCGTAAGGATACCTAATGACTGGCTGTGGCATACTGCTGACCTGGGCGGTATCAACCGGGTGGGTAGGGTGAACAAGAATCACGGCAGAGCGCCAGTTTAGCTCCGCCCAAATTCCCTTGAAGTCCGGAAGCCCGAGATAGTGGTTGCCTTTTCCATAGCGTGTGAAGAGAACCACACCATCCGCCTTGAGGACGTCGTAGGCATAAGCAATCTCATCGAGTGTGAGCTTAGGGTCTTGGAGATTTGGCAGTGCAGCAAAGAAGCCATATTTATTAGGCTGTTCATCTCGCAACTTGGCACAGAACTCATTGGCCTGCCGAGCTAGGTTGGCAGATGCCTGGGGATCCTTCAGGATGCAGGCTCCTGGAGCCGTGAGGGAAAGGATAGAAGTAGTGATGCCGAATTTCTCATTGTCTTTTTAGTCCAGCTTAGGTGCCCATTCGGGGATAAACCAACCAGATGGATCACCACCAGAAGCCTCTAGGGCTGTAAGGTACGCGAGGTTAGTGGGTATGACATATTAATGCTAGGGTGCGAAAAAAGTACCTTGGCGGTAGAAATCTGGAACAACGTGGTGATGAACATCGATTCGATTGGGCTCCATTTTAATATAAAAAAGCCAAAGCACAAACAATAACTGGTAGTGAGTTAAGTTTCTTGCTGGCTCGCTCTGGTTTTGCAAGATATCATTGCCAAAGGATGTTTGTTTTATAGCCATACAAGCCTCAGCTTGCTGGCATCCGCCTCAGAATCTCTCCCCAGGGAGATCTTCCCCGCAATGCAGAGGTAGAATCCTGGGAAGACATGTAAGAGCGTAGGATGGAGAACTTTCGTTGCGTAGAAATCGGGGCTCTCCAATCACAACGTACGAAATCGCTTTTTGAACCCAACGAACAGCGCAGTTGGCTTCCACCGTCTGAGGGGTATAGTTTAAATTGTAGTTTGGGTAACCGTACATCTCCCCGCAGTGTATGACATGATATCGTGACCGGATCTCTATCCGAGTTGAACCCAAGTCCCAAGGCGCACTCCCGGATTCAGATCCGGATCCCACTTCGGCTCAGGGATTCATGATAATGGATGAGAGGACTCCGGATGTCTCCCGCCCAGCGACATACATGTAAGTGAGTTTTCATGGCAGCAGTTTTGATGAACAATTAGCAGCGATCTTTTCAGAATCCTAGAATCACGACAATAGACATCATAAAGAAAGGTAGTCTTAATCACGTCCACGATGTCATCATCATAGGTGCTGGCATTTCCGGCATTAGCGCGGCACATCATATTCAAAGAACACTGCCTGGTTCTGAGTTTCTAGTTCTTTAGGGCCGTGAGAACATTGGTGGCATGTGGGACTTGTTCCGCTACCCTGGCATCCGATCTGACACGGATCTGCATACATTTGGATTCGGCTGGCAACCATGGCAACAAAATCGAGCCATCGCAGATGGTGATGCAATCGCCCGCTATTTACGCACTACGGCAGAAATGGATGGAATATACAACCGCATTTGGTTTCAGTACCGCATAATCGCGGCCAATTGGTCATAGGCGTCGGAGCTCTGGACTTTGGAGGTTGAAGCCAAGGGCCGCAACGTTGACCTGCATACCAAGTTCGTGATTCTGAAGACAGGCTATTACGACTACAAAGAACCCCCACGAGCCGAGATCTCGGGTCTATCTAACTTCCGTGGCGATCTAGTACACCCGCAATTCTGGCCTAAAGATCTCGACTACGCTGGCAAGCGGGTGGTCATCATCGGCAACGGTGCCACCGCCATCACACTGTTGCCCAATCTAGCTAAGAAGGCAAGCCATGTAACGATGCTGCAACGCTGTCCAACTTACATCATGTTCATCGATAATACAACGGGCGGTTCATGGATACACAAACTTCTTCCTTGGCCGTGGGCATTCCAACTGGATCGCTGGATGTTTATGTGGAGGATTATCATCCTGTATAACTTCTGCCGGATCTTTCCCGAGCGTTCTCGGGTTTCTTTGGAAGGCGCTGTCGCGAAACAACTTCCCAGGGGAGTTTCCATGGTCCATTTCCGGCCACTCTACAAGCCTTGGGGCCAGCGTGTTTGCTTCTCTCCCAACGGCGACTTTTTTGAGAGTCTCCGAGAGGCCAGGGTGCACGTAGAGACTGCTCACATCAAGACGGTGACCTCAGACTCTATAATTCCCCATAATGAAAAAACGCTGGAAGCGGATATCATCGTCACCGCCACGGGCCTAGTGTTTTGCATTGGTGGTCATATCCGCGTCACTATGGATGACAAAGAGATCAACCTCGCTGATCGCTATGCTTGGAACTCAACGATGTTACAAGATGTACCGCATTTGCCTTTTATGATGGGCTATGTCAATGCCTCTTGGACCTTGGGAGTTGAAACAAGCTCGCAGCTGGTTTGCCGCCTGCTACAGCACATGCGGAGGAAGCATTATTCCAGCGTTGTTCCGCGTTTGCCCAAGGGTTTTCCCATGGAGCCTCGGCCGATTTGGGATCTTAATGCTACATATGTGAAGAAAGCACAAGGGTCCATTCCCCGCTGCGGCAATATTGGACCCTGGAGAGGATGCACCAACTACTTTGTGGACTTGTGGAAGGCCCGGTATGGCAGTATCACCAAGGATTTAGTGTTTCCCGCAATGAAGCCGTAGGTCGTATGAGGCATTTGATACATGCTTCCAGAATCGGCGCTGTTCAAATAAAGGATCGCATTATAGATGCTAAGAAAGATACTGTATTTTAGTAGAGTGAATCTCTCAAGCACGAAAGTGGCACAATATGGAACTTTTCCAATACATTCGAGGAAATAATTGCATCAGTCTCATTGGGTATTCTAGTTTACATTTAGATGAGGATCGATATGTACTTGTATCCGAAACAGTCTGCCATTGCTGTTGAATATGTGTACTGGATAGTGAATGGCTCTCGCTTTTGCGGAAAGAGGTTATTATCCATATACGCAATTCGCCGGTTATTGTAATATGCTATTCTCGGAGAAACAAAAGGAACCATATGGTTGCTTACTCCTTTTTTGTTTCACTATCCGCTATCGTAAATGCAAGTCAATGAGAGAACTGTATTCACACTTATAGCAACATCTATCGACTAATGGAAATCCTCTCACTGATTGCAGCTGTATTCATTCGATATAGAAGTAATAGAGCAACTCTGAGAATGATCTTCTAGACTGTAATTGCTGGGAATCTAGATAAAGTCCCTACGGCCGCGCCGTGCCCTTTGCAACATCTACTCTCGCATAGCTCACTGTACATTTGGTCCGCTTGGCTACCATGGCTGAGAAAATGGTCTCCTCATCATCTGGGAACCAATTGGTGACCAGAAAGAGTATTTCTCCATCGTCTCCGCCAAGAGTGCATGCCGTCGCATGACCCTTTACATGCATTTCGTGCGTGATATCTGCTTGCTGGTCGAGACGGTTAAACTTTACTAGGCCTAGGCAGCTTAACCACATGCCTCCTTCGCCATCCATACATCCACCGTCGATACCGATAAGGCCGTGGGCGGTATTGCCGACCTCCCCGGTTGGTGAGATTGTGGCGGGAGACCACACCTTTTGGCGGTTGGAGATCTCGCCACCGGCCCCAATGTCCCACTTGAGCAGCCCATACCCAAAGGTCTCAGCGCAATATAGTGCCTTGCCATCGAGGCTGATGAACAAGGCGTTGGGAAATATGATATTTTCCTCAGCGACTTTGACGGAGCCGTGTGTCTCGATGACGAGAAGGCGGCCCGGCCGCGGCTGCTCGCCGTGTATGACCCGTGCTCCTGTGTCATCAAGATAGACACGGCCAGTGCTGTCAATCGCCATGTCGCCGTAGTAGCCAGTCTTAACGCCAGACATGTCGGCGTACAGCGTATCTTTACCGGAGGCATCTCGACGGTATAGCTTAGCATCGAACATGGACGAACAGATGAGCGAACCGTCGAAGGAGAAGCACATGCCGTTCGGCTGGTTCTCAACTTCACGGAGCACTTGTTTTTTCGCCCAAAATAGGGTCTATGGTGTATATGATGCGTCCAGTCATATCATTGATATAGAGGAGGCCGTTGTAATAGCGAGGGGATTCGCCAAACAGGAGCCCATCGGCGAGGTGTGTGTGTGTAAGCTCCTTGGGCTCCATTTCTGCAGAGGTATAATGAACAAGATGCGTTTGAGTGTAGTTCCCGAAGCTTGTTGGTTACTTTGTCACAGCGGGGAAGACAATATGCCGCATTTTATGTATGTCCAGATGGCTGCATTCTGGATCTCCCCGCAACCCCAGTTTCCTCGATCTGGGGCCCCGGATGAGATGCCTAGACGGCAAGCGAGATCCTCTGCTTCACTGCTAGCGGATCACACCCGCCTCGTACCAAGAATTGGGGAGGTAGGTATAGACCCCTAGGCTCTCACCGAAAACAGAATAGTTGCTGAAGTAGAACCAATATCTATGCTTTCTATTTTATCTGTAATAGATAGAATGAATGTCCTGAGATTATGAGAAGGAATTGGTACCTTATCTCCAGCCCGTTACCAAACAGTGGTGACTGTTTGTCTTGAGAGGTCTTTGGACGGACGGGTGTTCGGTTGCTATGGAAAAGGGGGTTTTCGCTCAGTCGCGCGAGCCACCACCTAGTGAAATTCTTGGAGTAATTCTCCGTGGAAGCTTGCGCAGTTGCTTCCGTGGCCTTTCTCCCTTCAAAGAGTCCACTCCGGGGATCCGTTCCTTTTTGTCAGCGATTGTAAAGTATAACGGTGATCCGATACCATGCACGTATCCAGCCATGCTACCGACGATAAGTAACGAGCCCGGAATGCGACGTAAGGGCCAGTGGACAATAGCGAGCTGGCTGAGCCGAATTGGGTGCGTGAGGTTAACACCTAGCACGGCGTAGTGACCCGGGTCACCGTCTGCGTCATCTCGTGAAGGACTATTTGTATTTATCGGTGACTTTGGAGGGTTCCGGGGAGAGCTCCACCTAGGCTCAAAGGTGCCGGCACCAGGAGCAGCGGTGTCAATTTGTGGAAAGGCTGTCTCAGCCGCTCGAGTCGACGCCGACAGCTGCGGCCATGATGTGACATCCGTCTTCTTGAATAGCGCGGCAGGTCTGTTAGCTGATGGAGGCGTTGAAGGATCGTGCGGATACTGCTTTAGAAGCTCCTGGGCCTCTGGTCGTAGGCTTATATCACCAACCAGAACGGAGCACCCGCGTGAGAGAAGCTTCTTTGCAAATGCGAGATTGATGCCTAATAATGGTAGTCAGTCTGGGGCTGTCTGACACAACGGCAGGTAGTTGCACCTGAACCGCCACCGGTGTTAATAGCATATCTGCCTGCTACAGAGAGCGCCATGATATTATTCTCAGCTGCACAATGTCCGATAGGCTGCTCTGCCAGATTGACCGCCTATTCCGGCGCTCCATGTAAACCTGGGAGACACATGCATGTGCCAGAGTTCCTGAAACTGGTGCCTTACACTAAATAAGAAACACAGGGTTTCTGAGTTTGAATGACTTGTTGAGTGAAGGCCTCTAAGCCGTTTGAATGACATATTGTGATAGTAGGTCAATATTGAACGCATTCCGAATGGTCAACAACGCGCGCCGGATGTGCTTCCGGAAGTGAGGCCGGATGCGCTTCCACCAGCGTCAAGGTAGTTCCAATTGTTAAAATGTATGTCCAATTGGCTTGAATCCCTACTAGACTCTCGTCGGGCAGACGGCCCTTTTATATACTATTTACTACTAGGCCCTTGTATTCGGCTTGTACAGATACCTTCATGGTTACTGCCCCTTTCAGCACCAATAATACGAGACGGGTTGGTCTACATCATCGTAGAATGCTCTTTTCACGAAACATATTTGAAAGCCTCTAATTGATCATTCTCACCGTGAACGACGACTAATGCTCGGTTCACTGGAGGTCGCCATGATTGCATATGCCCCGCATCTTGTTTGTGTTGGGCCAACATCTTGAACACGCAAAAGTCCGAAAGTTTCCAAGCGCCCTGCCCATGTTGCCGTGCAAGGTGTGTTTGCAACACAACGGGAAATCGAGACATGGTCAGCGTACAAAAACAAACAATCCGCACATATCCATCACACTAGACTCATCTGGAACTGTGGTGTATTCTCTTCGTGTATACACATACGAGTAAATACTTATTTTGCGGGTCATTTTTTCTTCCTTTTTTTTTGTAAACTGCTTGCCACAGTCCTGTTTAGATGCTTCATCAGACCCTTTCGTCATGCCAATGTCAGTTTTCTGTGAATCCTAACGGAAAAAATAAGCTACGGGTGTTTATCATTTGGTGGTCCTCCATTGGGGGCCACGATGGGGCATTGTGCAAACTCGGTTTGAGATAAATCCTGGAGTACTTACGTGTTTAAAAATTGAACTGTAAGCATGCTTATGGTAGCCCTCCCCTTGAATTAGGGCCTTTGGAACCCCTAGCATGTACAGAGTGGGAGTAGTGTATGTAGCAGTGGCTGCCCCATGGGGTATTCTCAGTTGCACATGTGTAGTCTTGGGGAATAATATGCGGAGAAAGCGAAGTGCAGTCTGGCGCCACCGTCGGTTCCGGCGTGTCCTCTCAACCATCTGTCATACCTCAAATCATTTAAGCAGGGTGCTAGAGACCACACACAATCAGATGTTGTATATGTATTATTGCACGGCAAACTTACTTACCCAGATTTCAGATTGTTTCCGTCCTGTCCAACAGATGCTATAGGAATATGCCAATGGTGTCACAAATGTCGTCAAGGTCTGCGACCGGGTCTCCCGAGCCGGGAGGCACTCGTAAACGGCGCCGCACTCCGTTGGCCTGTGATGAATACCGTGATAGGAAGCGCAAGTGTGACGGCGTGAAGCCCGTATGCGGCGCATGCCGTCGACGAAGCATCACGACCTGCGTCTGGAACGAGGAGCGGGTCCGCAAGATGTGGACTAATAGGTAACGTCTTCGAACCTGGAATCCAATCTCCGAATACTTCCTGATAGTTTCACAGTTATGTTGAGGGTCTCAAGGCTCGGATACGGGAGCTTGACTCGGCACAGAATCATCCATCAGGACAATTTGCTGATAACGTTATATTTCCAGGGTTGTCGCCACCGGAACCTGCCAATGCCTGTCTGGAGACGGAGATGTCTCAACCAATGGCGCAGCTAACGAGCCCACAAACTGATCAGACTACAAAGAACCTGCCACCTTACTACAACGACATGCAGGTCGAACATAGACTTGCCGTAAATAATAACCTTCCTGATTCGCCCAAGGACTTGTCGCATTCATTGCGCAGTAAGCCCTCTCCAGCCTACCAGGACCCAGATCCAGATCTTGACGCCGGCTCGGATAGCGATGACACTGATGTTAACGCAATGGGCGTCATAGCTCCCTTGAATAGCATCGGTGGTAGGCGAAACCGGAGACCTTCTGAGTATTTTGGCCCCTCCAGTACTGCGAGTCTGGTAGACAGGGCAAGGAATGCCATGGGCCAACAGTGCCGCAAACACTGGTCTGTGTTGAACAATAGGTCATAATGCCAACATGAACTGGTCTCTGTCTTGAGCCCGTCTTGTGCTTCATCAGGGCGTTCCAACTCACTCAAGACGGAAAGTGCGGTGTTTGGCATGACAATCCCTCCGCGAGGCGAAGCTGACGATCTTGTAGAAAATTACTGGCGTTGCACACACTCACTCTATCCATCTAACCATAGGCCGTCATTCGAAGAACGCTACCGTATGATCTGGTCCCCTCAGACAGGGCCACGCTATCTTAACACAGAGGCCCAAACCTTCACGTCGGCGGGCCTTCATACCTCCATGGGTGACCGTCTATTTTACTGCATGCTCAACAGCGTGTTTGCTTTAGGTGCCCTCCTCAGCCGCAGGATGGGCCACAAGGATCGGAATCAGTTGGGCCGCGGCTTCTTTGAGCGCGCTAAGAAGCTCATGGATCTGGATATGCTCGCTGCAGGCAGTTTGGCTCTCGTACAGGCGTTGTTGCTCATGCGCTAGTACCTACAGAGCACAGAGATGTCGAGCACTTGTTGGAACATCGTCGGGCTTGCGGTGCGTGTCGCTCAGAATATTGGGCTGAACCACGATCCCAAAAACTGCAACCAGGGTTGCTGTCCAGCACAAGCCCTTGACCAAGCGGAGACAGAGACGCGAAGACGGGCATGGGCGGGCTGTGTGTTGTTGGATCGGTAAGTACCTATTTGCTACCTCATCTCCGCACTCAATTGGTGACTTACCATGTGTCAGAGTCCTCTGCTTGACGTACGGGCGTCACTTGATTGTCCACGCGGCCATGTCGCAGAGGCAGCTCGTCCTTCCACTAGCAGTGGATGATGAATATTTAACACGACTTCCGGACGCTCCAGGATCACAACCAGATGAGATACCGAGCCTAGCAGAATGTTATATCCATACGGTCCAATTGCAGGATATCCTCGGCGAGGTCCTAACCACGCTATACCACCCGGATCCCAATTCAAGCCCAGGCCCTTCACTTAGTAGTGGAACAAAAAGTGTTGACTTCCACAAGCTCTTCGCCGTTGATAGTCTGCTCACAGCATGGCATAAAAGACTACCACCACATCTTCAAGTCAGTCAGTATAAGAACAGCGGAGAACCCCTCGCTCAACCTATCAGATCGAAAGGTGGTGTACCGTAGGCAGGCGACAGTTCTGGAAGTTCGGTATGTTAGCCCGTCCCTTGAACGTTTGACACGCCAAGTGTGTACTCACAGGTGTGGAAAGATATTTGCAGGTTCGTTTGATGATGCTCCGACCAGTTTTATCCGGCCTTTGTGACCCAGTATCGCAATCAAGTGATTTAGGCACGGGTTCCATGCAAGATGAGATGGTGCTCAAGGCAGCCAACCTATGCGTGTCTGGAGCAGAGGAATTATTACAGCTCATTGAGGATAATATGTATTTCAAGACGGACCTCTTTTCTCCACCGTGGTACACAGTCTTCTGTAAGTCACCTCTGGCACTCTGTGGGTCGAAAATCGTGCTTATGTTCCTCCACAGATATGCATAGCTGCGCCATCGTTTTTTTAAACAGCCTGCTATGCTCTCCAAAGCATATCCACTGCATGGACGAGGTCTCGCTTCTCGAAAGACTAAGTCGATGTTTCGTAGCTCTCAAATGGTACCGGAGTCCAAGCCGTGCGGCGGGACGCTGCCGCAAGTTTCTCATCTCGGTGCAGCAAGAAGTCTTCCACTACCGGAGTCAGAACGGTTTGTCGTCTCCCTCTAAATGCAAATATCAAGGTCGTCGGGATAACGATTATGAAACAGGAATGATGAACGATTTAGGTGTCCTAGAAACCCCCGGCACCGCAGTCAGGCTAGGAGGTGAAAATAGCCATGTGCGACCAGGCCCTTCCATTTGGAACAAAGATCTGTTCTCTCGGTCGGGCATTATACAGGAAGATGCGCGCTTTGATGAGCAGATTTGGATGTATAATGCTCCTGATATTGCTTGGCTTACACAAGGATTACATTACGAGGAGCACCTTGAGAACAGTTCATAATCGCCATACAGAATATTAAATATACTACCAATAATGTCTCATTTTCATGAATATCCTGTATAGTATGCTATGTACGTATCGGCTTATTCCTACGCTCACTCTTGGACAAGCATGTCTCCCCACTTGCCGCGAGCCAGCGCGCGGCGTGGCAACCGTACTGGATCATAGCCCACACATGCCGGATAGTGATACGCTCTATGGCAACATGATCCGGAAAATATTGTGAAAAAGAGCCCTACGTCCATGAAATGTGCGAGCTTGTTCATGGTCTGAAAGTAAGCTTCAATAAAAGGAAGCACTGACAGTAGCAGAAACCATGTCATTACTCGAGATCCGAACCGTTCCTCTTTGGATCGGCAATCAGGCTGTCTTGTCGGGCATTACGTTCCCAGTAACCAAAAGTGCCACCGGTGAGTCCCTAACAGTACACGGCGCTACACCAGAGATTGTTCGGAATGCAGTGGACAGTAGCTACCAGGCCTTTAACACCTGGAAACGGAGTAGTCCATGGAAGCGGCGGGAGCTGCTCACCAGGGCGGCGAATCTGCTACGAGAGCGTCAAGAAGAAGCGGCAGCTATCTTACGGGCAAGTACAATCACCATTTACAAATACTTCACGTGTTGATAGGACTCTAATTCCTCTTATTTCGTGTCTACTACAGGTCGAGACGCCAATCGACGATTTTATGGTCCATCAGATAAATATTCAGACCAGTAAAAAAAAACACAATACACTTAGTACTTATTAGAAACCTTTCAGAATAATTACATTTATTGTAACCATAATTGGAAGCCATGCGGATATGCAGCCGTAGGTTGACCCACATGCGGCATGAGTTCCGTCTATGTATACAAGATGCCTAGGCGATATAAGGTGCCTTTTTATAAATTAGTGTGAGCAGTATTTGCGCCTATTGTCATTTTCCCCATGGCTTCTGCTATAGCTCGTGCAGGATTGTTGACAGGCAAGGTGTCTGTAATTACAGGAGCCTCGTCTGGCTTGGGGCAAGCCATGGCACTGCAGTTTTCCAAGCAGGGCGCTACTGTCGTCTGTGCCGACCAAACACTTGGCCCCAATGGAGACAAGAACCAACTCACGCATGAAATAATACGTGATCGCGGGGGCAAGGCGGTCTTTATCTCGACAAATGTCGCAGACGAGAGTGACATGTTGAAGCTCATCCGGGATTCAGGGAATCAGTTTGGCAGGATTGACATGTGAGTACTGCTACATGTAGTCAAGTCATTATGTTTAGAAGCTGATAGTATGTAGAATGGTTAACAATGCTGGCATTGCCCCGGAGGCCTCTGAGCCGCGACCCATCTGGGACACGTCATTACAAACGTTCGAACGAACTTGGGGGGTCAACATGCGCGGTGTCTTTCTCGGGTGCGAATATGCTGGTACTCAGATGATGCGCCAAGAGAGAAGTCATGGAGACGGGAGGGATGGCACTACTATCAACACTGGATCAATACTCGGCGTGTTAGGTAAACCAAGCACGCCTGCTTATTCGGCCACGAAGGGGGCTGTAATCGCCTTTACACGAGCAGTAGCCATGGACTATGCTCCTCACGGCATCCATTGCAATTCGATTCTTCCGGGATGTATGTATGGTCATCACAAGGGCTTATAGCATCAACGCTAACTCAACCCAATCCCTTAGTCACGCGAACTCCAATGATCTCAGCTATGACAGAAAACGTCGAAATCGAGCGAGAAATGACACAACGACATCCTCTCAAGCGATTTGGAGAACCACAAGATATAGCAAACGCTGCTGTTTTTCTGGCCAGCAGCATGTCGGATGGAATTACCGGCCTGAACTTGTCTGTTGATGGTGGGCTACATAGTCAACTAAGCTTGTGAATGTGACCCTTATTATTAGTAACTGTTGGGCTGGATGGCTATCATAACACTTGGAGTACCATCCAAATAGCTGAAAATGCGACCAATTCATGTCGTTCTAGTAGTATACAAGTTCTTCCATATTTATATGATTTAGTACTGTCTACTTGTCTGCTGATTCTGCCTTGATATCTTCGTAGACTTTGAATAATATCCCCATCCAAAGCTCGACAACCTTAGGGTCAGCAAACGGCAGAATTTGCGGTGCTACGAGGCCGGCAATTCCTTGTTGCCAATCACATCACCAAAACGCATTGGAGAGACCATACCAATGCCCTGTCATCTCAGAGCGGCCGGTTGGGCCGGGAGTAATCATGAAGCCCAGTCCCCAACCTTGAGGCGTCGGCGGCGGGCAAGGTGGATAGAAACCCTCGGCCACATACACTAGCTCCGGCTTTACAGCAGTTAAGTGACTGCGGGCAAATTTTGGCAACCATGCTAGCTGGTTGGTAAACATGGCTTCAACGGTAGCAGGTGCAAGTATCACCTTGCCTGAATGAGATCTGCCGTTTCGCAGCAACATCGCAAGGATTTCTAAGACAAGGGTGAGCACAGCGATAGCAAACAATGATTTGCGTAGAACATACTTCCAAATTCTCGAATTGGTCTGCATCATCGAGACGGAGAGTTGAGGCCTCGGCGAGCTGCATGCAACTAGTGACGAGCTTTGTACACGATGCCAACCAATAAATATCGTTGCTATCCTCCCAATCCTTTCTTCCAAATGAAGCCGTTGCGGAGTGCACAAAGAGTTCTGGTTGAGAACCGGTACCAACAACAACGGTACTGGCACAGGGCACACCGGTTGGTTGCCCCGTGGAGGCGATATCCAGAAGGCTGCGTATATCAGCCGCAGCCTGCTCAGAGAGAGAAAAGCTCGTCATTCTGATACTTTAGTGTACCTGTATATGCATTGGACATCTATTACAACTCATACCACCATATTACAACCTCTTTGAATCTTTTACAATATTTTCTGTAGATAGATGATACCTTTGCCGGGAGAGGGCCGTGATGGGCGGGTAGGGGTCCCGGAAGCCGGGCACTGAATATGCGCTCTGGATGCGCCACCCCCGGGATGCAGATCCGGGTGCCGGCTTCCAGTATGGTGCAATGCAAATGTCCCTCAGTGTTGAGGAGCAGCCATCGCTACTCCATACAATATGTCAGAAAAGGACGTCATACGATACCTCAATAACCTTTGCGCACTTTACAAAGCGGTCACAACAGCGAGACGGCGTCATGGCTGAACAAGTCGATGTACTCATTTGTGGCAGCGGATCTGCGGGGCTTTGCGCGGCTGTCTGGCTGGCACGATGCGGCATCAACTACAAGATCGTGGAGCGCCGAGCTGGCCCGCTGGAGAATGGCCAAGCAGACGGTGTGCAGTGTTGAACCGTGGAGATATTTGAAAGCTTTGGCATTGCCGAGGACCTCCTCAAAGAGGCCTATCATGTGCTCGAGGTTGCTTTTTGGGCAGCAGAGGGCGAGGGCATTAAACGTACTCACTACGCCGCCGACACGGAGCCTGGCTTGAGCCACCAGCCTCATGTCATCCTGAATCAGGCGAGGATACATGGCATGCTGATCGAAGAGATACAGCGGGTGTCCGGGAGCGTGGAGATTGAGTACGGATGCGACGTACAGAGCGTGGAAGTTGATGATGCCGCTGACGAAGACTCCGCTGCTTGCTGCGTTACCACCAGGGCAATTTCCAACGGGCAACCGATAGTCTTTCGATCAAAGTATGTGCTCGTCAGTTGGCTACACAATCAAATTCCCGCATTTTGTTTCACTGCTAACAATGGGTTAGGCCTGTGATGGAGCTCATAGCGCGGTAAGGAAGTCTCTGGGTATTGCCATGGTCGGGGACTCAACAAATGCCATCTGGGGTGTTATGGACCTCCATGCCAGAACAGACTTCCCCGACATCCGGAAGAAGGCAATCATCCACTCACGCGCCGGCAATCTCATGATCATCCCCCGAGAGGGCGACTCCATGATCCGCTTCTACATTGAGCTTGGCGATGCAGCTGTCAGTGACATCACATTAGATGACTTGCAGGAACGGGCGCGTCGAATTTTCCAGCCCTATTCCGTGGAATTCATGGAGACGGTCTGGTGGTCGGCATACTCGATTGGCCAGCGCCTCGCTGACAACTTTGCCAGGGCTAGGCGTGTATTTTTAACAGGGGATGCTTGCCACACGCATTCGCCAAAGGCCGGACAGGGTATGAATGTGAGTTTGCAGGATGGCTACAACATTGGCTGGAAGCTTGCATCAGTTCTCCGGGGCCAATCCTCTCCCCGAATTCTCGAAACATATATTTCAGAGCGCCAGAAAACGGCAGCCCAGCTGATCGATTTTGACCGATTCTTCACAAAACTCTTCTCCTCCTCTTATCGACAAGAGAATGGAATTTCTTCCCAGGATTTCAAGGACCAGTTTGTCAAGGCAGGTCGATACACAGCCGGCCAAGGCGTGAGATACGAAGAATCTGTCTTTGTATCTCCAGGCCCAGCTGATGAGCGCCTAGCACGGAACGTCATCGTTGGAATGCGTTTCCCCAGTGCCCAGGTTGTCCGGTTCTGCGATGCCCGCCCTATGCAATTGGTGGCAGCGCTCCCCGCCGATTCGCGGTAGCATGTCATTGTGTTTGCCGGGGACATTTTGCAGCAGACAGCCGCCGCCAGGCTTATCAAGGTCCGCCGGGCCCCCAAAATGTATTGTAGCGGCGCTCCGCTAACAGAAGCTGTTTACATGCAGGCTGCAGCAAAACTACAGGACATCATAGATGCCTTTACACCAGATGGTCAGGATGCCAATTCTGCCATTCAAGGAGTGCTTGTTCTTGAGTCCAAACGTGTCAAGGTTGAGCAGAACATGATCCCTGGTGTCTTCACCCAGTAACGGGCAAATGGAAGATCAAACGTGAGTGAGTAATCAGGCTTACTCTCATATTTTGCAGACTGACATGACCAGATCTCCAAAAAGTCTTTGTGGATGACGAGAGTTACAATTCAGGGCATGGGAAAGCATACGAAACCTACGGCATTCATCCCGAGGGATGCTTGATCATCATTCGCCCAGACCAATGTAAGTCGTTAAACTGTGTACCTACCTATGATAGGGTAGGTAGTATGCTTGAAATGTGCTAACTCAAGTAGACGTCGCAAAGATTTGCTCTTTAGATGACACAAAAGACGTCCTGAATTTCTTTGGCCAGTTTTTCATCTCTGTAAACTAAGTTAAGCAGAAATACTAGAGAATTAGAAGCATTAAAAAATTTAGGCAATGGAAGACGGTTGATCCAGTTGATAAAATACGAGCTCTATTATGCCATACGCTAGAAGATTTACATCGCAGGTATTTTATACCCCTGCGAATTGGGTATCGGGTTGGGTACATATTCAATTTTCTGTATATCTATAACTAAATAACTATCTTTCCGTTGCATCTTTTCGTAACTTCAATTAGCACTTCTCACATTCTTGTGGCAAGTCACATGGGTCTTCTGAGACTCCTAGGTAGCCGCTTGTCTATGCTGCCTACCTACCTGACTGATTCTTGCTATCAATTGATTACACCGCTGGAAAAAGCCCGCCATTAAAGTAACAAATTGCTGAAGAATAACCACCTTTTTTCTAAAAATAAGCAATATGCTACATACATGTCTTTCTGCCCCAAATTTTCACATACCGCCCTCGCCAGATTGCCCCTTGGTCTTGGGACAGATCTTGACTGATCTAAAGAACCCTCTCCATAGCCTCAACGCTGGTGAGGTAGTTTTTCCTCTTGACTCTCCTGAGATCGGCCCCCTACCAGCAAAGGGCTTCTCAGCTTCCCGACCACAATTGAAGGAAGGCAACTTCAAGTCTGGACTAAGCTGTCGGATTTGTTCTCTATTGGGGTCAGCGCCGAGGGCGGGAAACGTGGTAGCTCCGAGGATGTCTTCACCATTGAATGCGTTGACACGACCTTCTCCCTCCCGACGCCGTGCTGCTTAGCTCGACTGAGGACCCCGACGGATTCGTGGCGTAATAAGACTTCAGGCCCAGTTCTATGAACCCTATCTCAACACAAAAGTCGTCAAAGAAGTTGCGTATACGCTCGATCTCTTCTCTCGAATCAGTCGCCCTCGGCCATCGCGCCTTCGCTTCTGACTCAGCCGCCTGCTTGGAGACAGGAGGTCTGAGCCGAAAATTTCCTGGACACCAAGCAGCAAATATACCAGCTGTGCATCTTCTGGTTTCAGCACCATCTCCAGATTCTGTGGTTATAAGCATATTAGACGCATGGTGAGCTTAACAACTCATTCCTGCCAGCTTTCACTACCCAACTCATCACGTGTCGGATCAGCGTTGTCGGCGAATCGCTAAAAACATTAGACAAGGTGCGGACTCTAAACATCTTGCGCTGAGATGGTTTAATAACGACCAACTACTACGATACAGCAAGCGAAGCCTCGGCTAAGTCGTTGACGTCGCGAGCCTCGGAAAGGTCCAAGGGGGGCAGCCATTCGGGATATAGCGATAGGTTTTCGGAGTCTACGTTCCAATCTTTCAATACTTTTGTGACACATACGGGCTACATCAACCCCCTAATGGCCATGAAGAGGCTGTATGACTTCTCGACGCTGCTCGTGCCACTGTTCCGGAGATTCGTTACCTTGCCCCCCGCCACGAGAAAGACGAAAGCTTCTGGCCGGTGGCCAACCTTATGGTAAATTATAAATTCCCGGACGCTGATCCAGAAATTACTTCTAGGCTAGCGGCAGCTATGATGCTGCGCCGCGGACGCCTCATACAGCTGCTGACCAGACGAGGCCCCGAACGGCGAGCTCATGCTAACACTGGCTCAGAAACCAAGAAGGGAGAAGAGCCAGAGCAAACCGGGCTATTCACATCCAAGGCACTGACCAGTGCCGCTAATGTTGTGTCTGCCGGGTTCAACGCTCGCAAATTCTCGAAAGTCGCAACCTCCATTGTCTCTAACCATGTCAAAGCTCTGGATTATTGGGAGCTCATTCCGTCCAGGCGAAAGACGTCCGAGACCGGCGGCTTCACATGCCGCTACTGTCATCGGACGCTATAACCAATGTCTGCTTTAAGATGGCGGTAATGTAGATCTTCGACTAGACATTCCTCAATCCGTGGCTGACTTGGCGTCTTTATTCCAGCCGTCACGTTCTCCAGGATATCGAGCCATTAGTCTGCCTACATGCGGCTTGTTCGCGGCCCCTGGAGATGTTTGGAGACTAATCAGTCTGGAAAAGCGATATGCAGACGCACCATTTACGCCGGTATTGCCGTGCTCCTTGCCACGGCGGCTCTACATTGTTATTTTATCATCCAGCCGACTTTGAGCAACACCCTTGCACTGTACACCGAGACACAATTGCCAAATCCCAAATTCCCCTCCTTATCCGAAATAGTTCCCGACCAACTTCATATACGCCCAATACATGCCCCTTATGCCTGAGAACAGTAGATGACCCAACCACGGAGTGGAAATCGCATATATTGAATCACCTGATGACCTTGGCTCTACTAAGTGCGGATTCTGTCATCAACATGGATCAGGAGGATGGAGATGTTCCTTCCGAGAGCATATCTTTCTCGGCCTGGGATAGCTATTAGATGTCGATACTTGATGACGAGGACGTATTTGCTATTTGATGATCCAGTAAATGCAGATAACGGAGATCAGGATGCAGTTATGGGACCGTGGCCAAGCGTCGAAGATGAATGGGGCTTCATTAAAGATCAGTTATCGGATCGTTCCTTAGAACATTGATACTAGACTTACTGAGCTTCGCATTACGCCAAACATTAGAGAAACTTGTTTAAACGCCATGTTTACAGTACCACACTATGTATTTTTCCTTTCTGAGCGCGTGATGGCTTTCATCTTGTCTATATCTCCCTTTCATATCTAAAACAATGCAAATATTTTTATAAGAATAGAAGAATTTGCCCATGGTCGGCGTCTAGACTGAGTATGTTTTTCTGGGCTATCATAACCACTTTTGAAAGGCGAAATTTCTTTAGAACTATCTTGTTGACATTAAGGCACACTATACTCGGGCGTCACTATTCGATTGGTAATCACCGAGACGGGTCCTGATTATCTGATGGAACAATGCCTATGTTCTTTTGAGGCTGCCTCTCCATACGCCAATTAATACTGCCGCCGTGATGGGCCCATCTCGTATTTCTTTACGGACGCATGGGGAGGCGGATACGCGGGGCTAGCAACCAGGGTTACTGGACCGAGCGCGAATTCGATCGGCTTTACCCGAGAACCACAACCCTGTGGCGTGGCTAACCTGGTCGCTGATCGATACTGCTGATCGATATCGCTGATCACCATCGCTGATCACTCCACTACCGCTGATCAATACCGCCGATCGATACCCTTTCGATGCTCGAAAGCAGGACTAGACGATGTGATTTATGCAGCAGCTTGTATCAGTTATCAATAAAGTTAATCTCATTGTCCAATGTCTTTCTGGGGAAATGGCTATGTGTCGCAATTCCCACGATGACTATTAGTGTAAGAAACTCGGCGTTGAGTGAGGCACAAATAGAGCGATGTCTCCCCGATAGAAATAGCAGGCGTGCTATCCTAAATACCACGATTGAAAATATTCCATTTGCTGCTATTTGGTTGGCATATTTTGGGTTCGTGTGGCGATGTCAATAAGAAGATGCCGTACTTGTTCATATTTCCAAAAGGTATTGTGCGTTCATTGACAGGGCCATCACGGGAGAGCAAGATATCGGATTTGGTGTGAGCATCTCAGAAAAGGTTGCATAGATAATGGATAGAGTCACCTGCAGGCAAGGCCATCGTCTCTTTAAGCATACCATGGCCAAGCCCTTGTCTCACGTCTTAATGTGATCAATGCAGGAGAATGCCGTAAAGTGACTCGCTTGCAGAGCTGTGTACAAGTTACAGGGAATCGAGGTTTATTGACATTAGTTGAGATGAGCCAGCTTTTGGCTGGTAACGTACATATAATTGCTTGCAGATCTTAAACTCGAATCATACGATCCAGTCACAACCAAGGTCTGAAAAGCTACCAATGAGGTTATGCAATGTCACACTCCGCGAGACTCGCTTTGGTACCCTATAGGCAGATATTACATCTATAAACTCAATTGAACGAACCACTTTTCAATTTCTCATATTGATACCACATTTTTGAGCCTTCCTGAAAACCAGCCTAGACCCAGCATGACCAAAGAAGAACTGAAGTCAACGGTCAAATAGTCTTCATTCAACCCTGTGAGTCTCTTGAACGAACTGCTCAGAGTTGACAGGCAATAATCCCCTACTCGGTGTGCAGTGACATTGAGACAATTTAAATTTCCTGTCTCTTTCTGCGGGACAACATCTGATGCTGCCATTTGCCAACAGTCGACCCGCAACACCCTAAGATCTGTATAGGCCCCCCAAGAAGCCTTCGAATTTGTCAAGCCACACGTTCCATATGATTCTGAAAAGAGATTGAGGAATATCATCCGTGGCTAAGGACTCGCCGCATCCACGTGTGGCAACGCCAAGGCTTTTATGGAGTCTCTGCTCTTCAACACTGGCATCGTTGAAAGGCAGAAGCTGCCACCGTGCCAAGATACTTGGTCATGTTTGTCGAGCGGCCAATCCGCCTAGTAGCAACACAGGCTGCTACGTTTGTTGCGCATTGTCTTTCCTTGGCCAGGCATCCACGAACAAGCAGCATGAGTCGATTCGCCGAAACTCTTGAGCTGCCCAAATCGGAAATTTTTCTCATTACCATTGGATCCCTGTAGCGCCGTGGCTTCGGCAAGGCGGAGCGACCGTCTGACTATCCGAACCCGGTCGTGAGAATTCAGCCCACCTCGATCAGCATGTCGACTGGCACGATGTCCTTGCATCCCTGGCCCTCGACAATCATATCGGGAAATAGATACCATGCGGATGATCCCACAAATGCTGCACCGCTGTGAACACTCTGGGGAATGCCAGCCGGAAAATTGCTGCATCTATCCCACTCGCCTTCGTAAAAAGAGCTCTTCTCCTTTCATCTCCCCTCAAACCTCTTCAACCTCTTCCGGTGTCAACCTGGTTGTTGCTAACGCCGTAATCGTCCTACCCCCGCCTACCGTACCACTCTCACTTCAGGAATAGTACTTGATAAAGCTCTGAGCTCTATTGGAGCTTACGCAGGACCGCTCTCTCTGCCCCGCCCACTAGTTGAACACTGAGACTACAGCCTTCCAGGATGGGATAAAAGCCGTTAGATGTAAAACGGATTATCTCCTTGTCAGCGCTAAGCTTCTGTGCCTTACTTAATTAAGTGCTTGCATATGAGCAAGCTGAAATTTTTTTGAAACGCTCATTTAACATAGGATTATACTCTTGCTCAATCAGGTAGGAGTTAGGTTGGTATTTTGTCAATTATGCAAGGGGTAAGCTTACACAGATGCCCATTCAAACTAATCAGTGTCAACTTCAACTAATCGTTGTCAACCACCTACCCTTTTATCAAGATATTCTAAGATACCAAAATAGAAAGATATAGAAGACTTCTTATGGAGGAGTAACTGAGGAAACCATTTGTTTAACCAAATTCATATCTGACATATCTGACATTTCGTAACGTTACTTATTCTGCGAATAAAACAGTACGATCTTACCAAATGCGCCGCACTCTACCAAAACTGATTGAAGCCAAAGGACCCTCTTCAAGTGGGCTGAATGATGCGGAATAGGTAGTTTGATCGTGTTGGTAACTACCAAGAGCCTTGCTAAGAATGATACCGACTCAATTCTGCAGTCTCCGAAATTAACAGTCTGGGGCCATTCTCCCCCTTGCTAGACTAGCTCCTTGCAACGAACCTATGATTTGATGCATAGCTGCCTTCAGACAGCTAGATGAAGACTCAAGAGCATACTGGTGTTTCACCTTTTTAAGTTGAATATGTTTGCGCGCAGACTGACTTCCTGGAACGTAGGATCACGCTATATCGGTAATCTTGACACGGATAGCATGGGGTTCACAGACCTTAATTCCAAGTTAATGAGACTCAACAGCAGGGGTTAAATCCCAAAAATAACAAGTGAGACATGTGACAATTGCGAGCGCGGGCACCTTATCATCACACCTACTCAGACTGGTAATGGCATCTCGGAATCACACCTACTCAAAATGGCAATGGCATCTCAGAATAAGTTGGTAGGCTTGACTAGCTGGGTTTGAATGATCTATATAAGACTGAAGACATATCTACTGACACAATGAAGATCTTTCCCATCAAGCTCATCAGCAGCCACAGACTTTCAAGGCTCTTCGCCAACTGACAATTATCCAAGTCAAACTTCAAAAACTATATTTGACAATGCATCAATCACTCACCACAGTCCTCGCCCTTTGCCTGGCTTCCACCGCCATGGCTATGCCCCATAGCAACTTATTCACTCGACAGACCTCCCCTGACGGATCTTGCGGTGGTTCCACTGGCTTTGTTTGTGCGACTGGTTTCTGCTGCTCACAGTTTGGTTTCTGCGGTACCGGCCCCGATTTCTGTGGCAGCAACGGAGGTGGTGGCACCTGCTCATGGGAAGGCCACTGCGCTGGTGCTTCATGCAGCACTGAAAACGACTGCTCTGATGACTTGACTTGCAACAACGGTGTCTGCGGCACCGATGGAAGCGGCGGCAGCACTCCTCCCGGTGGCGGTAGCAACCCTCCCACCGGCGGCGGCGGCATCACCTGCACCTCCAAGGTATCCTACAGCGGTGATGGCTCAACCGGTGCCGGCTGGCCTGCTCAGAGTGCCTGGGCCAGCTTCGACAACTTGTGGAATGCCAACCTCAACGCCATTAACGGCGCGTGCCAGAACAACGGCTGGGGAGTTGCAAACAACTCTCCTACTGAGACTTCGCAAATCCAGTCCGCTATCCTCAGCATCTCAGCCTCAACCGGTGTCGACTCTCGCTACGTCTTAGCAACGATCATGCAGGAGAGCAAGGGATGTGTGCGTGTTCCCACTACTCAAGGATTCTGGGCCAACCCTGGTTTGATGCAGGACGCCAACGGCACACACACCTGCTGGATCAGCCCGGGCAACGGCATCAACCCCTGCCCCCAAAGCCAAATCCAAGGCATGATCCAGGATGGCACTGGAGGCACTGCATCTGGTTCTGGTCTGCAGCAGCTTCTGGCCAGTCTGAGGACCACTGGAGCCCAGCAAGTCTACCAGGCTGCTCGTCTTTATAACTCAGGCAGCATCCCCTCCAACGGAGACTTGAGCGGACCCGGTGCTACTCCCTCGTACTCCTCGGACATTGCCAACCGCCTGCTAGGCTGTGTTTTCTAATCGAGCAGTATTATACTATCTTGATGAGGAGGTGTTTGTGGTAGGGCAAACAATCTGTATAGCCCCAGGGTATACCATACATTAAGGAGATGTTTCTTTTCTGGACATGTATATATTTTGGAGATCGAATTTTCTTTTGGTTGGAGCTGTATATATGATGAAGATGTATATATTTTGGAGACGTGTATATGATGCAGATGTATATACAAAAAGGACGCATTCTATATGACTTTCGTTGAAAAACTATGTGAAGTCTTTGTTGACTTTCAGTTGCACTACTGTATCGAAGTATTTTTTAATAAATTATATACGAGCTGCTTATGCTGGATAACCTTTTATTGCAAGTTGCATTCAAAGTGTAACATTGTGTTAATAAAAGGGCTTAGTTCTTAACCACTAACTCGGGGGCAAGACGTCTTATATGTACATAAAGTCGACGAGATCCGCAGATAGATCAGTCAGAGATACTCTGCAGTCAACGCTTATAGCCGATCATTCTAGCTAACTTTCGTGCTTCGAATATACTTAAATGAGTAACTTGTACTAAAGATTATGGTTGTTAGTTTCACCATTCTATAAACGATGAGTTTCCAGTTTTGGAACGATGATTCATGCTATTGCCGTACTTTCACCCATTATTAGGGGGGTTGCCATACAGCTTTGGAGGTCATAACGAGGATTGCAGTTTCACGACTATCACAGAGGAGGCTTAACATTATAGCTCGCCTCTATCATACCAATGAAAGAAAGCTTTGCCTACATTTCCGGGGGCTTTGTGACATCAATTACAGATATATAACGGCGTGCTCCCATCAGTAAGGTGCATCGGTACGGGGAGACGTCACGTGAAACTGATGCGGTGGCTCACGTCAGCCATTTCCCCCGAAGCCATCCGCATCGCATTCTGGTCGACTAACATTTTGTCGTATTCCCTCATCTTCGCGCGTCACACAGCGATGGAGCTTAGGTACTTCCGACCAGTCTTACCTCTCCCTAAACAAGGGGAATACCGAGATTGAGACACAGTTCATACGTCCATTCTACGCTATAGCATTCTAAACTCTCAAAAAAACACTCTTGTCATCCTTCGCAGAACCACCATGCCGCCAGAGAGCCCAGAGACACTACAACAGGCTGTGGGCTCATTGAAGCGCAAAAAGAAGCCCGTTCGACGAGACATGGAGAAGAGGCGTCAACAAAATGTCCAAGCCCAAAAGAAGTATCGTGAGTGCCTCACTTCCGCACTTAATGTACCAATATTGTGAATCCATGAATGACAATTACAAGGGTAACTAACAAATGAAACGATGTCTAATACTTTAGGAGAAAAACAACGTCAGCGACTGGAGACTCTCAAGGCAATTGCCGCATCTGCTGGACAAAACTATGCCAATGAGAGACCGTGTTCGCAAACAAGTCCGTCCGAAGTAGCAATGCAAAGCGACAACAGCAGCTCAATAGATCATGGTATTTCGACGTCATCTGCATCCTATCAAGGGTCCTTGACAGAACGCCCACCACTCATCTCACAGCCTGAAAGCACCTCATTATCCCAAAGTACGGGGGACTCTCACTCAGCATTTAGCTCTTTTGTTGTTCCAAAAGAATGCCAATCCACCATCTCACAGCCAAACGACAATCCCTCGCCTTTCGGTATCAGAAACAACCACTCCATCTCCAGTCCACCCGCTTCGACACCTGGAGAATGGCACCTCCAGACTTCACCATCTAGTACTACGCACTCCCATCCTCCTTCATCAACATGGGACTCATGCACGCACGTCAGCTCTTCATTTCTCATACGTGATAAAATCAGGCAAACCTTTAGCCCCTTTTGGACTACGACAATTGAATGCGGCTGCTTAACACCACACGTACAACTGCGTTCGCGAGACCCCTCTTCCCACAGCGACACGCATATTATCAGCTTCGGCGCCCATAGGATAGCCACAGATACACGGATGAGCAGTAGCATCCACATTGAGCGAGTTTGCATCGCTGCGGCGTTGTACACACTCGTCAAGTATATGGGCATTGGGGAGGAGACTTTCTGTGCGGATGACTCGCCCTCGCCTTTCTACCGGCCGAGCTTAGAATTTGCTGATGACGCTACACGGAATCGGACAATTGGCATGGTCCAACAAATGTACAAGGCCTTGAAGCCAGACTTGAGACCAAGTGCGGAGCAGATCTTGGTGAAGCATCATCCCTATATTGACATTTTGCCGTTCCCGACGTTGCGGAGAAATCTTATTATGCGTCAGAAAGAAATCGACGAAGACGAATTTTTGAACGATACACTGACTGGTTTGATATGTTGGGGTGGCGTGGGTACGGTAAAGAATGATACAGATAATATGACGGGGCATGCGGCTGCGGAAACGGCGTGGGATGCACGGAGTTGGGAGGCCAAGGGGTGGTTTCTGAAGAAGTATTGGTGGCTGCTTGGGGGGGAAGATGGAGAGCTGGTCCGGCAGAGTGAGTGGTGGCGGAGTGTTAGGGGAGAGGAACTCAAGTTAGGTTTAGTCGAGTTAAAGGAGTTGACTTAAAGATGAATCTGGAATTCAGTGTCGATTCTGTATAACGAGTCGCTGACTGCAGTATCCGATGGACTGCCCTTGTTGAACTTCCTTCTTTGGGGGTAGTGGGCAGGGTGGGACAAGGGGAGGCAAACACCTAAATACTCGAGTGCGTAGTGTATAACAATGAATCAGCATCCATCATGGCTATAGTACATGTATAAGTACTCATCTGTCCCTATCATGATTTAAGTTACGCTCTCACTTGTATTCGCTAGTACTAATAATAAAGGAAGGTAAACCTGAACGCAACACGATCTCACTCTAGTACAGAGTTTTAGGAACATCTCCCAATTATACACCGGGAACAGGACCCCCATTCGGCACATGATCCGAATCAAATCCAGCGCGTGTTTATATCAAATAACGCACCCATCACTTTGGTAAAGCTAATCATAAGAATGATATTCACCTCACTCTTTCCACTCGTCTCTACCCATCCTTACAATATCCGATTGTTCTAGCACCCAAAGCTTCGCAGGAGCTTTCCCCTCTTCCACCATCCTCACAGCAGCCATCGCAGCTCTCCCGATAGTGGTTTGATCTTGTGCTACAAAAACTCATCAGTCTTGGTCCTCCCAGTTCAGAATGCCAAATGAACGAAAACAAGATAAAGCTGCTTATACCCCACTTGTCCTGGAATCCCTGTCCAAGCGTCTTCATCCCATGAAAGATATCCTCCAGCCACTTGTTCTTTGGGTTTTCTCTCCCCAGAATCATTCCTGGTCTCAAAATTATAGCATTCTCAAAGTCCAATTCCTTGATATGTTTCTCGACACCCCTCTTCATTTTGGCATAAGGTGTCAGGGCAAATGGGCTCAGCGCTCCGCTTGTCCCGGCGCTCGAACAGTAGACATACGTCTTAACACCTGCTGCTTTTGCCGCTTTTGCATTTTCTACACATAAATCGTGGTCGATTGCCCATTGCGCGGCGACAGAGCCCGCACTGCCGATCGTGGTGCCGACGGCGTTGAAGACCACCGATGGAACAAAAGACAGCGTCGCGATTAAATGGCCCCAATTTGTTGTATCGGTTTCGACAATGGATTGAAGTTTGGAGTCTTGCGTTGGCGGAGCGCGACGGGAGATGGTTGTGACGGACGTGCAAGTAGTAGAGCAGAGAAGGGTAGCGAGGATTTGGGAGCCCACTGCGCCAGTGGAACCAAAGATCAGGGCCGTTGTCATAACGATATCGACGTTAAGTGATATTGGGAGATGTGTAATGAGAGGATTTGGGGAGGAAGGTTGAAATTTTTGACGGTTATGAACAAGCTTTAAGTAGCGCATGGTAAAAATGGCTGACGTTAAGTTGTATAAAATTGTATCTGTACGGAACAGCTATACGGCCTTTAATTGTCCCGCCACGGCTGATAATAGGCCAACAGGGTGCAACATTTACTTGGAATCGCAATTATCAAAACTACCTTTTAAGAATATAGCTGGCTAATCTTGGACGATCAATGTTAGAGACATTATAACAACCTGGAAGCTACAAACCGTTTTTATTATAGATACTTTACTTTTCGGTTATCATTGCATGTTCCTGTTGACCTTTTTAAGCTGCACCCCCAGCAATAGCCGCTAAATTCAACTTGCTTCATCGCTGGAACATCACAATAGTAATGAAAGCAATCCCTGAAGACGCAATGCCAATCGAAAACGCAGTTTTGATACCCTGCATGTATGCGACTAAAATACCAGGAATTTGGTCCTCCGAAAACACTCTCCGCAAATCCGTCGCGCCGGTGCCCAGCACGAGGGCTGGGTTGACGCCCGGAGCTGTCTTGGGAAGATTGTTTATCATGACGTTGACAAAGCCAGCTTGTGCAGCAGAAACCATCCCAGCACCACCAAGTGCCTGGAGAAACAATAGCATGGCTGTCACTTCTGCGAGATCTGTGGCCGAGGCTGTAGCTTGAACCGTGATAATGGGGATTTGGGACGCGATACCCCAGCCAACGCCGCCAATGATCTGGTAGCCGATCCACTTGCCCTCAGAAGAACCAATATCCAATGTGTAAAGCAAACCTGCACATATCGTCGACAGGGCAGTCCCGGCAACGATAATCGGCGCCGCATTACCCGTGGCAGAGATGTAAGCACCGCTGCAAAGCGTGGAGATGACAACAGCGACAATGAGGGGGAGATTTCTAACTCCACTTGACTGGGCACTCGCGTTGTCGATGCTCTGGAAGTATATTGGTAGGTAATATAGAACCAAGTAGTAGGCACCAGAGTAGAAGAATGAAAAGACGGATTCGATGATGTAAACTCTCTGCTTCGCAAGGCGAAATGAAAACATAGCTGTGTCTTTCTGGAACCATTCCCATAGTATAAATGAGCCAACAATTGCCCCACCGCCAACTAATAGGCCTATTTCGTGAGCAGAGTTCCAGGGAAACTTGGTACCACCGTCCTGTACGGCGAGGAGATAGCATACCACGAATGCGATCACGAGAGCGGCGCCTACGGGATCCATATGGAGGAGCTTCTCGCGCAGGGTTGCCGCCTGTGGTTTTGCGGTGCCGGGGGCCTTGAAGAAGACTAGAATGATGAAGGCGGATATTGCTCCTATAGGCAGGTTGATGTTGAAGCACCAGCGCCATGATACTTTGTCTGAGAATGCGCCTCCAATCAGGGGCCCAACAGCTGCCGCAACGCCGTAGCTCGTTCCAACGATCCCAGTGAACATGGGCCGGCTCTTTGGCGACGCAGAGAATCCGATGATGGTATATGAACCGGAGCCAATGCCTGCAGCGCCTACACCCGCAAACGCACGCCCGACGATGAGGGCAGTGCTGCTAGGCGCAACGGCACAGATCAAAGATCCAAGCTCAAAAATGAAGATGGCGATGAGGTAGCTGGTTGTCAGTGGAAAGTATTTGTAGATTTTGCCCCAGGCGCTCTGAAAGCCACCCATGGTCATAAAGAAGGCAGAGCTGTACCAGGCAATATCCGAAAGCCCGTTGAACTGGTCAGTGATTTTGGGAATTGCGGTCGCGACAATTGTCAGATCGAGGGAGACGAGAAAGATGGCGAGCGCAAGCGCAGTGATGATGGCGATGAGTCGAGCACCCGCGGGATATTCTGAGTTATCAATCTCAGGGTCTTGCGAGGTCGGGGGTTCCGTGCTTAAATCCATCTCTTTATTGCTGATTCTTCGGTCACTAGATTATTTCTCGTCGGTAGTAGTTGCCACTGCCAATGGATAATGTCTTTGCTCTGAGGCGGCGTCACCCTTTAAATTAAGAGACGCCATGTGGATTGATGTATGTCGCCTGTCTAGCTCTGGTCAATGCAGCTTAGCTAGGACAGCTTCTCTGTATTTCGTAGAGAGTTAGAAGCAAACAGTCCAAGTAGAGACAGCGAGAAACGCAGGTACTAATAGGACAAAAAACCAAGAGCAAAGACTGCCTACCTAAACGTTACTACCTGCCTCCGTTGGCTGAGCGTATTAATGGCTGACGAGGGCCACAGACGCCGTGGAAAGTATCCTTGTACTCGCAAATGGCTTTATCAGTCATTTTCATCATGGCTCTCTCATTCTGCATTATTTGGAACGCGTCGTTGATATCAGCCATTCGTCGTATGACTCCCTCAGTCGGCAATATGTCCAGCATGTGGCTGATATCAGCCAAAAATCCGTAAACTGTATGAATTCATCCTGACAGGCCAACGGGCTGACGGGCTAACAGCGAGTGGGTCGGGAAGATCCGATCAGCACTGCCGTAATTGCTCTACTCTCTTTTGGAGGCACCAGGTGAGGAGAGACTCAACGTTAGCCCTTTAAAAATAACCCCTGACCACAAATGCCAAGTCGGAGAGTGGTCGGACAAGCTTAGCACCGGTTGAACCTTTAATGCGCGAGCGGTAATTCGCCGGAAGAGTTATTGTTTTCCTTGGGCTGAATGCTCTCCATATGCGGCCTGCTGTCGAGCTGATGGCATGCTCGTCGGCGATCGCGCATAGCGCATGATGAAAAGGGGCTCACGAGGAATGACTAGTGAGCTTAAATCTGATCAACTGGGGCTTTTAAGTGTGTTTGGTCGGGCTTAGAGTATTGTGTTCAAGCTGAGCGTGTTGCAGGTGCGTTCAACGTCGTTATAATGTATGCTGGTAACCAAGCTTGTATTTGTTCGTTAGGCCAATGTTTCTGGAAACAATGCCAAGAAGTAATTGGTGGTATTCGAGCCAGCGAATTGCATAAAGAAACTTATTGGTGCTGTCATTTATAATTTGTGTATCAAAACAGTGAAAATATGTATTCTACTCTATTTGCTTTTCTAATAGTCGACTTTTATGAACCTAGTTTTTGGCTTCTGCGTTCGCTAAAAACTCATTGCTAAACGGGTAATCGAGATAACCTGCTGGATTCTGAGGGGTATAGAACGTGCTTCGTTCATATTGATTAAGGGGCAACTCATTCTTGATTCGGAAAACAAGGTCTGGATTTGCCACGAAATGCCTGCCAAACATCACCATAATATCTCTCCTGGAGTACACCTCATCGATCGCTTTCAGAACATTCTCTGGCCTGTACCCTCCGGCAAGAAGAATTGGCTTATCCCAGAGATCAAATGCGAAGTCAAGGTTGTCGTCAATAGGGTGTTCCTGGTCAAAGTTGTTGACAACTCGGGGCTCTATCAGGTGAATATAAGCCAGGCCCAATTCCCTAGCTTTGCTGATCAAGTTTGAGAATTGGGGCACAGGGTCTTTCATCCGCATGCCCTGGAACGTGCTCCAGGGGCTCAAGCGAATTCCGAGGCGTTCGCTTCCAATGGCGTCGCCGACAGCTTTCATCACTTCGTAGGCAAATCGGGATCGGTTCTCAGTGCTGCCGCCATACCTATCTGTACGGATATTGCTCACGTCCTGAGTAAAGCTATCGAGAAGGTACCCGTTCCCAGCGTGAAGCTCAACGCCGTCGAAACCCGCACGAATGGCGTTCTTCGCTGCCGTTGCAAAGTCACGCACAATCTCTTCGATCTCGTCGACAGCGAGAGCCCTTGGTACAGGAGCTCCCTCCTCATGTGGGATCGCGCTCGCAGATACAATCTCTATGCCTTCTTTTTTGGCAATCTCTGGATTGGCGGCTCGGCCGATGTGAAAGAGTTGACAGATGATAAAGCTCCCGTTGCGATGTACTTCGTCAGTGATAGCCCTCCAAGCTTCGACCTGATCCTCACGCCAGATGCCTGGTGCGTTAGGATAGCCGCCGCTACCGTGCGAAATAAGGCCAGCCTCCGTTATAACCAGAGTTCCCGATACCCGAGACCGTTGACTATAGTATTCCTTCATCATTGGCGTCGCGGTATGGTCGTCAGTGCCTCGAAAGCGAGACAGGGCCGGCATGCCGATTCGATGCTTGACCTCGACTCCGGCAATTTTCAAAGGCTTCCATAGACGTGATTGAGCCATTGTACGCAATGCGTTCGTTTGCTCACACTTGCGAATGTGAATCGTTATAATGAAAGATGTTACAGAAAGTAAGATGAGCCCGCCTCACGATATAGCTTTAATAACCAAAAGCAACTTGTTGATGGGGAAAATATGTGCCATACCTTTGATCTACTTATATACTTACTCTTTGGGCGGCAGAACAGATTATTGAAGGTGGCTAAACTTTACAACTCCTTGAAGATTTTACCCATTCAATGATCGAGATACTTCCCAAAACAGCGATGGCGTTAACCTCAGAGTGAAGTTTGGCTGCCATTGGCCAGTCGATTAGCTGGTTTACTTAAGCAACCGGACTTACAAATCAACAAGTAGCCACTGATCATGGATAACATCACTGGCAACATCGTTAGTTTGACTATCACTACAGCTTGTCGATTGATAATTGAGCTTCTAAAGCTTCCTAAATACTCTCGAACATGCCGTGGCCACCCGTCGCACCAACTCGCACGTTAGTGGACTACACCATCATTATAGCGCTTCCCGCCCTGGAATCTAAAACTGCATAGTTTGTCATGGCAGTGGGGTGTCATTGAGTAGCCTTAATGCTAGGGTGAATCTCTGCCCAAAACTCCTCCACCTGAGCACGATATGCCTTTTCCGACCAAATAAACCGGCTCATAATCGCCACAAGTTCCTCCAAAGAGCTATATTTTCCCGTAAAGCGAGAGTCATGATTCTCTTGCAGAAGAGCTTTATAATCATCATGAACTGATCCTTTGGGTGAAAAAGCACCGCCCATGTGTAACATCCAGACCAGCAGGTCGATCTGACCGTCCCAAAACGGGTCACCATTGGACTCCTGTAGCTTGCGAAGTAAATGTAACGAAACATGAGACTATGCCACTCATGTTAGTACGAATCGAGTGAGGGTAGGTCAATGTGAGCAAGAATTGAACATCAACGTTGTAGGTCAAAATTACCGTGTAGTTGTTATACATACAGGCATGACAGAGTGGCGCCAAACCTTGCAGCAGAGCATGCAGGCACTGAGATAGGCGGCTAAATAACACGCCTCCATATATGGCGAGAGCTTTGGTAGATCTACGAGTCTGGACCCGATTGAAGCCTGCTGATTGTCAACACGGAGCATCTCCACAGGGTTCTGGCAGGAATATCCGGGGAGATCCTGGACGCATTGCAATGCGTGTATATCTTTCAGAACTTCAACATAGTCGTTCGTAAACAAGTGGATTCTTTTCTCAAATCCGGGGGCCAAAACGAAAAAATCCGCAGCAAAAGGGTCTCGTTTCCACTGGAGCTCAGCGAATGTCGTGTGATCTATTATACGATCGGATCCGGTCATAATGGATGAGTTTAGATCTTGCCTATCCATTTTGACGAAAACAAATCAGTAATAAGCCATAGCCCATTCAGCGCTCAGTCTAGTGATACTCGGCGGGTATAAGGGCTTCTCACCAAAAGATAGCCCGCTTGATTCCGTCGGTTAGATAAATGGTTCTTGATTGACCCAATTCGAGCAGCTGGCGGATGGCACCCATATGTAGCTGAACTTGCCATCGCATGCCCAGACGAGCCTATAAGTAAACCTAGCAGTCAGCACGAGCTATTGTTTTATGCTTCTAATTTAAACAACAATTCCTTGGAGATTTATTACCTCGACTCCAGCGAGAAGCAAGATGGCGCCTAGAGTTGGTAGCGAGAGCGCTGCTTCCGGAGAGTTCATTCTCTCGCGTATGGTGCTCATAGCTTGGCCCTGGTAGTCGAGACACTCTTGGTCTACATTACCACCACTCACCGCAAACGCAAATGTTAGCTTCACGGCGTTCACGAGGGCCGGGTCGTCGAGATCTGTGCGAAAAACGGAGCCGAAGTCTTGGAAGACAACCGGATCTGCGACGCTAAAGACGGGCTCCGCAGCATGTCGAGCAGCGGCTGCGGAAGTTCTGTGAGCCCCATATCACAAAAATTCACAGTCAAGAATAACTTACTGTGACTAAGTAGGGCTCTCAGTCGCGGGGAGTCTCCCATAATGCTCTCGAAGGGGCCGTAGGCAGATGCAGGGGCGAATATGGACCAAGGGACCAGCATTTGGCCGGATGCAGCAATACCACTGCCCAGAGTCCCCTCCTGCGGCCTCCGTTTACTACGTAGAGCCTGCTTCACAGCATGTGACCTGGCCACACGCCTCTTTTCGCGGTCTTTTGTATCCTCTGGGTTCTGTATAGATATAAATTGGAACCCTGTCTCTGTCCATGGTGTCAGCTTCTCGCGCTTGCAACTACCCAAAAAACAAAACGCACTTGAATCATCTTTGTGAGGATCTTTGTCCATGGCATAAAACCCGATAACAATGTTGTTGGTGGCGATAGCCTTGGAGTGCCAGTATGTTTACTTATGTTGGTAACAGCAGTAGTGTGTATTGTCTATCTTACTATCTATCTAGGATGTTCTGTTCACAAATCGCTGACTCATCTACTAGCAGAGGGCTGAGGACAATGGGTGTACGGGGATTCCGGGCACTTGTCGTCTTCTCAGTTAGACTAGAGTATTGCTAAGCTGGGAGCTAAAATAAGGGTCTCCAGACTGATCAAGGTAAAAAAAAATGAGAAAGAAAAACACGGTACAGTCAGAGTTGCATAGTTGTGAACTATAACCATACCATACCATAGCCCTCCAAAACGTATTCCTTGACAATAGAAATTGTGCGGAATTGATAAATGTAGTTGTGATCCGTATAAGAAGTTGGGTTATGGAGGCTCAATATGCTTCACAAGACGACCTCATTAGTGCTTCCATACGCTCTTGTTGACTCCATTGTGTTGTTGTAAGCCAAGAGATGTGGCTAAACGACGCCACGCAGACGCCTGCTTACTTCATTGAACCCAGCTCACTAATGCCCAAGGGTTATGTTTGATCTTCTGACACGTCGCTGCCGCAGGATGACACTAAGGCGTCATTAGGTGCCGTTCTAGGGCTGCTTAGCTGACGTTGAAAAACAGAATGCTGGACAAAATTGCTTTTACAGCTCTGTCATCAATCTTAGAAGCTCTGTCGTTGGCTAAAAAGAGGGCGTAATGGAAGCTGACTCCTTCTTGAAGACAGTCAACATACACTTTAATGGACTGGCCACCCGAGCATGAGTCAATGGCATACGTCGGCTCCTAACGAACATCGTTGTTCTAATGAACTCTACACAAGTCGAATTAGTAATCTCTCCACTTCGTGGTGTCATAGGCAAAGGAGCTGATCTCAGCCGTATTGCAGCAATGAGCAAGAGAACCATATACCTAAGAGCGCTATGGCAATCACATAGCCGATGAACAAAGCGCGGGATTGACATAAGTAATGTAATTGTTTACTCGCAAATTGTTAGTATCAGCACCTTGCAGATGATACGAGACATTCGCCGAAAACGGTAAAATCTTCGAACGAGATAGGCAAAAGCTCCAGACTTCCTTGACCAGGGGTTACATGATGAATCTTACCTGCTACTGTAGTTAAGTCGAAAGCCTGACCAATTATGGACTTCAGCCGGCTCCATCGGACCAATAATTGAACTAAATGAACAAGTTTTGTATGTAAGCGCTTCCATAGCATCTCAAATTAGCCTAAGTGGGCGTCAAAGGATCCATCAAAGGAGTCACGACTTACAATTCCATGTGACCTTGTCTCAACAAGTCCTTTTGCAATGAGTGACCAGCTAGCACTGCATGAGAGTTTGCTGCCAGCTGAAATGTTTAACTTACGAATCCAAAGTAATGCACCTGCAACTTCTCACGCCAAAGTAGACTCCTCGTAATTGTCAGCTATAGGGGCACTGCATCCGTACCTTTCGGAAGCATACAAACATGTTTTACACCCAGGATATCTATAAAAGAAACTCCGCGGAAAATACTAGCACACCTTTGATATGATGCTGCTTTCATTATTATTGCAACGTGCAACAATGATATCACATCAAATTGCTATGTTCAAAGAGTCGAGGCTTTTCGATTTGTCCCGCACACCACCCTTTTTGAGTTTAGAAATGTGTCATGTGCTATTCCAGGGGTGCCAGTTCCCTCTGACATATACTTCACTGAGGCTTGCCCGGTCACTCGGCAAATGCTACCCAAGCAAGGGGGGATGAAATGAGACGGCATCATTGACTAGGAGCATTGCTTGCTAGGCTTAATTAGATGCCATTGCATATCTTCCCTACGAAGCAGGGCAACGTACTAAAGAAGCTAAGAACTGAGAGAGAAGAACCATGTGTGCCGCTAGAGTATGATAAGTATCTCAAAAATGATCACGAACAACTTCAATTACCTGACTTATGTGCCACCATCCCTGCCACAGGCCAGCTACTACCAGATGATGTATTTCTCAGGCCTCGAGGACAATGAACTGCCGAAGTCGCCATTAATCCCGACAAATAGCTCATAACACGGCAGCTAGAGGTTAATGGTAGCACTACTATGGTTGACGGAGGAGCTGACAGGCTCGCTGCCAGCATAGTCAGGGTGGTTGAATACAACAATCTTTGTGGCCACGGGTGCCGGGAATGCACAGCAATGGACGGAACAGCGGCTTGGAGGGGTTAAGATTGTGGTCATGGACAGAGTAGTTTCCTGGCAGCGTATGAGGAGGCACCAGAGCCATATCGCGATTGAATTAATTATATTTATCCATCTTCTTGTAAAGGCGCTGTAACAAACGCGATAGAAAGGTATGGAAAACAAATCATGCCGAATGTTATGACAGTATTTTGGTTGGTAATGTCGACAAGTCGTAGCCAAAAACCTTCCACTAACAGGATACAATAGGCTGCTCAAGCTCATTCTTGTGTTTCGAAACCGAGTTTCTTAGCAAGGTCATCCAATTCTCTCTGATTGCTAAAACGCGCATGCGATGGCTGTTTATCGTTGAGCTTGGCATTGATGTTTTCCCAGACCTGATGAAGGTCAGGGCGGTCCTTTGCCCCTCCTAAATTCATCTGCACCCGATCGCATTAGTTACTAGCAGGTCATATGGAACACGGCACAAGCAATCATACCTCGGAGGGGACGATGGCCCAAGCTTCCGCGACGCTTCCATCTTTCTTGATTACCAGAATTGCAGGTTGGGCTAGGCCATGTGGATATCTTTCCCACTCAGTAATTGCGACAGTAATGATCCCGTCGGCCGCCAAGTGCTTAGCTAGAGCGTTCTCCGGATCGTTGATGGCTTCGCCGGTATATCCACTAGAAGATCGGACTTCAGCAAGGTGCTCCTCGTTTTGTGCAGACACAATTACTGGGCAGCCCCCAGCCGCGGTGATAGTCGGACTAAGTTCTTGCAAAACGCGCAGATATGCCATGCAAAATGGGCACCAGTGGCCGCGATAATCTTTCAGAGTAGTTAATATTTTGAGTCTGGATACAAGCAAGATTTTAACTGCAAAGCACACTTACAGATTACGAACAGAAAGTCATATTTCTGCCTGAGATTCTCGAATTTGGAAGTAGCGTTAACTGACATGTTGATCGTTTGGTATTTATTGCGGAGGTCTAATGGTGATGTCTCTTGCAAACGGGATGTATGTTTGAGTCCCTTGTAGTCTTTAGCGACAGTAGAGATTGAATTGGAACTGAGCAAATCATATACATAATTGTAACCGCCTTGTGAATGGGGAGTCAAGGATTTTATGTTAACGTCAAAGATACGAATGCCATGAAGGGGGTTACTAACCGAGGTAGCACCGCAAAAGGAAGTACCTAAGCCCCCCCAAAGAAGTAAAATCTACATGTAGTGATGCCCACCGGACTTGGTCCTTTATTTGTCTGCTTTTACAAATCACCAATCAACATTTATAGAAGTAGATATATATATATAAGTGTCACGACCTAACTCTTAAGGTCGCGATAATAGGCCAACAGGTCGGCCGGAACCGGATTAACTTTAATCCTTTAACTAATTAAGAAAGGATTAAAATACAACTTCTTAATTTAACCTAGGATTAACTTATAAGCTATTAATCCAGCAGCAGATTAATAAATAAGCTATTAATCTAGCTTAAGCTAACTAAGTATATAAGTTTACTTTATATTATTTATTAAAATACTTAAATAGTTAGTTATTATTAATATAATAGTACTTAGATTAAATATTTAAATACTTTATTTTACTATTAGTAATAAAATTACTTATTTACTAACCTAATTACTCCGCTAATATAAACTATAAAACTATTTTAAGGTTTATCTTTTAGAAAATAGTTAACCTATAGTACCTATAGGAACCTGGTTTATTATATAATAATAACTTTTATTTAAATAGTTACCTTAGACCTATAGGTAATAAAATATTAAAAACTTAATAGTTTATAAGCTTTAGAGTTTTAAATAATAATACTAATTACGAAAGCGAAGCTTAAAGTAATTATAATAGTAATATTAAAATATAAGATAATTTTAGAAATACCCCTAAAGATATTAAAATAGCTTTTTAACTGCTAACTAATATATAAAAAGCTAAGTAATACTTCTTAGTACTTAAAGCCTTTGTAAAATAATTATAATAAATAATTATTACTTAGGAAGCTACTATTATGACTTTTTAAAGATAACTAGTGGTAAATCCTATAGTAAACCTAGCCCCTGCGGTATAATAATAGGAACCTAGAGAAATTATTAAGCTACTGCTACCTAATAAATTTAAAAGAGATCTTAAGTAGATTTAGAAGTTCTTTATGGATATAAGGAACTACTTTAGTTATTTCTTAACTATTATAGTTAATAATATTATAAAAATCTAAATTATAAGAACTTACTTAGCTAAAACTACTAAAGACTAGTTTAAATTATATCTTAAAGATTTTAAGTAAGAAAAGACTTTAAAGAAGTTATATATAGTTACTCTATTTATAAATTATATTATGTTTAAATAACAGCTTAAAAAACTATATAGAAAAATTAATAAATTTAAAAAAGCTGAAGATATACTTCTTTAGATTAAATAAAAGGGACCTTATATAAAGTATACTACTGCCTTTATATACCTAGCTGCTAGGACTAACCTTAATAATAAAGTATAATAAATACTTTACTACTAAGGACTTAATTTAGATATTAAGGATAAACTTTTTAAGGATAAGAAACCTAATATACTTAATAAATTTACTAAAAAAGCTACTTATATTAATAAATAATAATTCCAATAACGTTAGGAATATAAGTAAAAAGGGAATCTTTAAAAAATAATTCTAAAATACTTTAACTTTGGTAATAACGCTAACTAAGGGAAAAAGAAAAATTTTATAATATATAATAATAAAAAACTAGAACTTATAGACCTTAGTATTATTAAAGTATAATATAAGAACGTTAAATACTATAATTATAGAAAGAAAGGATATATAAAAAAGTACTACTAAGCTTTAAAAAAAGATAGTAATAAGAAATTTACACCTGTTCTAGAACCTAAAGAAAACTAAGTAATTAATATTATATAACCCTTAGTAAACTATAATATATTATATTTTTTAGTATATTATAATAATAAATATTAGATATATTTTAGTAATAAATAAGGATTAAGCTAGTTCCCTAAGGGACTTAAGATATAAACTTTAAATATACTTAAGAAAGCTACTTAAGAAGATACTTTAAACTTCTAATATAACTTTAAGGAAGAAAAGAAAATACTTTATAAATAAAAATAAAAAGAACTTATATAATAAAAACGTAGTACTACGTAGTAGAATTATAATATAAGATATACTAACCTTAATATTAGTAAATTATACTTAAACTATAGATTATGAGAATCCTAGGGATTTAGATATTTTTATAAATAAGAACTCTTAGATAAAAAAAATAATAAAAGTAAAAATAAAATTATTTATAATGAAAGTAAAAGAATCTATAATTCTAGTTTTTGCAAAATTAATAAAAGGTATTAATAATAAATTAATACCTTTTTAAATATATACTTTTTTATAAAATATAAAACTTAGGGACTACTTATAAATAAGCTATATAAACTCTATAAATCTTATAAGCTATTTAACAATAGCCTCTATTTATGTAATATAGAAATAAATAACAACTATAACAGTCTTCCAAATACTATACTACTAATAAGCCTTATATTAAAAAAATTTATTAAGTAATAGAGAAAAATCCTAAGAATTAACTTAACTAATGCCTATAATAGGACTTAGGTATTAGGGAAAAAGTTTTAATAATATCTTAATAAAAAGAATATTTTATACCTTAAACCTAAGGTAATAAAATTAATACTATATTATGTTAATAATATTTTACTTATAGACTAATATAATAAAGCTAATATTACTAATTATAAACTACTATTATATAAATAATACACCTTATATAAACTTACTAAATAATATAAGGATTATAAAACCGTTAACTATATATAAAATAAATTTATACTTTATAATAAAAATAACTATATAAGATACTAATACTAGTATTATATACTTATATATATTATTAAGAACCTAGTACAGTAAGGTTTTAACTTTAAAAAATATATTAGCGGATATAGTTATAATACTAAAATACAAAAGATTAACTAAAATAACTTTTAAAAATATTATAAACTTACTAATAAATATATCCTAAAGCCTAAATATACCTAGTATAAATATTATAATATTTAAATTTATAAGCTAAGCTAAATCGCCTTGGAGCTAAATAATATTAAAAGTAACTTTTATAATAAAAAAATAAACAATAATATCCTCTATAATAATAATAATTATTATAATAACGCCGATAATATAACCTACTATAACTTAAATACTATAATAGAAGGAAAAAAATTACGGAAGTTCTTAGTAGATAAATAGTTAAATAATAAACTAATTATAGTTTATATAAATTCCGGAGCTATAATAAATTATATTATGCCTTAATTAGTTAACTACCTATAGTTAAACTATTATAAAAAAAAGAAACTATATACCCTTATAAATATTAAAAAATAATAGTTTACTTATAATAACGGAACTATTAATTATAAAACTAATTACTTTATAATTTAGTTTAGTAAAATTAAAGATATATTTAAATTTAATATTATAAATATTGTAGGATATAATGTACTTTTAGGATATAATTAGCTTAAGTTATATAACCCTAATATTAACTAAATTAAAGGTTAAGTAAAATAGTAAACTTACCTTAAACTAGCTAATATTTTAGTAAAACTATAACTAAATTAAGAGGATTAATAAAATACTATAATATCCTTAATAATAGGATTAGTGACCCCTGTATTAAATAAAGAAATAAAAAAATATATAAAAAATAGAAAAGTTACGAAATAAATATAGTTTACAAAGCTAAAGAAGCTCCTAAGGATAATTAAATATATTAAAAAACTAAAAAAAAAATAGCTTAGATTTTTTAACTTGATTATATAAAAAGTTAAGGAACTATACTACTAAGACTAAATACTGGAATATTTAAAGAATGTATTAATAGACCTTTAGTATATACTAGTCTTTAATAAAAAATTAAATACTAGATTACTAAAATATAGCTAATAGGATTATAAGATTGAACTTATAGATAATAAAATACTAACGTTTAATAAGATCTATAATCTTAGTACTACTAAATTTAAAATACTTAATAAATAAATTAGGGATTAGCTAAAAAAGGGATATATTAAACCTTTTAAATCCTTAGTAGGATATTTAATTATATTTATACCTAAAAAAAATAGTAAACTTTAATTTATTATAGATTATTAATAGTTAAATATAATAACTAAGAAAGATATTATACTACTATTACTAATCTCCGAAATTAAAGACTAATTAATAAGAGCTATAATTTTTACTTTATTAGACCTTAAGGGAGTATATAACCTTATTTAAATTAAAAAAGGTAATAAGTAGAAAACTACCTTTTATATTAAATATAGACTTTACGAATACTAGGTAATACCTTTTAGACTTATAAATACTCTAGTATTTTTTTAGAAAATAATTAACTATATACTATAAGACTATATAGATTATTTTATTATTATATACCTTAATAATATTTTTATTTATTCTAAAAACTTAAAAAAATATAAAAAATACGTTAGGAAAGTACTATAGATACTTTAAAATAATAAACTCTTAGTAGAACCTAAGAAATATAACTTTTATATACAGAAGGTTATATTCTTAGAATACGTTATTACCCTAGGAAGGATTTAAATAAACCCTAAGAAACTTAAGGTAATTAACAATTAGAAGCTACCTAAGAATATTAAATAAGTATAAAGCTTTTTAAGACTTACTAATTACTATTAATACTTTATTAAGGATTTTTTAAAAATCACTATATTACTTATAAACTTAATAAAAAAAAATATTAAATTTAAACTAATATAAAATACTTAAAAAGCCTTTAATTACCTTAAATAAGCTCTTATAAATGCACTAGTACTTATAATATTTAACCTAAATAAATCTATTATAATTAAAACCAATACCTTAGATTATATAATCGGTAAAGTACTTAGCTAACTTAATAATATAAAAAAAAAAAAACTTAGGCCTATTACCTATTTTTTTAAAAAACTATATAAACTAGAACTTAGATATTTTATTTATAATAAGGAATTTCTAACTATATACTAAGCGCTTAGTAAGTAATATTAGAAATACTATTATAAAAGAAGTTAATTTTTAGTAATAATCTTTATAAATTACCGGAATATTACTTACTTTATAATAACGTAAGAATTATTTTATAAATAAGTTAAGTATTATAAATAACTCTCTAAATTTAAGCTTATTATTAAATACTATAGTAGATTAGATAATAGATACGCTAATGTACTTAGCAAATACCTAAACTACTTTTAAAAAATTCCGAAAGTTAAGGCCTAAATATTAAAAAAAAACTAATATAGTAACCTAGTAATTTAATTAATTAATACCTTATACTAAATTAAAATAGATAATTTAATTATTAATAATATTAAAGAGTATATTAAGAACTAAGAAAATAAATAATATTTTAAAGGTATTTTTATAAATACTAAATACCTAATATTAGATAGACTTATATAGGTATTAAAAAACTTATAAAATAAAGTAGTAAAGTCAGTCTATATATATAAGTTAAATAAATATTATAGAATCTAAAAAACTATATAGTAAGTTAAATAATACTTTATATTTAAAAATATTAAAATATAAGTATAAAAAGTTATATTAAAATATATAATATATAGATAAGCTAAAAGCTTTAAATATAAGCTATATAAATAACTATAACCACTACCTATATTATAATAACTATAGGAATTAATTTTATTTAACTTAATTACTAAGCTACCCTTTTTAAAAAAACCAGTTATAAAGGTACTTTATAATAGTATCTTTATAGTAATTAATAAATTTACAAAAATAACTTACTTTATCCTATTTAAGGAAGTTAGTAATACAGAAGGACTAGTATATATAATAATAAAATATGTTATAAGTAACTATAGACTACTAGGGAATATAATCTTTAATAAAGGAAATATATTTATATTTAAATTTTAGAAAGTACTTACAGCTAGATTAAGAATAAACTATAAGGCTAGTATAGCCTATTTATGACGAACCGGTGCCTATAGGTACTATAGGTTAGCTATTCCCAAGGGACAAACCTTAGAGTGGTTCTATGGTTTATGTTAGCGGAGTGATTAGGTCGGTAACGGGCAATTTTATTACTAGCTAGTAATACGAATAAAAGTAGATGTCTGTGTTCTAATTTAATTATATTATAAACGCTGTGATAATAACTGGCTATTTAAGTATTTTAATAAGTGATATAAAGTGAACTTATATACCTAGTTGACTGGGCTGGATTATTACCAAGTGGTGATGATCCTGTCGTAGATTATTTCAGAGTTTTAATAATCCGTCCTTAAATCGTTGGATTATTGTAATGATTTAATAATCCGTTCTTGATTGGTTAGTTGGTCTAATGTTTATTTAGATCCGGCTACCCTGTAGGCCTATTGTTGTAATTATAAGAGCCAGGTCGTAATATAATACCCCCCTTTTGTTGGTCTTATCCTTAAGACCTTACTATAAGTAGCGTATTCCCTACACATCCGTAGGTAGATGCTTTTTATCTTTGTTTTTTATTATTTTTTGTTTAGCTGACTTACTTAACTATAATAGATTGTATTACTAAGAGTCTTTATTTAAAAATGCGGAAGCGAAAGAGTCTTTTTGAGTTTGTTTTGAGAGGTGCTGAAAAAATAGATAAGCGCTATTTCTTCTGTATTTTAAAGAAGTTTAATAAGTACTTACTGTCTTTAGATGATTTTTTACAATGCTTGAATTATGTGCGATTTAATAAGTTATATTGCGATGTAAGAGGTCTGACTGCTGATTAGTTGGATTAGGTGTCTGCTTAGTATTTTTAATTGGAAGATGAGCTTAAATCTGCTGAGGATGCCTTAGCTGAATTAGCTGTAAAGGTTTCTCGATTGCGAAAATAAAAGAAAGTTTGGTATAAGCGAATGCGTTGTGCCGTTACGTAAGGTATTACTGATTTAGATAAGTTAGATAGGGTTAAGCGTAAGGAGGTGGAGGCTGCTTACTAGGCTGCTATAGTATAGTTAGTAGAAGGTTTTTCTAAGGTTGTCTCTGCTTCTTTAGAGTTAGAGGATTATTTAGGAATGTTAGTAATAGATCCTAAGCTAGTGTAATCCCTAGGCTTTAATAAAGTTTTTCTACTAGTGCTATTAAGTTCTTAAGATATTTAATAGGTTTCTATATTTCTTTTTTCTCTTCCTCTTTCTTTTATTATACCCTATAGCGTTGTTTACTGTCTTCTTCTGTTTTTATTGCGTTGATGTCTTTTACCTTATATTCTTTTTCTTCTCCTTTGATGATAATTTTATCCTAGATAAACCTTTTAGTTTCTTCGTTGATTTATGCTTTTTCTAGCAAGGAAATGTAAAAAATTAGGTATATATGCTTTCCTTGTTTTTCCTATTGTTCTGGAAGTTTAAGTTTATAATTTACGTCTTCGATTTTTCTTAAAATTTTATAAGGTCTAAGTTTCTTAAAATTAAGTTTATTGCTTAGCTTATTTATTTTAATGTTTACTTATTTATTTCCTTATGTGTATTAGTATAGCTAGACTATGTCCTCTTTTTATAAGGTTAGTCCTCTAAGCCTGTGTTTGTCTACGTATTTAATTATCCTTTGTCGGACGAATTTAAGTTGTTGTTGCAGTTTGTTATATAATTTAATTATGTCTTTTACCTTAATTATGGCTTTTTTAATATCTTCCCTTTACTTTAGCGGTCGGTAGGCTTTGGGTTTAAATCTATAGTTTAGGGAAAATGGTAATTTTTTAGTTAATTCTGATTCCGTGCTATTGTATACGAGTTGCGCGACGGGGAGGAGTTTTACCTAGTTGTTTTGCTTGAAATTAATATAATAGTGTAGATAAGTCTTAATTATTTAGTTAATCTTTTTTGTTTATCTGTCTGTCTGTGGGTAGTAGGCTGTGCTAGCCTTATAATTTATTCCTAGTTTGGCTATAAGTACCTTCTAGAACTTAGATATAAATATATTTCCTCTGTTAGAGATTATATTTCCTAGTAGTCTATGATTACTTGTGATGTATCTTATTATTATATATGCTAGTCCTTCTGTATTGCTGGCTTTCTTGAATGGTATAAAGTAAGCTATTTTCGTAAGTCTGTTGACTACTACGAAGATGCTGTTGTAGAGTACTTTTGTAACTGGTTTTTTTAAAGGAGGTAGTTTAGTAATTAGGTTAAATGAGATTAATTTCTATAGTTGTTGTAGTATAGGTAGCGGTTGTAGTTGTTTATATAGTTTGTGCTTAGAGTTTTTAGCTTGTCTATATGTTATATATTCTGATATAACCTTCTATACCTATGTCTTAATGCTTTTAAATATAAAGTATTGTTTGACTTACTGTATGGTTTTTCGGATTTTACGGTGTTTATTAAGCTTGTGTACGTAGACTGATTTTACTACTTTACTTCGTAAGTCTTCTAGTACCTAGATAAGTTTATCTAGTGTCGGGTATCCAGTGTCTATAGAAACACCTTCTAGGTATTATTCGTTTTCCTAGTTCTTAACGTGTTCCTTTATATTGTTAATAATTGGATTATTTATTTTGATTTAGTATAATGTATTAATTAATTAAATTATTAGGTTGCTGTATTAGTTTTTCTTTAGTATCTGAGCTTTAACTTCTGGGATTTCTTAGAGGTGGTTTAGGCGTCTGCTGAGTATATTAGCTCGTCTATTGTCTAATCTGCTGCAGTGTTTAATAATAAGCTTAAATTTGGAAAGTTGTTTATAGTACTTAATTTATCTGCGGGATAGTTCTTATATTGTTATAAAGTAAGTGATATTTTGGTGATCCGTAAGGATTGTTATTGGAAATTGACTTTCTTTATAGTAGTGTCTTTAATGCTGCTTGCTGAGTGCTTGGTATATGGCTAGAAATTCTTTATTGTAGATAGGGTATCTGAGTTCTGGTTTATGTAGTTTCTTAGAGAAGTAGGTAATAGGCCTAAGTTTTTTTTTCTCTGTGTTATCTGGTTAGCTAAGTACTTTACTGATTGCATAATCCGAGGTGTCGGTTTTGATGGTGATGGGTTTGTTTAGGTTAAATATTATAAGTACTGGTGTATTTATGAGGGCTTTTTTGAGGTGATTGAAGGCCTTTTGAGCGTCTTGTGTTAGTTTAAATTTAATGTCTTTTTTAGTTAAGTTCGTAAGTGGTGTAGTGATTTTTGAGAAGTCCTTGATGAAGCGTTGATAATAATTGGTAAGTCTTAAGAAGCTCTGTACTTGCTTAACGTTCTTAGGTGGCTTCTAGTTGTTGATTGCCTTGAGTTTCTTAGGGTTTATTTGGATTTTTCCTGGGGTAATAATATGTCCTAGGAATGTAACTTTCTGTGTGTAGAAGTTGTATTTCTTAGGCTTTACTAGGAGTTTGTTATTTTGGAGTGTTTGTAGTACTTTTTTGACGTGTTCCTTGTGTTTTTCTAAGTTTTTGGAATAGATAAGGATATTGTTAAGGTATATAATGATAAAATGATTTACGTAGTTTTGTAATACGTAGTTGATTATTTTTTAAAAGGTTGCTGGGGTGTTTGTAAGCCTGAAAGGTATTACCTGGTATTTGTAAAGTCTGTATCTTATGCGGAAAGCGGTTTTCTATTCCTTGCTTTTCTTAATTTGAATAAGGTTGTAGGCTTTTTTAAGGTTTAATGAAGTAAAGATGTTGGCTTTTGTAAGTTGGTCTTTGATTTCTGAAATTAGTGGTAGCGGTGTGATATCTTTCTTGGTTATTGTGTTTAATTGTTGATAATTTATAATGAGTTGAAGTTTACCGTTTTTCTTAGGCATAAATATAACTAGATATCCTGCTAAGGATTTAGAAAGTTTGATATAACCTTTTTTTAGCTGGTCCTTAATCTATTTATTAAGTGTCTTAAGTTCGGTAGCGCTAAGGTTATAGATTTTATTAAACGTTAGTACTTTGTCGTTTATAAGTTTAATCTCGTGATCCTATTGGTTGTGTTCTGGTAGTCTAGTGTCTAGTTCTTTGTTGAAGACTGGTATATGCTGGAGGTCTGTTGGTATGTTTTTTAGATGTTCCGGTGTCTGTTGGTCTCGGTGGTATAGTTCCTTGACCTTTTGTATGATTAAGTTAAGAAATCTGAGCTGTTTCTTTTTTGGTTTTTCGACATATTCGACTGTCCTTGGGGTTTTCTTTAATTCCTTAAATTGGACTTGTTTTGTGACTTTTCTGTTTTCTGTGTGTTTTTTTGTTTTTTTGTATGATGCAGGGGTTATTGATCCTGTCGTCGGGGATGTTATAGTATTCTGTTGATCCTCCTGATTTAGTTACAGTGTGTCTCTGAAATTAATTAGTTTAGGGTGAGTTTGCTATTTTGCCTGGCCTTTGACTTAGTTGACGTCGGGGTTGCGCGACTTAAGCTAATTGTATCTTAAGAGTATATTATATTCTGCGATGTTTGTAATGTTAAATTTGAATGTATTTTTGATTTTACTGAACTGGATTATGAGGTGATCGGTTTTGCGGTTGATAGTTCCGTTGTTGTACGTAAATTGTTGTTTTTTGATGCTTGCAAGGGTATATGGTTTCTCCTTCTTACGGTGGTTTAACTGTAGGCGGTTAATTAGTTGAGGTATAATGTAGCTTATTATAGCTCCGGAATTTATGTAGACTGTAATTGGTTTATCGTTTAACTATCTGTCTACTAGGAATTTCCGTAGTTTCTTTCTTTCTGTTATAGTGTTTAGGTTATGGTAGGTTGTATCGTTGGCGCCGTTGTAATAATCGTTATTATTATAGGTTGTTTTATTATCTTACTTTTCGTTATAGAGGTTGCTTTTAATATTATCTAGTTCTAAGGCGATCTAACTTAGCTTATAAGCTTAGATATTATAGCGTTTACACTAGGTGTATTCTGGCTTTGGGATGTGCCTGTTGGTAAGTTTATAATACTTCTGAAGGTTATTTCAGTTGATCTTTTGTATCTTAGTATCGTAGCTGTATCTACCTGTGTGTTTTTCGAAGTTAAAACCTTGTCTAGCTAGGTTTTTTGTAATATATATGAGTGTGCGATACTGGTGTCGGTGTCTTGTGTAATTGTCTTTGTTGTAGAGTGTGAACTTGTTTTATGCGCAGTCGGCGGTTTTATAGTCTTTGTGCTATTCGGTAAGTTTATATAAGGTATGTTGTTTGCATAGAAGTAGCTTGTAGTTGGTAATGTTGGCTTTATTATATTGGTCTGTAAGTAGAATATCGTTAATATAGTATAGTGCTGATCCTGTTGCCTTGGGTTCAGGGTATAGAGTGTTTTTTTCGTTGAGATATTGTTGGAACCTTTTTTCTAATACCTAAGTTCTGTCGTAGGTGTTGGTTAAATTAATCCTTGGGATCTTTTCCTATTGCTTAACAAGTCCCTTTGGTACGGGGCTTGCCGGTGGTGTAGTATTTGGAAGACTGTTATAGTCGTCGTCTATTTTTATATTGTATGGATAGTAATTGTTGTTAAATGGTTTATAGGATTTATAGAGTTTGTATGGTTTATTTATGAGTGGTCCTTGAGTTTTGTACTTAGCGAAGGGATGTGTGTCTGGGAGAGTGTTGATTTATTGTTGGTGTCTTTTATTAGTTTTGCGGAAATTGGATTTGTGGATTCTTCTACTTTTGTTGTAAGTGATTTTATCTTTGCTTTTGTTGTCTTTTTTGTCCGAAGGTTCCTATTTACAGGGGTGTCCGGGTCCTTGGGGTTCATGTGATCTATAGTTTGGGTATGGGTTGTTAATGTCGAGGTTAGTGTGTTCTGTATTATAATCCTATGTTGTGGTATTTTGATTTTGTTGTTTGATTTCTTTTTGTTCTTATCCTTGAAGTATTTTTTCTTTTTTATTGAAGTTGTACTGGGAGTTTGAAGTGTTTTCTTTTTGTTTGTTAAGGTTTTGTTGAATAAGTTGTTTGATGTAGCTGAGGTCTTTTTGGGTTGTCTTCTTAAGTGTGTTTAGAGTTTGTGTCTTAGGTCCTTTAGGGAACTAACTTAATTTTTGTTTGTCGCTGAGGTATGTTTGATATTTGTTGTTGTAATATACTGAAAAGTGCAGTATATTATGGTTTACCGAGGGTTGTATAGTATTAATGGCTTGGTTTTCCTTAGGTTCTGGAACAGGCGTGAATTTCTTATTGCTGTCTTTCTTCGGAGCTTAGTAATACTTTTTTATATATCCTTTCTTCCTACAGTTGTAGTATTTAACGTTCTTGCGTTGTGCCTTGATGGTGCTAAGGTCTATAGGTCCTGGTTTCCTATTGTTGTATGTTGTAAGATCTTTTTTTTTTCCTTAGTTGGCGTTATTGCTGGAGTGGATGTGCTTTAGGATTATTTTCTGGGGGTTTTTTTCTTGCTTGCGCTTTTGACGTCGTTGGAATTGTCGTTTGTTAATGTAAGTGGCTTTTTCGGCGAGTTTGTTAAGTGTATTAGGTTTTTTATCCTTTAAGAGCTTATCCTTAATGTCTAAATTAAGTCTTTAGTAGTAAAGTATTTGCTGTGCTTTATTGTTGAGGTTGGTCCTGGTGGCTAAGTGTATAAAAGCGGTAGTGTACTTTGCGTAGGGTCCTTTTTGTTTGATCTGAAGAAGTGCGTCTTTGGCTTCCTTGGATTTGTTGATCTTCCCGCATAGTTTCTTTAGCTGTTGTTTAAATATAGCGTAGTTTGTGAATAGGGTAACTGTGTATGGTTTTTTTGCAGTTTTGGTTTGCTTAAAATCTCTAAGATGTAGTTTAAACTAATCTTTAGCGGTTTTGGCTAAATAAGTTCCTGCGGTTTGGATTTTTATGACGTCGTCAGCTATGGTGGTCGGGAAGTAACTGAAATAGTTTCTTATATTTGTAAAGAACTTCTGGATTTGCTTAGGGTTTTTTTTGAATTTGTTAGGTAGTGGTGGCTTGATGATTTCTCTGGGCTTCCGTTGTTGTACCGCGGGGGCTGGGTTTACTACGGGGTTTACTATTATTGGTTGTTTTTGAAGAGTTGTTATGGTGGCTTCCTGAGTGGTAATTGTTTATTGTAATTGTTTTATAAGGGCTTTAAGTGCTAAGAAGTGCTGCTTGGCTTCTTACGTATTGGCTGGTGGTTAAGGAACTATTATAATGTCTTTAGTAGTGTTTTTGAAATTATCCTGGATTTCGATGTTGCTGTTTTAACTATTTTGAGCTTTGCTCTTGTAATCAGTGTTGTTGTTTAGAACTCTGAAGCTTATAAGCTGTTGAGTTTTTGGTGTTTTATTGCCTGTAGGTCTAAGGTGACTGTCTGAATAAGAGTTGTTATTGTGTAATAAACTGGTGCCTATAGGTACTATAGGTTAGCTATTCCTAAGGGATAAACCTTAGAGTGGTTTTATGGTTTATGTTGGCGGAGCGATTAGGTTGGTAACGGGTAATTTTATTACTAGCTAGTAATACGAATAAGAGTAGATGTCTGTGTTCTAATCTGATTGTATTGTAAATGCTGTGATAATAACTGGCTATCTAAGTATTTTAATAAGTGATATGAAGTGAACTTATATACCTAGTTGACTGGGCTGGATTATTACTAAGTGGTGATAATCCTATTGTGGATTATTTTAGAGTTTTGATGATCCGTCCTTAGATTATTGGATTATTGCGATAATTTAATGATTTGTTCTTAATTGGTTAGTCGGTCTGACGTTTATCCGGATCTGGCTACCCTGTAGGCCTATTGTCGCGACTATAAGAGCCAGGTCGTGACACTATTACTTATAAATAAATAGATAAATAGAAAAGATTAACTAAATAATTAAGATATATTTATACTATTATATTAACTTTAAATAGAATAACTAAGTAGAACTGCTTCTTGTTATATAATTTATATATAATAATATAGTATTAGAATTAATAGGAAAATTACTGTTTTTCCTAAATTATAAATTTAAACCTGAAGCCTACTGACTACTAAGGTAAGGGGAAGATGTTAAAAAAGCTATAATTAAGGTAGAAGATATAATTAAATTATATAATAAACTGCAACGATAATTTAAATTTATTTAATAAAGGATAATTAAGTATATAAATAGACATAGGCTTAGAGGACTAACCTTATAGGAAGGGGATATAGTCTGGTTATACTAATATACGTAAGGAAATAAGTAAGTAAATATTAAAATAAATAAACTAAGTAATAAATTTAATTTTAAGAAACTTAGACTTTATAAAATTTTAAAAAAAATCGGAAATGTAAATTATAAACTTGAACTTCTAGAACAATAGGAAAAACGAGAAAAATATATACACCTAATTTTCTACATTTCCTTATTAAAAAAAGTATAAATTAATAAAGAAACTAGAAGATTTATTTAAAATAAAATTATTATTAAAGGGGAAGAAAAAGAATATAAGGTAAAAGATATTAATATAATAAAAATAGGAGAAGATAGTAAATAATACTATAGGGTATAATAGGAAAAAAGAGAAGAAAAAGAAGAAATATAAGAACTTATTAAGTATTTTAAAAATTTAATAGTATTAGTAGAAAAACTCTACTAAAACCTAGGGCTTAAGCTAGCTTAGGATCTATTGTTAATAACTTTAAATAATCCCCTAACCCTAAAGTAAGGATAGCCCCGGAAAAACCCTTAGCTAACTACGTTATAGTAGCCTAATAAGCGGCCTCCGCCTCCTTATATTTAACCTTATTTAACTTATCTAAATTATTAATACCCTGCGTAACTATATAAGTTATTTTTTCTAATTAAAGATACTTTTGTTTATAAAGACGTTTAATTTTTATATTAATAACCTTACGCTCCTCCTTAGCTTCTTTAAAAGTATTTTCGTATTATATATAGAATAAAGTAATTTTTTAAAGTTAAGCTAATAATAACAGACGTACGTTATAAAGGGATTTATTATCTTTTACGTACTTAATATAATAAGTTAAATCCTCCTTAAATATTTAATACTTTAAGAAGCTCTGCTTTTTTTTATTAGAATAATATATATAATCTTTTATTTTAATAAAATAAGATAAGATAATTTTTAAAAGAATATTATAATACTTTATTTTAGGATAAGACTTTTTATAAATACTTAATATAATAATTAATAAGAAATATTAAATATAAGGAAGATAAAATACTAATAAAAAATAAAGAGGGAACAGCTATTTATATTAATTATAGTAAAGTCTTAAGGATAAGACTAGCAGAAGGGGGGATATTATATTACAACCTAACTCTTAAGGTTATAATAATAGGCCAATAGGTTAGCTAGAACTAGATTAACTTTAATCCTTTAATTAATTAAAAAGGGATTAAGATATAACTTCTTAATCTAACCCAGGATTAACTTATAAGTTATTAATCTAGCAGTAGATTAATAAATAAGCTATTAATTTAGCTTAGGCTAACTAGGTATATAAGTTTACTTTATATTACTTATTAAAATACTTAAATAATTAGTTATTATTAATATAATAGTACTTAGATTAAATATTTAAATATTTTATTCTACCGCTAGTAATAAAATTACCCGTTTACTAACCTGATTATTCCGCTAACATAAACTATAGAACTATTCTAAGGTTTATCCCTTGGAAAACAGCTGACCTATAGTACCTATAGGAACCCGGTTCGTCACAATAAGACTCATATTAGTTTAGTTTTATAGCACTGCCGAGTCTTGTTATGCGCGAATCTCATAAAAATAATGACGTTTGTGTGCATCAAGCTCGAAATCTCTATGTGGCTTTATTAAAAGGTCTTCACTCAAGATACCGATTGAACGCTCTACGTAACCCATGTCATGTTCGTCCACTCTAAAGGGAATATTCCTCATTGAGCGCTCTGAAGTGGCAGATATGTAAGTAATTGTTAGATCGATTCATAACTTTTCACATTGCCTCGCAAGGTTCAGTACAGTGTATGGATCTAATAGCCTCGAACAATTTGTTGTTAGCTAAAGGGGACAGAAGCTACCTGTAGACTCATTGAACAAAGGGCTAGAAGATTCAGTGCTTATTCGGCCCCAATCAACGCTATCGCCTAATATAGACCAGAGCCTTGCTTAGCTTTACTACAGGTAGGAATTACCGAGCTGACATGTGTATACAAATACAGGGACAGAGTCATTAGGAGTATACGGTCTTAAATAGTAAGATCAGGAATTATGTTATGACTTGACTGAGTGAGGTGTAGCATATCTACAAGAAACATGAAAACGTCTAAAGGACCGAATTGACTAGCAACAATAATCTACACCCTTTAATTAGAGAAAAGACACTTGCGGGTATCTATCGCGTTGTAAGAAACGTAGCATTTTCAGATAGAAAGACTAGATATATAAATTGACTTTCCAACAGTTTTTGGATCGTTTCAGGTTGCCAGCTGGTATTGGAGTATGAAAGTTGAAACACAGGTTTACGTCATGCTTATTTTATGACCATCACTGCTTAAAGCTACGTCCTGGCCTCTTTGTAAACAGAGACCGATTTCGTTATGGGTATTACCTTGGGAAACTGGGAAACTGCCCTAGAAAGAATTGGGAAAAGGAAGTCACATACTCCCATCCGATCTGACGCCAGTACTGGGCTGTGGGCGTTTCCTACATTCTGAGCACTCGGTAATTAATACCTTTCCCCGCAACTAATAATCATTGCCCCAGAGATTGATGCCGTTCCCCGCATCAGGCATTACACCTTCGAGTAAACTATTACTAAATATATTACAAAGAACTCCCTAGCGATCCTTAATATGGCTATTTGCATATAGTAGTCCCGTCGCTACGTAATTACAAGGCAAGTCTAAATGTTCATCTTATTTTGAACTTTTCTTCTTCTTGGCTGTTTTATTGCTATTGTATACTTTGGAATCCTAGACAGCGGCGTTGGACAACCTTAATTAATGAACCCCACCAGGTTTCTTGATTCTCAGATCCTAAGCAAGAGGTCTCTTATTTAAAAACCCTTCAATTTCCCAGCAATATGCAGCCTTCTCCGAAACCACGCCGTCATGCAACAGTCTCAGAAACCCGTAAACGAGGCCAATATATCTCAGCGGCGTGTGCAGCTTGCCGCAAAGCGAAAGTCCGTTGTGACGGAAGAACTCCCTGTTGCAACTGCGAGAAGCGTTCCGCCCAATGTCACTATCCTCCCTCCAGGCTCCGAATATGTAATGAGGGCAAGAGAGGAGAGAAAAGCTACTACGGCCGCAATAGATTGTATGGAAACTGATAGTTCTAAAAGATTATCAAGGATCAACTAATGTATGACAGGCCAAACAAAAACCTCCTTGCATTATCTCTGCAGCGACAAGCAACAACACCGCTGGGAGGACAATTGTCTCTGATTGATTCACAAATATCGAATCGGACGGACCGGAATTCTCGTGAAGACTACTTTCCGTGTCTTCGGGGCCTCTCAGTGGAAAATGAAAGAATTTCTGACGAAGGCAACCTTGGATCCGCGTTTTTATCGTTACCCTTGCCCAGCTTCTGCGGGCCAAGCAGCTCTAGCTTCGGCTTCAGCATGGCAGAGTTCATTTTGCAACATCTGATGGAAGATGCCGTCTACACCGACAACGATGGTAGATCTGCATCGGCTAAAATCCAAGTCTCTAGTGATGATAGGTCTTGTCTTAACTCCGAGCAGGAAGTCCAGCCTCCAACAAACTTTGATATTTGTCAAACCATGGAGCTTGAAGAAGCCCTTCGTCTTCTTGGTGTGTATCATGAAGTTTTTGGCGTCTTGCATCCATTTTTAGACATGGCAACGCTACGTCGGCAAGCCAGCATCCTTTGGGGAGCATTACAACCTGTTCCATCCAGTCAATCGACCGCATATCCGCCAAGTCAGGATAATCACGTAGTGAAACTGGCTATTGCAATCGCCTTACTTTGCGAAAGTGGAGGCTATCACCCTACCGCCACTGCGATATACCAAAGCATGCAAGTTTTAGTTGTCCAGAGTGTCCTAGGGTTTTCGTTTGATCTGGGACGACTGGTGTTGTTAGTTCTCATCGTATGAATTGACTATTCCTTCATGCTTTCAAGGACACTGCTAAACGTCACAGGGAGTTTATCATTGGTACCAGGGCGATTATCGGCTAAGCTCCAGATTTTTGGCCGTTGCCGTCCGACTGATATTCGAAAGTGGGATGCAGAAAAAGCAAATATTGCTGCGACATTTTCCTCTAAAATCCGAAAGAGAAATGGCCACTTTACTGGTTTATACGTCCATTGTATTAGATCACCAGATGAGCTTTGCTGCAGGCCTTCCTACCACGTTCAGAGACGCGAATATCGAAATACCTGATGTTGTACGTACAAGATAACTTTTCAAATCATGACCGCCTTTGACGAAACTTTGCTTACGTCTGGGGAAATAGTCTGGTAGTTCATATCTCAGGGCAATGACATCGTATGTCGACTTTGGATCACGCCACTGGAACTCGGTGGTTGACAACCATGGGGAGATTAAGGCAGCTTTTGATGATGAAGCTTTTGATCGACTCGACGACGAAGTCAATCGATGGCCAAAGACGTTTTGTTCTGATTTGCAACCTCAAAATCTCGAAGCCCGCCTGCTCCAATTTGTCTCTGGTGAAGTTCCGGACAAAGCCCGCGGTCCATTGATTGCAAGCACCATACTTTATCTTCGAGCCAACCAGATTCGCATTCTCGTCATGCGTCCCATTCTTTTCTCGCTGCGTAGTATCCTCAATCATAGCCATCGTGTGGCTGACCTGATAGAGATTGCGCAGGATACCATTCACAAACTGGTCCAGCTCGATCGGTGCAGTGACTTATACAGAAAGCATCAAGTGATATTGAATCACTTTCTCTCCTCGGCGACATCAGTTTTCTTTCTTGCCTTGGCACAGAGTTGTAGGCTAGAAAAGCAGGGAATAGGTCACACTGCATCGACATCGCTCTCGCCAATTTCGCTGAAAGAAACATTATTTAGGGCTTTTGACCTTATTCGGTCCTACAGCTCTATGTCTCCTGCTTCACAGCGTCTTTGGGACAGCTTCTCGGTTCCCAGAAGCCTCCTGATTACGTACGGGCTACTAAAGCGGCCTAGCAGCTATGATGGCGAGAACAGCTTATTTGACGACATACATTCGTCAAATTCCTCGCATATCTCAATGGATCCAGACGTTGCTGGAGAAGCTTGTGATGCAGATGGGGATAGTGGTTTGCAATCGGAACTTCCTACCGCAAATTCTACTACGGATGATGTCATCAGCGCATCGCAAGAGGAATTTTGCATTTCCGACTTTCTAATAGACTCAAGATACGGAACCTCACTAAATATTGACGGAGGGTTGTTTTACTCAGAGGACAATCAAGAGGATCTCTTGAATAACATGTTCCAGTAGGCAAAATAATAAGCAAATATGTAAAATTCTTCAACTATATTCTACACTGCAACTCTGATGAATACTCGAGTTTTTGGTGAAGACCTGGCAAGTGTTAGACGATTGCCCTTGAGATCGTTAATTCTTATAAGCAGTTCGATGCCTGACTCTACATTAGTGAGCTATCGGTGTGTCTAGACACGACTTATCCTTCAAACAGTTTGTGACTATGTTCTGCAGCATCAGCAAGAGTATCAAACCCAAGTAATGCTTGCTGATATTCCGCATCCCCCCAGTTCCATTTACAATGGGACTCCCAGCCCGAATTAGGCAATTCGGAGAGCAGTCTATCTCTCTCCAGCTGCTCGGAGCCATCAGGGAGATGACAGAAAACCCGTGCCTGAATTGCACCCAGAACGTTCACCGTAGTCCTCTGCTTTCTCAACCTCTCATATAGCTTTAGAGTTGTGGTGATGGCATCCTTACTGCCTTCCTCAGACCAAAGTGCAGGGTTGCTTTGGAGACGGCCAAGGAGAAAACCAATCACTGCACCATCTTCAACAGCCATTGCCGCACCCTGGGCTTGATACGGCAGGGTAGGATGTGATGCATCCCCCAACAGAGCAACCGAGTCCTATGTATAAGTGTCAATATTAACTGGATCTGTAGCGTAGAATGGGTCATACTAACCTTCACCCAGGTTTCAAGTTCGCTATGATGGCATAGCTTCCACTTCAGAGCGCTGCTTAAGCATGAAATAAGGGTTCGCAAGCTGTAATCTTCCTGTTAGCTCGCACCTTTTGACGTGATTTGCCTTGGGTAAAACAATACGTTGGGTCCCATCCTTCAAAATCGTCCTTCATTTCATCCAAATTTCCATGAAAGGTGCGTACATTGTGGGGTAGATTGTCCGGCCGGCTTGGAATGGTCAGTTATAGAAGGAGACTGTAAGGATAGCCTGTTTGCTTACATCAAGACGAGATTGAACTCGGTTCCATTCCGAACCGGGTAAAACACAACATGCTTTTCTGGTCCAAGCCAGACTTGAATGTTGGAGTCATCGAGTAGTTTATTCACTTTTTCGTCATTTAATTCCCTGAGCTGAGTGCGAGTAAATGTACCCCGATATGCTAGATCTCCGGTTTCGACAGGTGGTGAGGGACGACCGAGGACGTGTTCTCGCATAACAGACCAAAGCCCTGGTATAAAATTAGTGCTGTAACTAAAATGCGGTTTGAACTTTCCTACCGTCTGCTCCAATCACTACGTCACCGTATATTCGTTGTCCATCCTTCAAGATTAGACATACTTTTCCCTGATTTCTTTTTTCTTCTTCTCCCTCGCATCCCGAGTTCACGCCAACAACTTCAGCGCCGGTTTGTATCTCTGCACCTAGTTTTTGAGCTTGTTGTAGGAGTATTTTCTGATAGTCGGCCCTGTGTATCACCCTACTCGCGCCCAAGGTATATGATGAATATGCAAACTCTGGACATATAGGGAAAGTTTGATCAACACAATTGGATACGTCGTTACTCACATCCATTCTGCTCCGTAAACTTGCTTCGCCCGTGCCCCCAGCGGCTTATTGACAATCACCTCACCGGTCGAGTATCGCCTCAGAGTGTGGTTTTGCATGATAACTGCCCCCGCTTCCTTCAACGTTTCCAGCAGACCATATTCTGTCATAATTCTGGTTGCATTTGGAGGAAGCTGAATCCCAGCCCCGATTGGCTGAAACTCCGGAGAACGTTCTAGGATAGTGACTTTGAGTGGCGGATCACATTTTCGACACGCAATAGCGCACGATAGTCCGCCGAGGCCAGCACCTGCAATAACAACGTGCATGATTCGTTGTGGAAGCTGCAAATATTAGCAGCGAAGAGTGTTTAAGAGTCAATAAACATACTGGAGCCGTGGTGGTACTCCCCATTGAGACGAAGAGATGCTATACACTTTACTTTGAGCAAACTGTTTTGGACTTCAACCAGCACCTTTCCAATTCTTTTAAAAGTTTTTCCAGTCACCAAATCTCACCCATTAAATTCCGACAATCTCAAATTATTTAATAATAAATCCGGTGTATACATACCCAGTAAGGACCGCCTTTGCATCTGTACCTCAGCAGCTGCATTGATATCAGTATAGTGGTATGCATTTAACGATTCCGCGCAACTAAGTGGGGATCGATGTGACAAATTCCGTGAAAACATTCCGTGAGTGCAAGTAAATTCCGAGGGTAGAATTCCGTGAGTGGAGTCTGTGTACTCGTAGCGTTGTAAGACCGGCAACTCCAAGGTGCTTTTCACGGTCCAAAATGAATATCCCTGTGCCGTTGAATAAAAGTTCTCCATCAAGGACTGGCCCAATCATCAAGTGATCAGTATGTTCAAAGCCACATTCTCGACCGGGGAGCAAAGTGCCGATGAAAACCCCCCAATTTGCCGAAATGCACAAATGCCTGCACGTATTTGGCTGCCATCACAAGCTCATGTTACAAGTGAAGACAGTAGGGGTAAAAGTTCTGCAAATTCTAACACCACTTAAAGTAAACTGGCGACTCTTGGTGTAGAATTTATGAATGGAAAATTGACAAATGCATTTGACCAAAAAGTAATGTTTGAAGTTATGGAACGGATTGTAGAACCCGGTAGGTAAGTATACTAGGTATGTAGAGCGATATCGTGTGGGAAGAATAGACGAGAGGCGAGGCGCAAGAGCCCCCTCGTTTCTGGTAACTGTGAATATCCGCACGAGCTCAAGTTACGCAATTATTTCCACAGTGGAGGACTCGGAATTCACCAATTCACTTCAACACTTCCAATTTCTTGTAATAATGTCACGGCATACCTAATGCCGGAAAACAGGAATACCGGAAGATTTCAGGCCACTTCCTCCTATGGGTACTTTGCTGCCATCACTCCATGAACCATGTTGATTTCACATTGCATGCACTCCTAACACGCACATATATATCTATATTTGTTTGTGTCTGGTACGTGTCTTGATATTCATTTCAGTCATTCTCCTTGCGATATTCAATCAGACGTCATTCTATTTCCACTATCTTCCATTATCATGACTCTAGGGTTGGTTGATGGTATACTTGCGTGGCGTGCAGTGGCATTGTGCCTAATTTGGCTTATTCCAACGTACATCATATACCAAAGATACTTTCATCCGTTGGCAAAGTTTCCCGGAGAGTTTGCCACCAGCATTACGGACTTTACCAAGGCTTCTTACTTTTGGTCGTTGAGCATAGATAGAAGAATTCTCAGCTTGCATGAGAAATACGGCCCCGTGGTGCGTATTGCGCCGAATGAGCTCAGCTTTTGGGACCCAGAAGCTCTATCGGCCATCTTTAAGTCTGGCGGACGAGCCATGACGAAAAGTTCATTCTTTGATGGCTTTACAACTTTCGATCCTAATTTGTTTGGGAACCGTAATGAAGAGGTATGTCAAAACCGCGTATGTTTCCTTATCTAGCCGAAGCCCTAACTCTTCTGACTAGATTCACTCGCTGCGGAGACGACAGATGCACATAGCTTCTCAACAGCTTCCCTCATAAGTATGGAAGAGATTTTTGACCGACATGTTATGCAAATGAGGGATAAACTAGACCGCTACGCCAAGTCTGGAGAAAAGCTTGACCTCAAAAAGATCATAGCCTTCTACGCCTACGATGTACAAGGCGAGCTTGCTTTTGATACTCAATTCGAATCACAGGCCAAGGACGACGAGTCAAATCTCCCCCCAATAAACGACCACATTTTTCTTGGCTGTCTGTACGGCTCGCTACCCTCCTTGCTTCCCTACTCTATGAAATTGTCCGGCTTTCTTCCAGTACCCTGGCTGCAGACTCTTAATCGGAGCGGGCAAAGTATTCGCGACACAGTGGCGAGGTGCGTGTCGACTATGTTTAGAGAAACGTTAGAAAACAATGAGAAAAAGGCAAACACTCTCTTATCGCAGCTCGTGAAAGCCAGAGATCCTGAGACAAGCAAAGAGCTTACGGTAACTGAGATTTCTTCTGAAGCATTTGGCTTTCTTGTTGCAGGTTCCCATACTACTTCGGGTACGTTAACGCTCTTTTTTTATCATCTGCTTCACGATTCCGAGATATACTCTCTGGTTGTAGAGAAGATGAGGCGAGAACTCCCTTTGATCGAAGAAGGTGCATATCCTTACACAGGCTTGGAAGCCAAACTACCCTATACGACAGCCTGTATGCGAGAGAATTTTCGGCACACGCCTGCATTTACCATGCCGCTTACGCGACAAGTTATGTCCCAGAGCGGGACAGTAATTGCAGGCACAGAAGTTCCAGCGGGTGTAAGCATCTAGATGCCATTATCATCAGATTCCGTGCTAAGACGAAGGGAATAGACAAACGTATCAATCACCAACCACGCTCTACATCATAACCCCAGCATCTTTGGGCCAGACTGCGATAAATATAAACCATCTCGATGGCTTAGAGATGGATATGCAAAAGAAAATCTCAAGTACTTAATGCCTTTCGGTGCCGGCCATCGGATGTGCATAGGTCGAAATATTGCAATGGCGAATATCTTGATAGTGGTTAGTGTAGTATTGAGGAACTATGAGTTGGAAGCGGTGGATAAGGATGAACCCCTGAAAATTGTAACAGTTGGGATAGGAGAGAAGGAAGGTTCCCTGTGGTGTCGTATCAAGAAAATGAGTTGTTGAGACTAAAAGCTATCTTATGATGGTCAGTTAGGTCAGCTATAATACAGATTATTACAACGTGAATATTGATTTAGTATCGTGAAATCAAGAAAAGACCTTTATTGCTAAAATCTAAAATCTTAGATTAAGCTCTCAAAATCTTCACTGCATTCTCTCTATATATCGCTTTTTGGGAATGAAGGTCCTTAAACACTTGAGGTAGCTCTTGGTTCATATCTTCAACTATACCGAGAACCCCGGATTCAGGAGTATACGGGTAGTCGCTGCCGTAAAGGATACGGCTTGCGTCAACATATGGCAGCAAACCGTGTATTTGGTCCGGAAATACGAAGCCCGCGAGGTCGAAGAAAAATTGCGTTCGGAACGCCTTTTTGACAGTCTCGGTGCTTATCTGTACGGGAAGTCCCAAGATTGATGTGGCAAATTCCGTGAAGCGAGCCACGAGCGGCGTGATGGCACCCCCGGCATGGGATAGAATGATTGTGACGTTGGGCGATCTGTCAATAGTTCCCGAGACAAACATGTCTACAACCGTTCGTGCGGTATCAAAAAAGAACTCGAAAATTGGGTTGGGGTACTGAGTTAAGGGAGAGACTTGTTGGCTCATGTTGCCGTGCTGCAGGCAAGGGCTGGTTGGGTGAATGAAGATGGTGGCATTCCTCGTATTCAAGGCCTCAAAGATCGGTTTGAGGACAGTGTTCCCCAGGTACACTCCGTGTGCATTGGTTAAAATGGCCACCCCGTCTGCGTTCAGTACGTTGAGCACGTAGTCTATTTCAGCAAGGCTACCTTCGACGTCGGGAAGAGGTAGCGACGCCCAAAAGCCGAACTTGTCCGGATGCCGGCGCTTGAGATCGGCTGCGAATTCATTGCACTGCCTTGTGATCTTTCGTGCTAGAGCGTCGTTTCCAGGAACAAGGTGCGTACCCGGAGAAGTAATGCTAAGGATGGACTTTGTAATGTTTGCCTTGCGCATCATCTCCAAGTGTGCCTCCTCAGTCCAAGCCTTTTTCCATCCGTTAGTAGCTGATACAATGCTAAGCAAGATCTATTGAGCTCACCGGAATCCCAGGCATGCCATCAGGCTTACTGTATCCATATTTTACAGATTCTTCCCTCCAAAATGGGGGCACGAAGTGAGAATGTGTGTCGATGCGTTCAAAGGGATTCTTGGCCACGTGTGAGTCAACCGTTGCCACAACTGAAGTGAATTGCCAAACAAGGAGGCTGATGGTGACAAATAAGATCATAACGAAGACTGCTGTTGCGGATCGTAACTAAGTTGCTCGTCGGTGCATCTTCTAAAACAGCTTTACTTCGCTGCTCTGATAGCATGATGCTGATTTTAACCAACCCAAAGCAGAGGGCTGGTTGCGGGGAGTTGCTATCCCCCTTGCTTTCAGCGGAGATGCCGTGGGATGTGAGGAAGGATTGCGGGGACTCTGCAGCAAGGGCAATTGGGCGACCAAGAATCTTGTATGTAATTGTATTGCTAAAGGAGAAAGCAGAGCACGAAGGGGAGCTGTTTGCTGTTTGTGACCGGTTTGTGACCCGTTTGCTGTTTGTTATCAGCTTCCTGCTGTGCATCGGCCTGTTGCTGCTGTGTATCGGCTTGCTCCTGTGCTCGAGGCGCCGCTCCCGCATTGTGCTCGCTTCCCCGCAAACCCCCACAAACAACACATTGTGCGGAATCCGCTGTGAGAGGCGGGGATTGTGGTTCTTGAGTTGAGTAACTGGATCAACCTGGGTATGGTAGAACAGTCTATAGTGCATATGGTGTGTATCTAAACAAAAAGGGCCGAGTCAATTCCTGCGTTACAAGCTGTACATCTGTACATATTAATATGCGAAAATTTAGACTTTTGCTGTGACTGTCCTTGGAGGCCTGGTGCAACATGCTCGAAGTGACCATATTGACTTGATCGTCAGTGTGAATGGAGGAGTATTTCAAGGAATTCCTAGAACCGCAGCTGGTGTCTTGGAGTTTCTCGGAATTCCCTTTGCGGCACCACCAGTCGGGAGCGTGCGCTGGAAACCCCCTCAGCCTCCTCTCAACTTGAACGGAACTCTCCAAAATGCCACAGCCTTCGGACAAAGTTGTTACAGCGCTGTGCTGGACCCCGACCTCGCCGATTCTGGGTGTTCTCGGGTTCCTGGCATTATCGGGACTTGACGATGAAGGTAGTGGCTCTACCAACTTTGGCCTTCAGTTACCAGCTAGCCGCCCTTCGTTGGGTCCGAGATAATATTTCTCTATTTAAAGGAGACCCCGAGAATGTTACAATATCTGGAAAATCTGGGGATCACATTCGGTCGGTCTGCTACTAGCATCGCCTCTCTCAACTGGGTTATTTCATAGAGCTATTCTGGAGAGTGGCGCGTATTGGGAAAGCGATCACGAGTCCCTTACTACTTTCTCTGAAGCTCGCGAGCGAGTTTTAGCCCTGCAGCAAAAACTCAATGCATGGTCAATTGTAGAATTGCGATATCTTCCTGCAGACGAAGTGAACAATGCGGCGTTATGGGACCTAAGCACCGACCCCGGGTCCACTGTCTTCGCGCCTAGTATCGATCATTGCGTTGTTCCTACAGCACCAAGTGTCGTGTTTGACCACAGAGATGAACAGCCGGTGCCCATCCTGGTTGGCTTCAATGCTCGCGAAGAGGACTTTTTTCTTGCACATTCCCTGCCTCACCAGACATCTGAGGAATACATATCGTATGCAGGAGCTTTTTTCGGAAACAGAACAAATGAGGCACTACAACTGTATCCTAGATCAACCTATATCCAAGCCAATGACTCCGCAAACGCTCTTGCTGGCGATCTGAGTATCCGTCAGCAAACTTGGGAAGCTCTTGATAGGCATGTGCGAGTAGGGGGCCAGAAAGGGCATGGCTACTACTTTACATACAGTTCTCCCTATTCTCCGTTGGCTATGCATACCGCAGACATGAATTATATCTTTGGTAACATGGGGCCGAACGAAAGTTTCACCTATACTCCTCCTCTTTCCCCAGCTGCCTCCGGGGACCTGGGATAGATGGTTTCCGGTTTATCCGTGGTTTGCGGGCGGGTAGCATCTTGTCTTTAAGCTGGCGTGGTCGGGTTGTGGGTAACTAATCATCACAACCCGACTGTTATGGTAACCAGAATAAGCGTATGAGGTAGACCTGACAATATTGACTATGGACTGATAAGCACCGATGGCATCTGACTTATGTATCATTTTAGACCACCCCAGCAGCTAAACGCATGTATGTATATCTTAGCTAACAAGTCACGTAAGAACTTAGTTCACTCAATAAATTCTTTGTACACACCTGAGTTGCTTAATTGGCTCGTTATTGGCGCAATAGTTACATTTCAATTGGATGGTTTGCCCATTCTATTCCATTTACTGCTATTCGAAATCAGAGTCAGCTCATGGATGCCTATATAATTTTTATCCTTATTCACAGAAACCGATGTACTGATGACAGTACAATCACTGTCTCTAAATTAGACAACTATTCGTGGAGTATCATGGGCAAGAATACATCATGCCCAAGAATATCTTGCCAGGACCACATTGATGTGTGAATCATCAGATTATCTTGACAGCCTAAGCCTATGTGCATGTAGTACCATAGTGAGCTTGAAACTCCGATCATAGCGCACAAGGCCACCCCTCAAGCATCCCACAAAAAATCACATTTGCAACAACGGTTTGGTAGTTTCAGAATATCCAGATCAGAGCAAGGTTCGATTACATTAATTGTGCTGATGGGAGAATATCTCTCCTGTACAGTGGGGAGGCGGTGAACTGTCGTTCGGCCCAGACGCTTCACTTAGAGATTGCCGACTGTAGAATCTGCAAGGTCGTCGATCAAGGCTTCCAAGATCGAGGAAAATCTGCGGGATAGTCCCCAGTGCCCTTGGCGGCGAAGAAGGTCAGTAATGTTGTACAATGTGCTCGGATCGAATTGGCGGAGGCTCGCTGTAGGTGGCTCTGTCGAAGTTTGCGCCGATAGGCGTCCAAGGTCGCTTGATCGTAGCTCGGGAATATCGACATCGCCATGGGAGGCGTCGTTTGGTCGAAACTTGGCATAGCAGTATACGACTAGACCTGCATAAAAGAGCGCCTTTGGTACATGAATGGCAGGCTCCGCGGTGATGGGTAGTGTCTGTAGGCGCTTGTAGATGAGCATGGCGTGAATGACGCAACGCTGCCCTTCTACCCTTGCGACCCAATCGCGGATGCGCGTGATGTCTCTGTCCCTCATCGACGACCCTTCGCGCCCTATCACGCGTTCTATCAAGTCGAAACAAACGTATAGCGACATGAATGTCTCATGCCAGAGCACAATGAGGAAGTGGGGGTCACGACTCGGATAGCGGATGCTTGGAAAGTACGCATCATACCAAGTTGTTAGATGGTAATGAAAGTCTCCAATCATTGCCTCGTTTAGAGTTGCACATCGCGCTTCCTGGATTGCCGCGTTGTGGCCGGAAAGTAGCACATAAGCGTTCATGAAGGAGTAGGAAATTGGTGTTGCAGCCATACCCACAGACGAAGTGTGATGCTGCGGCTCGCTTGAAGATGGGGAAGAGTGCAATGACTTGATCATTGTTTGCCACTGAGCAGCTGTGGAGGCGGTGAATAGCTCATCTGCGCAGCAGCGCGGTAGTCGTCCTGGCTCGTGTCGTAACAGCGGTTCGTGGTGAAAAATAGAGGCAAATTCAGAGTCGTGAATGTGTAATGCCGCCAGCACACGAACGGTTTCCTCTGTTTGAGACCATGATCCCCATGCTGTTTCTAAATCATCAGGATCGAAATGGTTGGCTTCTAGCAGAGAGTCTTTAATTTTGAACATCCCAGCTTGCCGGGCCCATGCAATGACGGTGCCATGGAAACTTTCAGTCAACAAGAGATCGTTTGGGTTGCCGGAGAGCATTCCAAATGTCTGACCGAGAACAACGGCTTGTGCTACAGCCAGTGCTTCGCGGCCGCCTCGATAGATATAGACTTCCCACTGGTAGAGTTAGAGCGAGCGAGGAAGAAGAATGATGGAGACACACCGATGCCAGAATTGCCTTGTTCAATTTCATGAAGATTCCCCTACCACGAGCAGCAGCGCCAGCTGATCCCAAGAATAGGGCCCCCAGAGAGCAAATAGATAGCAGGAGGAGTGCGCTCTCTGAAGAAGGTCGAAACGAAGGGGCGTGAACGATGGGGAATATGGGCTGGAATTTGGCAAAATACAGCTTGATGCATATGTTCTATAACAACGTCAGCTTGATTAATCATGGCCAAGTCTAGATATGCTACTCTGATAGCGCCGGTGCATACCAGAAAGTCAGCAGATGGCAAAACATCATCATGAGGACTTGGCCGAAGCCGACTTGAAAGACCAGCACGATATGCTTCATCTACTCGATCCGGGTTTTCCGGTCTCTTGAGCGCGTACGGATGTGCCAATTCGATGAGTGGTCGCGTGTGCCATCGGTTTCGGACTTGGGTTCGGACGTTGTTATCGACAATCGACTCTTCCATGTTGTATTCTCCATCGGAGCGTTCATTTAGCTGGCTTTGGGTGAGATTGGCAGAAAAGTCGCCGTATACCCATGGCGAAGCGGCTGCCGAGATGGAGGAAGTCAGAACATTAATATCGAAACTTCTCCCCACTAGCCAAGACGGGTCATAAGTATTGCCACCAAAATCGAACAACTCTAAATCTGCCCAACTTCCCCAAGCATTAGAGGTCTAATCAACACTCAGGGAACTGGTGTCTGCGCGTGTAGAAGAGTTGAGAGGAGAGGAAAGATAAGCTGTGGGCTCGATATCCGTTCCAGACGCGGCCCAATGATTATGCGGGTGAATATCATTACCCGTCGCCAAGCCGATTGAATCAGTAAAGCATGCTGATTCATCTGGGGCATCATTCGCGGATAGCACGTTGTCGTGAATATCAGACCGCCCAATGAGTAACGGATGGCTGTCTGCGGCATCTTCACCTGCGCCTCTTATCAGAGTACAGCTACTTGAGAGGAATAGCGGCGCCAATCTCTTTTGGACAAACCTGCAGGCGAGGGCATCAGCGGCCGTGTCATCAAAGTGCTGCCACTTCCCACGCGGTCATGTGTTCGCGCGTGTCGGATCAGAGAGTCACTATAAATGTCGGCTGTGAGAGGCCATTCAAAAAGCAGCAGTGAATAAAGAGCCTACCGGCGCCCATAGCTTTTAGAGCAAATGTCACAGGCAAACGGCCTCTCCTTCGTATGAGATCGGATATGTCGGACCATGTGCTCTCTTTTCTTGAAGGCCTGGTCACAATGCGTGCATTTCCATCCCCTGCACTGCCGACTCCGTAGCTTGCGCTGGAGTTCGTCCTCATGGTGCCTTGCGGTCTGGTCTTCAACACCAGCCGTTCCGCTGTCTGCCGGCATCGTGGGAATCTGGGGTTTGTGGGGAATCGCCCGTGGTGTGGAAGGCTAGGACGGAGAGAGCGCAGGTGGGAAAGGCATCCCCGCATTCCATGAGACTGCATGGGGATTTATAGATCAAGAACCAAAACTTCGGGCTTGCACTAATGAAAGCCCTAGCCAAAAGTCCGGAACTCCAGAAACTACGGAGCCGGGTATATTCTCTAATAGACTATACGGAGTAGTGAGGGCTCCATCTGTCACGTCTCTTTTCATAACTCTTACATGGTGGTATGCATATATTGCCCACGTGAGTATCTGTAGGCATCCGGGCACCTACTATACTTTCTTCTACTGTAGCATCCAACGGAGCTCACGCCACAGTATCAGTTTAGACGTTGTTTATGTGCTGCGCTGCTCCAAACCAGCAGGGAATCTCTACTTGAGGTACTCAACTGAGCCATAGTTTACGCTGGCATTCAGCCCACTTTGGCAGTCAGAGTCATCTAGGGATTTTCTGAACTTCGCGTATTAAGGCGCCAGTCGATAGGAGTATACAACATAAACACTGAATTATGATGGCCTACTACTGCCAATGCTTGTCCGTTGAACCCGACAAACCCAAGTACCTTAGTAAACAGACTAAAATGAATGCACTTTCGAATTTCGCGTGCGGCGCCTGCAAGTCTTACCGTAGAAGATCAATGCGCCATTCCCACCAGCGTGAAACCAGCTGTCATCGCCATAAGAAGCATAACTGGTGGTACAAAGCCGTCTGCGGTAGCCCAATCATTCACAAAATATGTCATCCCAAACTGCGAGATGGGTTTTAAGCATATTGTACCAAAAAAAAAAAAAGTTATGTGATGGTTTACGGAAAGAAAATCAGCTTACCCCAAAGGTGTTCTTGCAGACAGTTGCAATAGCCATAATCTCTCCTGATATTGGCCTATAGCAGTCAATGGCGTATGTAATGGTGATGGTAGGGATCGCGACGACTTGGATGCCTACAAAGCCAAAGCCGATGATGATGATGGCGGGCCACGGCCATTTGTCTTGTAAACCAACGCCGAACACCTTCACGCATGATATGATTAGCTCAATCTCTCATAGGTTTCTCATACAGGTCCCCTCACAATTAGTCCAATAATAACCACCACAATGAATGGGCTTAAGGATATGAGTCGCATCTCCGGTTCCCGAATGCCGTTGTTCTTTATCGTTGCCTCTTGTGAAATATAATCCGACCATGGTCCGGCGACGGCGAGTCCGAATACACCTCCAACCACGAGCGCAAAATTAGCGTATCCGACCTGCGCTGGTGTGAAATTGTAAGGCGGCTCAGAGAGGCCTGGGGACTGTAATATGTTGACCGCTAACAGAGCATTCGCCGCTGATCCAGTCGCCATCGATGCCCAGAAGATGATAGGAATGAAGAGAATATATGCTGGGGTGAAGAAGCGCCGGACAACTGATCGCCAGGCAGTCCGGTCAATGGGTTGAATGATGCCAAATTGGGACCGACTAGGCCGCCCGCTCCCCTGAATTTCCATTTGGAAGTTCTGAATCTGTGGTGAGGAAACAAATTCGGCATGTCCTGAGCTCGTTTCCATTTTGGCGTTATCTACGTTCGCTTCCTCGGATACGGTGACGCCTGGAATAGGACTTTGCTCTCGCGAACGACGTGTCTCTGGAAAGAAAAACAACAGTGTAATGATGTTGAGCCCCTGAGCACCGGTACAAGCCCAGAAGAATATCCTAAACGAAACATGCTCTCCGACAGCCCCTGAGATGATAGGGCCAAGAAAGAGACCCATGAAATAACACCAGCTTGGGCCATAGGTGAGTAGGTAACTGCAACTTGGGTGAAGTTGAAACTCACAAGTAGGATCCAACATATTTACCGCGCTCGTGGAGGAAATAAATGTCGGTAACAACGACATTCATAATACTCTCGTTTGCGGAAGCTCCGGTCCCCGCGAGAATCCGGGCACCTAGGAACGAGCCATACGAGGTTGCCGTCGCTTGCCAGATGCAAGCACCAATATTGAGTATCGCGCAGACAAGGAGGGTTACCCGTCGTCCAAAAATCTCGCAGCTAGGGATGATGATGAAGTTGCAATAGCCTAGAAGAATAACAGTCACTCCAGTCTAGAGAGAATTAGCATCTCTCTTCCACAATTGTCTTGGGCGCAGAAAGAGATAAGCCATCAATCACGATTGGTGAAGGATATGCCCTCCCATCACAAGATAACAATCCAACAAGATAGTAAGAACGCAAAAATGTGGAAGGAAACATACTTACCAACAAAGCGACATCGGTCAATGGCTTTTGCCATTGCTGCATGAAGATCGGTGTCAATGGCGCTATGGACAAAGTTGGGACGACACTGGTGATAACGAAGATGCCTTGATTGACAATAACCAAAGTTTTCCACAAGGTACTCCAGCTCTTAGATACCAATTAGCTTCCAATCAATCCATCAAATCGTCTTTTGTCAAAAAAGACGAAATAGCTGGAAAGTGGAGATGGCCTCCACGTCAGAGACCCAAACGCAGGGGTGTAAGAGAAGAGGGTACAAGAAGACAACAAAAGGACAAAGACAAAGGCTGGATGAAACTGACAAGTGGATCGTGTGGATCATTTGTTGGTTGTGGAATAAGAACGATTGAGTCTTGATTGTCGGATCTCGCCCCATCTAGAGCAGTCATGACCTCTGTGCCTGGCACAAGGTCGGCCTCAGCCTCGCTCTCACTTTGGGACGCCATAGTGGAGTGGTTGGAAACCTGTTCAACTCTCTCCATTGTCGATAATGAAAATATCGTATCTGAGATTTTTCCTTCCATTCTGAAATTTCGGGTCTTCTCGCCATTATAGTGACTTTGATGTTCTCTTAATGTTCTGCCCGGATCTCTACAACCCACAAACTGGAGGTGGGGGATCGTGGGGAAAATATTAAGCAGATTGCAGTAGAATCTTAGCTGCGGGACCCCAACTTGTGCCCCACGATTCTGTAGAATGATCGAGGCCGCGCCTCGGAACTTACAAATTCACGGAGAGGCAAAGCAAGAGCAGTTGTACTTCATGGTGGTGCCCTTTTGAAGTATCTGATATGGTAGCGAGCGGGTCTTTCCATGACAAATTCGTTGTTCCGTCGCGCAATGGAATACTGCGAAACGATGTCTTGGCCTGCAATTGGCAAGGCCTCATCTAATCTTTATCATACTTTCCAAGGCTCTGTTGTATTTTGATATGTAGGGCCGTAGAAGATTGCCATCTATAGTTAGGGAGAAAATAAGTTTCTCTAGCATTTGTCTGGATGGAGCGCTTCAATGGGACACCGTCCAATCACGGTAGTTATACTCCTATACGAGGTCGGTCACAGGGTGTAAATTCACAACTACAAAACATACGTCCTTCTTGAATTTACCCCTCCCATCTATATGATATCATATTTTACCTTATTCACCAACGTTCCAATCTTTTCAATATGTATATCAATCCTGCTTCCATTCTCCAAGCTCACACGAGGGTTTCGAAAATACCCAATACCAGCTGGTGTGCCAGTCAGGACAATAGATCCTGCCTCCAACGTCGTTCCTCGAGAAAGGCAAGAGATTTGCTTCTTGATCGAAAAGATCATGTCCTTCGTGTTACCGTCCTGAACCGTCTGGCCGTTGTAAATGGCCTTGATGCCGAGAGACTGTGGATCATCAATGACGGAGGGATAAACGAGCACCGGCCCTGCAAACTTGTTAGCGGGCTTCAATACGTCAGGTCTTGCCCCAATACACACCTATTGGGCAACTATTGTCCAGGCCCTTGGAAAATGACCATTGTTTAGCCGCAAGCTGCAGTGTTCTTGCCGAAATATCGTTTGATGCAGTATACCCAAGGATGTACTCTAGAGCCTTATCCTCAGGAATATCTCGACCAGTTTTTCCAATTATTATACAGAGTTCGGCCTCATAGTCACTTGTTCCGTCTTGGGCGCATTTTGGAATAGGAATTGCTGCTGGATATGGGCCTGTCAGTGCCGCTCGAGGTTTTGTGAAAACTTCGAGCTCGCTTGGAATCGGAAATCCTCCTTCCTAATCGATGGACAATACGTAAGTAAAATGCGAGTAGTGGGAGCTATATGGATGGTCTTGTGCACTTACCGCGGCGTGATCTTTGTAGTTAAGTCCGAGGCACCTAATGTAGTCACACTGCTCTCGGCTAACTGGCGACAATAACTGTGAAAGTCACTGTCAGCTTTTTCCCAATCTTCGAAAATAGGCATAGCTTACATGATCTACGGTCAGTACATGATTGGTCACTGTGCCGTTGAATATGTCTCCATTGATCAAGAAAGCTTTGACTTCAACGCCATTCAGGCAATCGAGTCCAACATCTCGTAAAGTATCGATTACCTGCCCTAGATGAACTTGGCCATCTTCGACGGCCCTGAAGCGAATCAAGTGAGTCCAGTTTGTCATCTTGGAGCTGGGTAAATGGAATCGCCAGCTCACTGCTGTTATCCTGCTGACTGTTTTTCTTGCCTGGCCGGCGAGGGGCTTAAGTTGCAGTCGTCTTATTTAGATTCTACAGCATACATATCTTCCCCACGCCTCAAAGCCTCCCACCTGCCCCGCAAAGTCCCCGCGCAACAAACCGTGGGGCAAAGAGGAAGGATTGTGAAATGTTGAACAGAGTTGGATATTTCAGGGCGCTGTCGGCAGATCAAACTGATATTCGTGTTCACTAAATGATTAAAAATGGCAGAGAAAGGTCCTTTCGAGACGACTGACCTTATTATATGTGGCTGCGGGCCAACTGGCGCTATGGTGTCAGTGCTCTTAAGTCAGTACTCTATACACCACGTTGTTCTCGAAAAAGACAGCGAAGTGAATGCCGACCCACGCGGTATCGCACTCGACGAGGATGGTATCCGTTACCTGCAGGCATGTGGAATATACGAGAAGATATTCACAGAGATAGGCCAGTGTTAGCATGCCCGCGTTGTTGTCGTCCTCAGTTACTGATCACCTTGCTCACCGCGTTTCTAGGCATGGGCAACTTCAGATTTATTGACAAGAATCATCATGACCTCACCAGGAAACCTTTCATGATGATGGATTACAGCACTGTACGTGGAATGGAGCCGTATTTTTCGGTCAATGTGTCTAGTAGATGCAATTTGGCTAACAACAAAGCATAGACCGAGGGTGGTACTGGGCATCCAGGCTTCATGTGTCATAAACAGCCATTCGTAGAGAAGCACCTGAGGTCACAAATAACGACGCTGGATGTAGGTGAAATGCATCTGGGAGCACGTGTCACGTCCATCTGGGAGGACGAAGATTGGGTATATGCGCGCTACACCGACACGTCTAATCACGATCGTACCGTTCGTGGCAAATTTCTTGTTGGTGCAGATGGCAAGACAGGCTTCACGCGCAAACAGTATCTGGAGCCTCGAGGCATCACTTTGGACCAGGCCATGAGAATGCCGTACGAAGAAGATTGGGTTGCCCTCAACTGGAAGATCTCCCTTCCCTCGCCTGAGACACATCCCGATTTTCCCCTTTGGAAGAAGGGGTATACGCCCCAGAAAGTCTACGACGAATTCTTTCCCACTGACTTCCGGTTCATGTGTAACCATGTCCGACCTGCTGTTTGTGGTCGTTTCGGTCTTGATAGCGACAGACTTTGGCGATTTGAGTTTGTTATTCGGCCGGGTGAGGACGCTGGTGACATGGCAAAGCCAGACCAAATTGCAAGGGTCGTTTACCCCTACATAACTCATCCGGGGAGTCGCTATGGACTCACAACGAAGCAAATCCAATACCCGCTAGATTGTATAGAGGTTCTTCGTTGTCGGCCATTTAGGTTCTCGGCAAGAAGCTTCAATAAATGGTCGCTTGGCCGAGTCATTCTCTGCGGAGACGCTGCCCATGTTTTCCCTCCGTTTGGAGGCCAAGGAATTGCGTCGGCATTTCGCGATGCCATCTCACTCGTGTGGCGTCTACATATAGCAACCAATGACTGTTCCAGTAGCCAGGATACGTTGGACTACCAGACGCTACTCAAAGGCTGGTATTCAGAACGAAAACAACAGCTGGACAAGTCACTCCGATCCACCGTTGAGAACGGAAATTATGTCACGGAGTCTAGTCGTGTTAAAGTATTCCTACGCGATTGGTACCTCTGGATTATCCAGCTCGTTCCAAGCTGGAAACACTGGCTGCAGCTGGGAAACCGTAGAGACGGGATGGTCAAGTATCAGTGGCAGGGGGGGATGGGGATGGCCTTTTTACCTAGACTTGACGGCGGCAAGAATTTTCCCCAAGTCTATGTCGTTCCCGTTACGAATACTCCAGAAATCGAAAAGATTCTATTCACTGACGACGTCATATTCAGTCATCAAAAGCAGGGCCTATTCCAGGTGGTTGTGATGTTACGGTCTCAGAACAGTGTCGACAGCGTGGAGACAGCCCTTCACGGCCTGCAAGATATATCCGATGGGGCCCTGAAGGATGATGAGGCCACCATATTCCTTGACAGTACTCAAGTTGCGCCTTGTGACTTAAAGGGACGGCACATCTACCGGCTCGCCACTGCCGCAGAGTTCGCTGGCGACCCAGTCCTGTGCGCAGGAAGACCGAAGCCGATGGGCTATGATCCGCATCGCATGTCCAAAGAAGTGGGGAACAAAACATTTATCATTTTGCGGCCTGATAGATTTGTTTTTGCGGCCTGCGATACAAGATCCGACCTAATCTATGCTGCTCAGATGCTTCGCAAGCTTGTCGCGACTGGAGCTTTATAGTGTGGGAGGGTGCCTTTCATGCCTAGTAGTGTGGGAGGTGCTGTATTTTCTAAGGATAGCATAATCAATGTACCATAAGCCCATGAACTTATAATCTGCTTAAATATTGCCAATGGCTTCCCTTTTTCTGCCTCTCATCCCTCGAACATCAAGCTTGTTTGGAAAAAAAAAAAAGATACCCTCAAATTACCTCAAGCGAGTCCAACTTAAATCCAAATCAGGTTTAATTCGAAACTCTGTTTTCCGAAACTGTTCAAAATTTAGACTGGTAGCCAATCACAGGGTTCTGCCCAGACAGAGTTTCAGCATGAATGCCTTGGATGCGCCAAAACACCAAAACACCACCAGTGCAGGGTAAGGTGGTGGGTGGTTGGGTATCCAGATTGGCAGCAGGATACATTTCTACGAATTACCAGAAAAGTAATATGGCAATTTAAAATCTCCAGATGCATCTAAATGAACTTGAAAGCATGCAGGTATTGAAAGCATGCAGGTGAAGTGAATCAAAGACTTTGATTCGCAGGTCAAATCTAATTACATATAATCTAAACAACTATACACAAGTCTCAGGGGTAAAATAATCGGCACTTATGCTTCCCATGTATTTGGTTGATGGGAGTCCATTGAGTCTCGTGCGTCGCTGGCGTTTTGCACCAATTGTAATCAAGATGCGTGATAAAATGCCCTGAAAACATAGAATGGATTTAATACAACTAAGACTTGTGTTAACTTGAGAGCTTCGAGGAAATTGAAGTCGTGCAAACTAGGTAGAAGTCTAGCGTCCATACATCGGATCCCTGTTCTCCTCCCTACCGCCATTACTAATCTAAAAATGCCTTGGGCACCTTGGGACCCCATACAGCCAAGCTCTCGTTGCCTGCAGGCAAATGCCCAATCGGCGTATCTTGATTGACTAAATCTCCGTCTGCATAATGCTCAATCATGTTGCCTGTTGTATCCCACCAGTAGTCAAAGATCTGGCTTCCCAGAATATGGCGGCCGACGCCCCATACGCTCTTATACCCCTTCCCAGCCAGCCATTGATGGCCTAGCTGCTGGGTGTCGAAATCGTGAATCTCGAATGAACAGTGATGAACATGTGATGTCGGCCCTTGGCTCAGGAAGATGGTGTGGTGATCAACATAGTCGCTGCCTCGATCAATGTGGGCGAAGACAGCGACGTCCTTGGTGTTGTTGTTCTCATCTGGTACAAAGAGCAGATCTGAGGGTACAAAATTAAAATTACGAGTATACCAATCCAGCTGCTCGGCGAAGTTTCGAACGCAGAGGCCATAGTGACCAAGCTGTTTCATTGTCATTGTTAGTGGGCACCTCGCTATAAGAGAGTATGCAAGGGTGTGTTCCGACCTTGTGCACCGCCGCCGGCCCTTCGTCAAAGCGCTGGAACTTTCGCATGCGCGGCTTTTCGGCCTCAAAGTTGACAATGAGTCTCTCAGGCATCTTGCCTACTTTCGCGTTCCTGGCCATGGATTAAATTGATCGGGAGTCCCTCCGGATCCAAGCCGGTAACCAAGGAGCCACCACCGGGTGCGTCGTCCAGTGATTGAATAGGGCCAGCACCGTTTAGCTTAGAGGCCTTGACCAAATCATCATACGTCTCTACCTCAAATATCCCACCGAGAAATTTCTTGGGGCCCTTCTGGGCGTAGTAGACGTATTGGTCAACCCCATATCCCCGGAACCACACGCGGTCTTCAGTCTGCTTTACAGCACGCATGCCAAAGTCGTTCAGAAACGTGCTGATATGCTTAAGGTCGGGATGCCGGTACCGCATGTGTACCAGCCTGACAGTACGAATCTGCTGCGCTGGATCAATACCATGCTTCTGTCTCCACTCTGCAATACTCTGCCTACTGGGTCCAATTGCTTCCGTATCCGGCACGGAAGCGCTAGCGTTGAAGTTGGTGAGAGATGGCTTCTATAAGGCAGCTGTAGAGCATGTAGTTATCTGATAGAGGGCGGGACATACGTACGCTGCTCATTGTGAATTGTGTTTGATCTCTAGAATAACATATGAGCTGTCGTTCTGTCTGCCAGGTAGTGGCCATGCCTTTTCCGGGCCTGGTTGGTGATGCCTAGCTAGATTCTTCTACTGCATATTATAGCCGTCACCCGCCACTCAAGTCCGTGTAAGCAGTGATATCGTCACCACTCTCTCTAGCAACAGCCACGCCATGCTTCCCGCATGGTTTGCGGGGCAATCCCCCTTCAAACCGCGGGGCATTCGATTCCATCCCTCTGTGCTCCTTGCGGGGCGATTGCGGTTACACTGGTTAACAAGTTACAGGAAAATCTACAGGAGCACTGGAACTTGACGCTGAGGTGTGTCGAATGCTTATTTCCAACGTAGAGATCGCTCAGCTGTAGTTTGCGTCGCCAATGGATGTGATAATCAGCCAACAGGATGCCGCTGTATAATATTAGCAGCCGTATGTAGTCTAAGGTGCCTGGTTTCGTACGTCAACGGGCCCATGAATACGCCAAAGCCACTAAGAACTGTAAGGAACTTGCTCGCCGTTGCAAGAAGCTGCCATGGCCTAAAGAAGTAATCAGCCAAAGCTCAACCGTCACTTGCGATGAAGCTGTTTGTAAACTTACTGTGTGGCTATGCCCACAACCATCATGACGTACGAGCCGCGTCGGATATTGATGTACTTTGGCCATAACCCGGCCAAATCCATACCAGTGGACATGGAATTTAATACAATGGAAATCTGACCATTAGTGTTAGCAATAGTCTAGACTCGCCACCTGGAAACAAAATGAAAGCTGTATCTGCTTACTGCAAGCTGTGAAGCCACAATCCCAATGCCTGCAAAAAAGACCGCCGCTCGTACCCCTGGACTAGAGTGGTAATGTTCCTGCACTGCTGCCAGTAAATAGATGGGATTCCATGGAATTTCTCCACCCAATACACGATTTGATGCACTTGTGGCAATGATACCGATGACGGCGGTTATTGTAATTGTTAGTGGAGTTGCAATGAGCTGAGACAGAGTTGGTGAATGTTTAGTCTTTGCATATCGAGTCCAATCAGATTGGCCGAGAGTCCCAGAGCCCCAAGCGCCCAGCACTGAGGTGATACCGAACATGAAAGCCCAGCCCATGTTTGATGCCTCTTTTTTCTGGTGAAAGAGCTCACCAACTCCACTGGCAGTTGAGACGCTCCTGAACAAGTGTTAGTTGACTCAATATACTAGCTGAAGAGGTAGCCTCGAATATTCTCACCAGATTAATACACCAAAACAAGAGCCACAGAAAAGGAAGAAACAAACAACAAACGGGATCTGTAGTTTCTCCGGCTTGATGAGGATAGCGGGGATGAAGGCACACATCCAGATGACGAGCCCAATAAAATCGTTCGTCGCAAGGTGAGAACTTTCGCTAAAGGTGTTTCGCATATGGGCGAGGCCTGTCAAAACAGGTTAGAGGATCATAGTTGACTCAATGAAAACACGATTTGGTATCGCCACAATCTCACCAGGAATGATAGCTCCAAGGGTGACCCTAGTTGCCTGAGCTCCCCAGAATGCCTGAATGCCGAACCAGATACAGCCTGTAAAGCAACGAAGAATCACGGGAACTGTTTTCCCACTGCATTAGTAACCCAAAGACAAGAGCTTACTCCAGGAACTCATACGTACAGTACGATCCCCTCATGCCCCATGAGAATCTACTGGAAACAGTGAAGCCGATGTTGTGTTTTGCCCCAGGCCACCCGGCCACAACCGCAAGACAGCCAGTGAGAAAGCCTCCTAATATCTAATACTCGGTTAATAATAGGGGTATTGCACGTTCAAAGTGAGGTGGTCGTACAAGTACTCCAATTGCTTCTGCGGCGCTAAGTCCAAACGCGAGCAGAGTACTGCCCAAAGACCACGCAGAGAGATTGGATCCAGAGACAGTCCAGTATCCTGTTGTACTGATTAGCATCTCCACCAGTCAAGAGTCAAAGGACGTATAGTACCGAGATAGGACCATATATGAAAGGTTCGACGATCTGGAGGGATTGGGATTAAGTCGCGGTTACACCAAGTCGTATTTTCATAATTGGCATCTTCGTCTTTAGGACTAGTACCCCGATTTAGTATTGAATCATGTTATTGTGTAGCATGATAGTAGTTACTGACCATTCAAGCTTATGCTTGACTGCCGCCCAACGAGTGCTCATGGTAGATGGACAGAGGCTCACTTTTGACAGCGAGGAAGCCCAGACTGTGCGTGTGTTGTTTCCCAGTAGATATATGCTGGATCCAAAAATGCCATTGATACTTGGAAGCCAAGGGGATGAAGGATAAAAGCCACCTTTTATAGACGGACGATGTCCTCTGGCGTTGGTGTGGCGCTTCTTCTGTCCCTCAGGCTGGACGCGGATGATGATAACAACTGATAGGGTAGCAACACGACCTGCCGTACTTGGTGACAAAGATAGACACACTGTGCTACGCTATTTGATGACGGTGGCAACGATCCGGGCTGTGGAACCAAGGGACATTTGGGGGAGGATTTGAACGTCCGGAGTAATCACTGGCGCACTTCCTCGATCATGACCCCTAACGCGGATGTGTTGGATTCCATTTTGCGGGGTGACAAGTTTCCGGGGACAAATGGCTACTGCTATTGGCCATAAGATAGATAGGCATCGAAAAGCGAGTTAGTTTAGGAGAGCAGACAATCTCAGCGTGGACTCACCTTATCTGGCAGTAATTAGCTCCATGAAAATGTGGGAATAGTGCAAAGCGATGTGCCTCTCGCGCAAATGCGGTATAGAGACAAGTGTTGTCGGCGAAGGAAGGATTTGCTGTATAAGTTGGCCGTTACTGGTAATACCACTAGTCGATCATTAGCACGAGCTACCAACACCGTGGCCATGATGTGTAATAAATACTTCATACGGCATGCCGGCCAACCAAAGTGATTACTTCCCCGCCTCGCCATATCATTGAATCCATGGATTGATGTAACGCATCGGCCATTGTCACAATCGTAACTTTTCCCTAGACTTTGTGGGCCCATAGATGAACATCGTCGGCTGAGCAATGAGCATGAATGCCGCAAGCAGCTTCTCTGCACCAACCGATGAAGTCGCCATCGACAGCATGCCGCGGCAACCATCTCGCCGGCGTCGACGCCCTCCTCGCAAGTTTGTAATCAAGAGCACCTTTGGCAACCCTCGACGGCCAAGGAGCCGGAAGAACCGTCCGTGTGACGCTTGCCGGAAACGCAAGACAGCGTGTGTTATTGCAACCGATCCACCTTGTAAGCTTCCTTTCCCGTCATTCTGTCATGCTCGATCTTCGACTCAGCGTCAAGTTCCAGTGCTCCTGTAGATTTTCCTGTAACTTGTTAACCAGTGTAACCGTAATTGTTAGGTCAATCGTGCAGACGGAGAGGCATCACATGTCAGTCTACCTCCACGACGGTAAATGACGCCCAAGCCATACAACGGCCTGCTATTCTTCAAGACGGGGCACAAGAGGATGAGCCGGAGACTGCCCAACAGCAGCAATTGCAGCCACCTACTCCCAATCTTGGCTGCTCTTCCAACGTAACAGCACCACCAATCACCAACCGTGTGCTGCCAAGCCCGAGTCAACAAGAAACAGTCCCTTATTATTTAAGCCCAGCTCTGTATGATCAACCAGACTTTTTCCTACCGCAATGTAGCGATCCAGCCATTTTGGTGCATCAAAACTTCGTGCACAGCCCAGTGACCTCGCCAACGGCCGATACAGATGCTGTGAGGACCATTCTACTCAGAGGCCAGGCTATCCTAAACAATACTACCAATACGCCCGAAGATATTCCAGGACGTTGCGCATACTTTTTGGGGCGACCGAGTGAGCAAGACGGCTTCCTCCTCGACTCATTTAAATACGGGATCCTGAGAGACAATTTCAGTTTATCTGCGAATATTGCACAGGTTCAGTCATACAGCACATCATCATCTATAACGGAACAGAGTCCAATCCACTTCCTTCTCTTACGAATAGAACACCCAGACCACGTCAAAAGAGACAAGCAGCAAGTTTCAGACGCCATTGAGAGCAAAGTGTGGCCGTTTGGCGATAATCTTGTTCGATTGTTCTTCCGACATGTCCATCCAGCTTTTCCTATAGTGTCTAAAGTCCGCTTCCTCAGCAGATATCACGCTGACAAGAAGAGTATTCCCGCATGCTTGCGAGGAGCTATCTACGCGCTGGCATCTGTATTTTGGGATCGTGACTACACACTAAAAGACACATCCATGCCTTTTGTACAGCATGAACTTACCGATTACGCACATCAAGTTCTTAGGAGAGAGATGGAAAATCCTAATCTCTTCACTCTACAGGCATGCCTTCTCCTTCAACATGTAACGCCACCAGCGATGGACACACTCGAAGCACCTACGACATGGACATCATCCGCTCAGGCAACGGCATGTGCGCAAATGATAGGTCTGCACGTCGAGCCGGGAGATTGGAACATCAATGCGACTGAGAGGCACCTGCGGCGGAAGCTGTGGTGGGCCACGTTTTATGCTGATTGCTGGTCGGCAATGTGCCATGGAAACCCATCCCATATTGCGAGTAAATCATATACCACGGCTCCGCTGACAATGGACGATATGCGCTGGGATGAAGATGTTCCAGACGATGTGCAGTACCTGGTTGAGCGAGAGGATAGGCGGTTCCAAGTCTCCACGGGAGCGAGATTCGTAGAAATGGTTGACGTTGCGCGGTCGTTGCGAACCGTGCTGGATTGCAGCTAGTAAGTCGTTTCAGTTGACTTTTCTTTTGTTCATTCAGCTCCTAATAATACATCTGCAGTCAAGTAAACGCCAATTCACAGGTCATAGATAATAACATGACGCAAGCCAACACAGAGATCCTCGCCGTAGAGGCTAGGCTCAAAGAGTGGGCAAGTTTAATTCCTTCATGCCTCGACCTGAATAAGACAAGACAGAATGAAAGAAGCATACCTTCATCCAACTGTAAGTCTTTCATCCCCTATTTGTTATGACAGTATTTCCCTGACAATCAGGCCCCCTACATTTGTCATTCTACACTACACAGGTTCTCCTCTACCGTGCTTTGATGCATCCTTCGACGAGAGAGGCCAAGCTGAAAGCAAGCTCCAATCTCCGAAAGTGGTTCCCTGAGGCGCTTCTGGCATTCGACGGATTTGTACGATTCATATCGCACCTGGACAAGAATAGCATGGTTGGATTCTGGGGTCGTTGTAGGTCACATATTAATTTCCACTACTGCTAATATCATGCTGGAACGGCTACTAACATACCATCATACATAGATGCAAGATCACAATTTGTTCTGTGTGGAAACTTTCTCGTATTTCTCTTCTTAGTCGCTTCCAAACGCAGTGATATAGAGCACGCATACAGCTTACTCGAGACATTTCACCAAGCTATGAATGGCCTATGGGATATCAGTAATGAGGAGGTGACAGCGTTACTCCGAGTGGCCAAAGATCGTATTGATTCATTCTTTTCCCAAGCGGCGCAAGTTATACGTAAGGGGACAGCGGATGGAGGCGTTACTCTTTTATAAGTCGGTCAATGAAGTCTCTACCGCTTCAAATTAAAATCCATGTTAACCTACAATTTTTTGTCTATTTAACCTTGACCTAATTTAATATCTCTGACACTCGATTGCCAAACTCCTCCATCACACTTCGTGCCTCTGTAAACTCATCAAACTCTCCAACAACTGGCAGATCTAGACCAAACCCTGCCGGGCCTCCCACCTGCAGAGCTCTCTCCGTCATCCACACCGGATGAGCAGACAATCCAATGACGTTGACACGGAGGCCGTAACGCATGTCTTGCGACCCAATCGCTTCTCCATCCTGGCCAAGAATTGATATGAGATGTGGAACTGTACAAACGACTTCCTGGGACTCCTTGGTGCCGGCGGCATCGCAGAGTGCTGCGTACAGGTACTCATTGTGGAAGGGTATAATCATGTGTTTGTCTGTTGGTGTTTGGTTGTCGGTCGACGTAGTCTCACGCTCGTCGTCACTTAAGGGTGCAAGAATGGCAGCGCCCATTGTGTAGCCGCCACCAATGTATCGATGGACATCAATGACTTTACCAGTGAAGAGTAGTTTCCCGGAACAAACGGCAAACTGCAAATGTCAGTAGAAGCTTTTAGGTGAGAGGGATACTGAACCTACTATTGCGTCGAGATAGCTCGTTTTATTGCGACGAGCGGAGTGAACTGCCCGTCCAAGGTACCATGCCTGTGAATGTGTATTTTGCACTGCCGTTGATTTGATGATGGAGCCTGGCATAGGATTCGAAGCTGATGCGCAAGCGAGTCCTAGTTCCACAGCCGTGGTTCTCAGCATCTTCTCCAAGCGGGCGGGCGAGCTCGCTTTCTGGGCATCTCGAGTCAGTCGTAGAGCGTGGAATTATAAGCAAATTCAGCTAGCTCATGCTTACCATGATGACCGACGCATTGCCCTTTGCATCAGTAATAGCACATGGGGTCAGGGGGTGGCCATAGACACTAAAGGTCACTGCAAACAGTTAGCAAACACCTTTTCGACAAGGATTCACTCCGCGTCTGCTACGCTTACCATGATATTTTGTAGGATAAGCTCTCCCCATCCCGTCTGCATCAACGACGGGGACATTATAATGGCCGCTCACAGGAAAGACGCTCATACCGTTTCCACCACCACTGGATTGTGTCAGCTCTCTTCATATTGTTGGCATTTGGGATAGGTTTGTAACTTACATTTCTTCAGCTAACAAGGCATGAAAGTCTTTTATGTTCCTTGTTTTGTTAATGGCATCGATAGCGTCGAGAATCTCGTTGCCACCTGAAATACGTTCGTTGATGACATTGGGGCTTCCATACCAAGCCGCCATGGCAACCATATCATCTTTCTTGAGAGCCTTGGGTGAAATGATCCTCATGTTACCTTCCCCAACAGTGCGCAACGTGTTCAATCCCTTGAGATACTCGTAGTATGCTGGTCCTCCACCACCGGTGCCCAGGACGCCACAGCCTGTGGTCATAAACTCCAAGTCAACTTCTGAAACATACCACACGCCGTTTTTGACATTCGGACGATACGTTGCAATATCAACATTGAGGCTTGGTCGTGTAGTAGGCTCAAGCGCGTTTGGTACAGCGACCTTATCCGTCTCTTGTTCATCCTCGGTGTCGTCATTGAATAACCCGTTCAAGCCTTGCGAAGGCGCCGAGTCATCTGGAATGGCGAGTCTGCCCACAGCTCTTACTTGGATACGAATCGTAACCTTTGACATGTACTGAAGTGGCATCTTGTTGACTTCGACAATGTTTACATCCTCCCTCGCTGCGCCTTTTTCTACAGCCTGCTCAATGGCCTTCGTGCAGGCAGCGTCGATAACTGCCTTCTCATCCTTGCCTTCAAGGATTTCGACTGTATCAACCTCACCAGAGACCTTACCAATCGCTGCGCCGATAGCATTGGCGGCCCCTTGATGAATGGGTTGGATGCATTTCTCAACACCAGCCAATTCATCAGTGACAAGTAAAGCCCCGCCTCCAACCAAGAGAACAGTAACTGGAGCTGCCGAAACTTTCATCTGATCAATCACCCGTTCCAGTTTCTTTTTGATATCTCGGGAAGCAACATTGACAGCTGATTGGGGTATATCATGGATAAGACTGGGATCGCCAAGAGAAGCTTTACCGGCTGCAACAACAACGTCGGTGGCAGTCAAGGTCGAGCCACCAAACACCTTTGCTCGTTTTTGGATAAAATGGCCGACAGAGGCAGGGCCAACAGAGACGGATTCACCGTCTACAGTAACTATGCTACCACCGCCTAGTCCGATGGACACAACTTCCGGCATGGAAAATGCCGTGCGAACGCCTGCAATCTCGACGAAGCCCGGCGCCTGACGAGGGAATCCAGATGGTAGCAAGGCACAAACATCTGTGGTGGTACCGCCAATATCGACTACCAGAACTTGAGCCTGCTCACAGGATGAACCGTCAACATTGTTGATAGTACCGTTCAGAGTTGTATCTTTGGCAGACATGCCATTGGTGGCCCCATGCACGCCATTTGAAGCTCCATGATCCTGGCCAATGTCAGCCAAGAAAGCTGCGCCTGTCATGCTATTCGTCGGGCCACTGGCAAAAGTCTTGATAGGGAAATCAGCAGCTGCTTCGATATCAATAAGGGTGCCTTCGTTCTGAGATAGATATAAAGGGCAGCCAAGATTAAGACGTTTCATAGCTCGTTTGAAGCTTTTCTTGACGCGGTGGCCGGTTCTTAAGATGGAGGCGTTTAGAATGGTCGCATTCTCACGCTCCAGAAAGCCGATAGGACCAATGTCATGAGAACAGACGATTTTAAGACCGGGTACAGCTTCCAGCATGATTTTTTTTGCACTGTTCTTCTTGAATCCCATCGTGGTCTAATGGAGAGAAGACGCCGACAAGGGCAACAGCCTTGACTCCGGCAGCTGTAATGTCCATGGCGGCCTGGCGGATCTGCTGTTTGTTGAGCTCAGCAATCTGCCTACCATCCATCTCTAGTCCACCATCGAGATAGAATACACCGCCATCTAGGATATTGCAAAGGCCAACGGGGAAGCCGGAAAAGGGTGGGATTTGACGAGTAAAAGGCCCGCAGAGGCGCACCACAACAACACGATCCAGCCTTCGAGCATCGGCTTCCACAAGAGCGTTGATAAAGTGGGTAGTGCCAATAGTGACACTGAGAACTCGTCTCTGGTCAATAGCAGAGCTACTCAGCACTGTTCTGATAGCTTCTTCAATGCCTGTCGTGATATCTGGTGTTGTTGGGGCTTTGTGAGTAGCGAGGACCCCTCGATTGGAGCTGTTCAGTGCCTTGATATCAATGATTGCCGCATCCGTATTGGTGCCGCCAATATCTACACCGATGCGATATAGAGACATGGTTGTTGAAGTGGTGGCCTTGGAGCGAATATAGAGGCGATAGACTCAAGTGCAAGCGCAATGGCGAGTTTGCTTATGCGCAATTAACGATTCTGTTTTGACATTGGAGAGTGTTGTATTAATTGGCCTTCACGAGGGAAATCGGATTAAATAACCACCTGGAAACACTCAGAGTAACGACCAGCGTCTCCAAGACTGGTGATACATGCGAACAATCGTGACAATCCTTGCCGCGCGCAAACGGCCAACTGCGTGGACCTCATTTAGCGACGAAAATGCTACAAATGGGCTATAGTTCGCCGTAGATATGATAGTTATTATTCAACACCACTAAAAAAACCATTCAAGATATGAAAGGTTCTAGTTTCATCCGACGAACGGTGGCCGGGCAACTTTAGTGTTTAGCGCTATGATGGTGTCTTCGGTTAAAGGTAGTTCGTTCGCCAAAGCTTGCTTCGTTCGCCGTGTGTGCAAACCTAATTCTTATTTGGCCGTGAACAACTTGTTGTGGGACCAGACCACTGTTGCTTTCGGCTTATAGCGGCTTCAAATATTCCATGGACTCGTGTTGCGACATGAGATCCGATGTTTACAGGATTCCATAGACTTATGGTGACGGTACATTTCATTCAAGACTTATGATGATGTGGGCTATGATATAGAGAAATAAATTAATATTTAATTAAATAGTGGATGTCTATATTGCGCCGACCGAGTTGTAAACTTTTCCCAAATCTATAGATTTCGATAACAAAAAAAGCTTTTTAGTAAAAGTTATGAATGATCTTCCCAGGAGTATTCATTGTCTTTTCTATAGTCCTGAAAGTTATTGCCATCTGTACTGCTTGTCTCAACGGATACATCCGTTATCTTAATGATATGATGTTGGCTGGAAGTCGACTGTTCATCATCTAATCTATTCCACTTATCCCCTTCTCTCCGGCGGATGCTTGTCAGTATTTCGCTTTGCTTCCCACCAAGGCTGGTCAGTTGTGTTCCACCCTATAAGCAACGAATAGTTAGTGACGCTTCAGACCATCCCGCTGGGAGGGGGTTCTTACATCGGTTGTTCCTGGTCCAGACTTCATGTCAGACTGGCCAGATGAACCTTGGTAGAACTTCTTGAAAAGGCGACGGAGTGGAGGCAATGAGCAGCTGATGATACCCAAACCTGCCTCCAGGAGCGACCACAGAATCGTTGAACCCCAATTATCTACATCGATAAATGTTGTTAGAAATCCTAGTATAGGTTTTGCTTTATTACTGGATAATAATAGGCAGCGCTTACAAAGAGATTCCTGTGGATACTTGACAGTATCATAAGCATGATAATATCCCAGGCGCACTAGACCAGCGGCACTACCAATGATACCCAAACTGAGAATGATCTGCACTGAAACCTTCCTTCGCGTTGGCATTTGAAGACGTCGCAGCATGAAGAACGGGGTGATTGCGCAGGTCCAGTCCACCATGGCCAAAACAACAGAGCCGACATAACTAATAATGATCCAGCCGTCTTTGAGACGACAATAGCCACTTCATTCAACTGTTAGCCAAGTACAAATTAATGGTGGGATTGTATCCAACGTACAGCTTCTCGTTCCATAAGGCCGGAAGAGGCGAGCAACTTGCGAACATGATGATTAAACACACAAGAGCATTCACAGATAGCAAGGCTATGTTCCCCCAAATGATATACACGTAGGTCGGAGTAGAGCTTAGCCTCAGGATCATAATGGCCATGGCAAGCTTTGTTAAAATGGATGAGGCAAAGTAAATCATCTCAAACAAAAACATGTAGCTCTTAACCCTGACCTGATAATAGATGAGCATTCCATCAGGCACATGATCGTCATGGGCACCTAGACCATAGTAGGTTGCTAGAATGAGAAAGACGACAGAGGGGATAAGAGGAACCTGTTTCATTGTTAAGTTGGCAGTGATAAGGGGATCGATGGGAATATATCATACCCAGCCAGCTACAGCGAAAATGTCATCCCAGCCCCAGGCTCGCTGTGATCCTGAAAGTCGCACCCGCACGTAGACGCGCAGTGCCACGATTATCGTAGCTAAGATAGTAATAACATATGTTATTGCTTGGATCGTCTTTGTGAAGCCATGGACAGGTATCGGGGGCAGGCTATTCGCGATTGCTGATATACGCTCGCCTTCTTCGTTTCGACTTATCAACAAGGCCATAGCTAAGGGCCAATTAAAGGCCCTTAGGGAGATGCAGCAGAGAGGGGGCTAAGGGCAGCAAAGGCAAAAAGTTGCGAGAATTAACAAAAGGAGAGCAGAAGAAAGTTTACGCGTGTTGCCGTCTGGGAACTAACGTGATAAAAGTATTAACCCGTAGACACTTCGGACGGACCGCACCGTGTTCGTACCGTCAGCGGTGTGTTTGAAAACTGTTCAATTTTTGATCCCAGTACAAAAGTTCAACAGCCCCATTCGATCTGGACGTGATCGGCACGTTTGACACATTCCCCTGGCTGACGTGCAGCGCCCAATATCGCATCCTCTCCTAAACTCGTGTTCCTAGCTACAAGCTTTTTGGCTATCTTCCTTGAACTTATTAGCTAAGCTTTTTGTCATTGCTTGTCTTTTGCCATCACATCAAGATCAGGTTGGATAATAAGGATCCATCCTTTTTCAGCAAAGAAGTTAAAATACACGCCAACTCTCGAAAGAAACTTCAGTATTTGTACATCCTTGAAAAGAGAATAATAATTTTAGATTCCTTGCCAGGCTGGAAGATTAATCAACTTATTACTTTAGTTTGTCTTTAGTCTCTATAGATTGCGTGACATATAAGGGGGAAAGATGGGACTGGCGGGCGGACGTTGTCCTGATGTCGGCAATTCTAGTACTAGTGAGGAGATAAGTCCGGCATTGTTTTTCCGCCATACATCTCATGAGTCATAAGATCACATAAAATGCCTCTACGAGGTCCACTAAAGACGTTTTTACGACGGTGAAGATGTTGTTGGTTCAGGCGTTGTTGGTTCAACCGTTGTTGGCTCAAGTAGACTAACTTCAATAGAAGGCCGTTGCTACCCTAAACCCCTGTCAGGGACAGGGATTGGTACGGGATGGACATGAACTCTGTAAGAAATCATATCATCCGGGTGAGTAGACTGTTCCGTGGAGCCCCTGAGTGCAGGAGTTGGAGTAATTTTGTCTAGCAGTAAAGAACACTTGACAGGTGCAGAATCCGTCGCAGTTGAAATGTGGCGCCATCCGTATCACAATTTGCTCCCATATTAATAGATTCAAAGTAGCCATGGGTTTCCTTACCACTGGAAACACATGTAGACGGATGGGTAAGACTTGAAAAGTATGTTTGAATTCTTTTTTAATCCATCAAAGGCACCCCAGCCTGTACCGACGGACAAGATTGTCCCGGTTGGCTTCTTTGATGACACCATTATCTTCAGGACGTTTGTGCTATACACCTTATTTGTTTTCGACGATGTACTGGACCCTCAGAGCTTACGCACCTCTCTGGAGCGTGTAGTAAGCCGCCCTGGCTGGAACAAGCTGGGTGCTCGACTGAGAAGAAATGTGCGGGACAAGAACACTTCCCCCACCCTCTGGCAAAGCCAATATATCTAACAACTGCGCTCCCATCATTTAGGATCGTGGACAACTTGAGCATCATATCCCAGCCATCTTTTCCCCAGATCGTCCGGCTGTGGGATTTGAACATGTGGACTATGGCTCCTTAGCTGTGGAAGACCACCCCGCGGGATCGTGTATTCCCCATCCTCCCCGTAATGGCCGACCAGCAATCGTTGGAGATCCTGATAAGCTCTCAGAGCTCATCTACGGCCAGGAGACACCCAGATATCTCGATGATTATATCTATACAGACCGTCCTCAGCTTGGTCTGCGCGTTGTCTCGTTCAAGAATTCGACAATAGTCGTCCTCCACTGGATACACCTTACTTTTGACGCTATGGCAAAAAGATCTCTCCTCAATGCGTGGATGCTCATGCTTCAGGGTAGAGAAGACGAGATCCCAGAGCCACTGGCTCCCGACGACTATATTTTGGAACATTGTGGCAAGAAGCCTACAGAGCCCCATGTCCTCGCAGAATACCACATGTCCAAGCCTGGTCTCGTCTGGTGGGTGCTTCAGAATTGCTACAACTTGGTGTTAAAGAAGCAAGAGCATCGTATGGTCTGCGTGCCCGCTGCTTATATCACGAAATTGAGAGAAAAGGCTCTCGCGGAACTTGCTGCTCAAGCCCCTAGCGAGAAATGGGAGGCTCCATTCCTGAGCGAAGGAGATATTCTACTGGCTTGGGCAACTCGCTTAGCAATCGCTAATCTTCCGGAGCATTCGGAGACACCTGTAAGTAGTCATTCTTTGGTACATATTCTAGAAGCCATTCAACATTCGTTTACTAAACTTGCTATTTCCAGATTGCTGTACAACAAGCATATCAATGGCGGCCAATTTTGAAGGATCTGATACCAGACAAGCGACCATTCCTAAGCAACTGCGTTGGGTTTCTCGTTACTCTACTGCCAGCTAAAGATGTGCTTCAGAAGCCGCTTAGCTATCTAGCATCACAGATCCGCCGCTCAATTAAGGAGCAAGGTTCTCGCGAACAAGTCGAAGCGTATACGTCGTTGATCCGACTTGATCCAGCCAACAGGGCGCCTCCTTTTTTTGGAAGCACATCGATGCAGTTACTTATGTTTTCTAATTGGCAAAAAGCCAACATGTACGCGACTGATCTATCGGCCGCGGCTGATACACCACGGCGCACGCCGCTCACACCATCCTACGTCCAGAGCGTACAGGGCCCATATAACTTCTCCGATGGAATTATCGTCGTGGGCAAAGATCTTGAGGGTAATTATTGGTTCTCTGGGAACAGAGCGAAAGGGCTTTGGGGAATGATGGAGAAGAAAATGGAAGAGGAGGTAATTTGACCAAGCATTGTGGCTACCTTCCGGCGCTAGCTGTCGCGTGATACATCATACATACATAATATAAAGATCACACTAGTTGCCTTCATATTCTGTTTCTGTTTATCATGAGGAACTGGTAGTTCTTCATTCATTGATGATTAAGAGATCTTCAGTTGCTAATGTTTATTAACTGAAAGTTGCTCAAAGCCCAGTTATTCATGCCTTGCAATAAGCTGTCAAATCAGCCGCAAATCTTATCCCGTGCCTCTTTTGCAGCGACACTAGTTACCATCCCGACATATCCATCCGGTCTTACAATTACGACAACACTTCTCTCCTCATCAATCCCGTAATCCTCACACACGCTCTGTCTTGACTGGACGGTGTCTTCAGTGACGACTCTTGGAGCCGTAAATATATGATCATAATCCCAGCCGAGCTTTGGATGCCAAGGGAGTGGAGGGCCAAAAGCCTTTTTCCAGCAGTTTCTGCAGAGGTAAGATAGAATCGGCGCATTTGCCGCAGAACTAGCATGAATCATGAAGGATTTTGTTCTGTGACAATGCATACGATGGCGCACAGCGGCAAATTCTCAAAATTAGAGCTGCTGCTGACTGATAGGCTTGAAAGAGGATAATTCGTAGCCGAGGTTGCGCTCGGAATCAATCTGATTGATGTCCAATTGATGTAAACGAGACTGTGATTAGATATCGAAGTCAGGTGAAAGCGAATTGGCATGTATCCCTCCACTTCTGCAATAGTTTTCACCCTCTTCGGTAGCTGATAGCAGAATAGCTCGCAACTAGGTGCGGAAACCTTTACTAGCTCAACTCGGTCGCCGCGGACACAGGTAAGCTTGTTATTGAATGGAAAGAGGGAGCATACACCAATTCTCTTATTCGTTAATAGGCTAATCACCAGTTAGGTATTCTTTCGGCTAACTCGCCTACGTGCTGAATGCCTAGTAACGATACACGCCCAGTCTAGATTTAAAGTCAGCATCAATTTCAAATATTGGATCAATATGACAAAGCTTATTAAACACTAGCAGGCCTCTTCTTCTTGGCAAGGAAAGTGTCGAGACATGTCGCTCACGGATGGCGGTCTCGGCAATTCAAAGTGCCCAACTAGTCTGTATAGTGGAACTTTAGTACGATTCTATGGAATCCGATCTGACTAGAGTCTAAGCCCTATGGAATCGAGTGCAAGCCCCGTGGGATCAAGTGCAAGCCCTGTGGGATCAGAGTATGGTCCGCGTTATTTTTAGACGCCAAATCCATCATCTAGTGAATGTTAAATAGCAGGAATTCTCGCGAAGCCTAATCCGCTGTAACACCTGGTCTTCGATAAAACTCTTCACCTCAACATCTCTTCTTCGCGTACACCAGTAACATTAACAACGAATCACTTGAGCAAAATGTCTGAAGCCGACACACGTTATGATTTCATTGTCGTGGGGAGTAAGTTGTCTCTACATTGTTCTGCGCCTATCCCTTGCTGATCATCGCCAGGTGGCCCGGCGGGATGCGCTACGGCGAACGGTCTGTCCCGTTCAGCTAAAAAGCCATCCGTACTCCTGATTGAGGCTGGAGATGACCATACACAAGCCCATCTCCGCGTTGATGGGCAGCGATGGACTACATTCACCCGGCCATCTATGAACACGGAGTATAAGACGGCCCCGCAGCCCAATTGCAACAACCGAGTCATAGCTTATGACCGCGGGCGTGGCTTGGGAGGTTCAAGTACGATAAACTTTGGGGTGTGGACTACGGGACCTCGAGATGACTTTGATGAATGGGCCAAACTGGTTGGCGATCCCGCCTTTGCCTGGGATAGCATGCAGAACCGGTTCAAAGAGTTAGAGACGTTTCATTACGATGTTCCAACCGGAACGAATCCATTGAGTGTATCATCCCAGACAAACGACCATGGTTCTACAGGGCCACTTCACGTTGGCTACGCCTCTGAGTGGGAACACGATATCCAACCCTTATTGCAGACATTTCAGAATATGGGGTATCCGGTCAACCCGGACCATAATTCAGGAGATCCCCTGGGGATGTCAGTACTGATAAACTCGGCTCATAGCGGCCTTCGCTCCGTGGCTGCAGATCTGCTGCAGCCCAAGCCAGATAACTTAACCATTGTCACAGGATCAGCCGTCCAACGCATAATTCTCGACGGGAAAAAAGCAATCGGTGTTGAGTCAAATGGGAAACATTGTATGTGCAATCCTACAAGGCTATATCGATGGATATTGACAATTGGTTAGACTTTGCTACACACGAAGTCATTCTCTGTGCAGGCGCCCTGGATTCTCCCAAAATTCTCCTACATTCTGGTATTGGGCCAGCGGATCAACTTTCCAGATATCACATTCCCGTGATGCACAATGTTCCGGCTGTCGGGCAGGGTCTTCGCGACCATGCATTTTTGAATTTGACTGTTCGGCGAAACGAGTCGGATAATGATCGCCGCTCCTTTTATGGCAGCCAAGAAGCAATGGACGCCGCTCAGGAACAATGGAACAAAGACAGAACGGGCCCATGGTCTAAATACGGATGTGAGAACCTTATTGGTTTTTTCAAGTCAGACTCTGTCAGCTCGTCGACGGAGTTTCAAAATCTGCCTCCCTCGCAGAAAGAATTTCTTCTCCGAGAAACCGTCCCGCACTATGAGCTGCTAACTCACTTCCCAATTCACTACTTCATACCAGGATTTGCGCCAGAAAACCTGAATTACGACACTCTTTTGATATTTCTGCTAAATGAGCAAAGTCGTGGAGAGGTGACATTACAATCAGCCGACCCCAACGTGCCGCTCAAATTTGATCCCAATTTCCTTTCTCATCCCTTCGACGAACGAGTGTGTATTGAATCACTGCGGGCTGCCATGGCAGTGATTCGACACCCACTATTTGCCAAAGATAGCGAAGCTGACATCATTGTCCCGAAACTGGCTGCGTCTGATGATGGTTTGCTCCAATTCTGGAGAGAAAACATGACCTCAGCTTGGCATATGGTTGGCACTGCTAAGATGGGGCGGCTCGGCGACAGAGATGCTGTGGTCGATGCCAACTTCAAGGTTCTGGGTATTTCATCGTTGCGAGTAGCAGATAACAGTGTTCTCCCGATTCTCCCGAATGCTCATACTCAGAGCTCCGCTTATGTTACAGGAATGACGTGTGCAGAGAAATTGATCGCGGAATATCAATTGGCTTAACTGTACCAATAATCACGGCGCAATTTCATCACTGAAAGCCAAGGGTACTATGAGACTTTATAATCGATAGATACCTATTTTTGAAGACGTATTTATGTTTTGAAACCAATAGCAACTACTTGGAAATGGAATATGAGTGATTCATCTTGGCCATCAGCGTCTCTAGCTCTCTAGTCTTTCGCCGTATTGCTTATAAAAAGCGATGTGGTATTATCCTACAGCCTGCTGCATTCCTTATTCCCTAATTATTAATTACAAATTCATTTCGATATGCCTGCTTTGCTAGTTGTTGACCTTCTTCTTCAAATACAATCCCTTAATCACTGCACCTCATTCGGCAGCGTCAGAACCATACCCTACGGCTATAATTAGGCTGTATACCGCCATCATTAGTTCCCTCAATAAAAGTTTTATTCCCTATAATCCACCTAGTGGATTTCACAAACAAACAACATGGACCGGGCGAAAACAAGCATATTTAGGCAGTCAAGCGGCCCTAGCGGTACTAGCGAGACCGGTGATGATGGCGTTAGGTCGAGTAGCACTCTGGATATATGTAACTTCAGCCAGCGATGGCTACTATTATTTGTCAGCACAACTTATCACTATTGAAATACCCTCCAATGCCTATCAAATAAATGTAGTCGCTGCTAGGCCAAGGGCTGATCGCCTGGTGAGTGGTACTACATGGGTGCAGATGCACGCACATGGTTGTGCCTCAAATATCACCTCTTGGAAAGACTTGAGTCGATGTTGTAGATGCCTGAACCTCTGTGCGCGTCTCATGCCTCATCGATAACGGACTGAGTCTCCAGCTAGTGTCAGTACTCATATAGATCCCTAGGAGTACTATGAGCTCTTCAGTCTCGTGCGCAAGTGCTAGTAGAAGCAATGGAATACCCAGTGATAGTCTTGTTCCCATAAGTAGCTTGCCGTAGTATAGTCTAGCCAAAATCCTCTAGCGTACAGTAAGCTTACACTTCCTCCTCAGAAAATGGCTGCTGCAGCACTGCCACCAATACTTACGCTATATGCCCAAATGCCCTATGGAATCTCCAAATCGCATAGTCCTAAACTGTAATTCGAATGGATCCAATGTTGAATGTCATCTCTTAGGCCATTTTCTAAACGAGCTACGCGATTCCCGCAGAAAGCTCATCAGTAAAGAGTATTATAGTTCACAGACTTTGCTGGGTTTTGAACAAAAGTACTCAGTGGACAGCCAGCGCATAGAAAAGATTCGCCGTTGTCAGATGCGGCACTATTGGGACGTGATGCGTAACGAATATTGACAGATCTACGACCTGAACTTATCGTCTCGCAACGACGAACTTTACGACTGCTTACTCCACGCATCACTTTACAGTCGTTTGCCGCAGCAATGAGAATTAGCCTGTTTACTTTTAAGTGACAGCCCTGGGCGAAATAATACAGCATTTAGCTAGCTCCGTAGGTCATCACTAGCTTGCCGCTGAAGCCCCGATGCTGGTAACTCCGACAGCTATACAAACGTTCGCTGGCTTACCTAGCACAATAATCTCTATACGATGTCATCGGCCAATCGTACTCTAAACTAAGTGGAGCTCAGTTGCTGACAGATTCACCGAGGACAAGACTTGGCTCCCATTATCTTTCCACTTCGTATTTGTGGCTAACAGGTATCTTAACTAGTTGTGGTCAATATGCCGGGCGGTTTAATGGCGTTGCTCATGGCCGTGGGCCAAATTGGTGTCTCATCCTGTCCATCACACCACCCTAGCTTCTCAGCCCAGGCTCCCGAACAGCCTGTGAAATGAACCATACCTTGCATCTGATGTCCTGCAAGTAGCTGATATCATCAAATGCATACGCGAAGGTCCCATCTGGGGTTAATTCTAAAAATCGGTGCAACTCAACTGTTGGCTGGTCGGTCGCTCAAGTTAGAGCTGCAGTCCGGGCTATGTTAGGAACATGAAACTATGCCTCTACATTTGAGGGAATCGTTTCTGTACCCTCCTAGTCATGATAACTCTGTCTTTGTGCGTTCATCCCTTCCTTCATTCTCTCTGCATGGCATTCACAATTACAAATAGAAGCGTCCATGGGAGTGTAAGAAGATTTAGGAGATCAATCTGTTGGGAGCGGAATATTCCGCCACTCTGAATGATATGGATCTACTGGTGTCACTAGAGTATTCGCATTGTCATTGTCAATATAGCAACATATTTAATCAATCGATTTGAAGCCTTTCTTTTTCGCTTAAAAAAAAGAATAAAAGAAATTGACTTCACCAGCTGGATTCATCATGGTAAGCCGTTTTCTTCTGTCTCATTAAGTCAGTGACATCATAGTACAAATCAGCAATATCGCATGTCACGACATTGAACAAAGGAAGTGGGAATTGTCGATTTATAGCGTTGCTGCGACTTGAGAGCGAATCACTACGGCTATGCCCATAAATGGATTGATGAGATTATAGTGCTAGTGTAAACAAATAATATGGTAATTTATGAATTGCGTGAGTGTCCCAGCTCTCATTGTTTAGAAGCATTTTGGGCATGACCTAGAACGTGTTGCTTCGCCGGCACAATATTTGGTTGACTTGCTTCCTGCGTTGAAGTTCCTACCAGAATTCCTGCCACCATGGAAGACTGAGCTCAAGAAGCTTCCTAATGAGCACGAGACATTCTTCCGTAGCATGCTGGATGGAGCGAAAAGGGACAAAAGTGGTGACAAAGGCATCAAGTCTTGGGCCAACGTTTGGCTGAATAACACGGGCCAATGGAATCTACACGACCTTACTGCAGCACACATGTTCGGTGGCCTTCTCGAAGCAGACAGCGGTACTTCTGGTTCAACGCTTATGTCGTTTTGCTTACTCATGACGCGTACGGGCCAGCTCGAAATACCACAACAGGAATTGGATAGAGTTGTAGGCGCAGGACGAGTGCCAACTATCGCTGACTTACCACAACTTCCCACTGTGCGTGCGTTTGCCAAAGAGGTACTACGCTTTTACCCCGTCACCGCTGGGGGAGCGCCTCATATGCTCACCAAGGATGACGTCTACAAAGGTTTCTTCTTCAAGGCTGACACCTTTTTCCACGCGAATCAGTGGGCGATTCATCGTGATCCGGAGCAATATCCCGACCCAGAGAGCTTTACCCCCCAACGGTGGCTTGACCCCAAATATCCAACCTACAGGGAACCCTTGACTCAGTACCCGAGCCTCGTCAACTACACTTACTTCTGGTCTGGTCGTCGAATTTGTCCTGGACAGCATGTGGCCCAGCTGAGTGTCTTCCTTGGCATTGCCATGATAGCATGGGGCTGCAACATCTCCAAAGCAAAGGATGACGCCGGCCAGGACATCACACCTCCGTTTTATGACTTCAACATAGGCTTCAATGTCCAGCCAAACAAGTTTCTGTTCAAGTTAGAGCCAAGGTCCAAAGAGAGGATAGATGTGCTGGAGAGGGCTTATGAAAATTCGTTAGAGGCGGACCCGTTATTGGTCCAGTAGTTGAATGCATCCTCATGGCTATCTGAATGTAACTGTCATTACTTACATGGCAGAAACGGTATCGGAATGAGTTTCGAAAACAAATGTAGTCTTTACCCGAATTGAAATTATCATGGATGTTGAAGAGTATCAGCTGCTGAAGGCCTCGGTAGGCTCATCCACTGTGTACCTACCGATATGGTAATTTCGTGCTCTACCTAGCCACAGGTTTCCAATGCTTTCGCAATAATCTTCTACAGAATCCACTCTCTCTAAATTTTATAGAGTTGTTGAAACCCTCCAAATGTCGGGCCTTATGAATGGGGAGATATCCCATGCCCCTTTCCTTCTATTTTGCAGGCCAATAAATGAGTTTAGTTCCCCTTTCATACCTCGTAATTTTTGACTCTCGCATTACAACATTTGATAGATGGACAGGTCAGTTGAAGCTGATCGGTTTGCGGGATTATGCACTGTCTTTGATTGGCTAAGAAGAATATTTTCCAAAGAGATCGCAAATACACATATGGGAATTACTAGGCAGCTCTGGCGCAAATGTGGTAAACACTTATGTTGTCTAAAGTATAGTAACGATATATTGAAGTAATATGAGATATGTAGTGATACAGGATAGTTTCGGAACTCCGCAGTATAATACTCTAATTGTTACAGCCACGGTGACGTTTGTAGATGAATGTAAATCCCTGTAGTAATATCCGCAAGCTTTTTGAAATCCCCTACTAAATGCCTAATTCTGCAACATCGTGTGCAATAAGAGTACTGGTTCCTTATTCACTGCCACTCGTCTCAGTATCGGCCTTCGCTTGCATCCGTGCTCCTAAACTTGCTGCTTCTTGCGCGTACTTGCATTTCAGTCTCAATGTCTGGCCAAACTTGAGCATAACAAATGGGAACGGCAAGCATGCAAGCGTCAAGAAAGCAGGTATTGTGCTTGCCCAGTGTATGCCAAGATTATCATACATCTGGTCGGTGAACAGCGGGAATGCCACGCCAAAAAATGCCCTGAGCATTGCCGAAGCCCCAAGTACCGATGCTGCGTATATGGTGTACGAGTCAATCAAGTAGTTGAGGCACGATAGAAAGATCAGAACGCAACCGAAACCAAACGGAGCAGAAAGAGTGATGCTAACGGTCCAGTGTATACTTGGCAAATTAGTCCACGCAAAGGCAAACAGGCCGATGGGTAAAGCAACGGCACCAACAGCTCCTTGGGGCAGCCTGGACTCGGGCGTCGCCGACTGGCCGAGTTTCTTATATCGGTTGTCATCCATGATGGCATATATAAGTCCAATTATCATGCCACAGACAAGGCCCAAAAACGCCAAACCTCCCAGGCCTTCACTCCAACCCCGGCCGCGCTGATAGACAATTGGCAATGCAGGCATAAACATGTAGATTGTGCCGTATATTATCGCCAGATAAGTGGCGGCAATTAACACGATTGGCTCGCGGAAAAGAAGAGTCCAAGGTCGCAGTAGAGCTTTGCGAAAGAGTTCAGACGATGCTATTGTGCCATGCTGCTGTTGCATGACGCTTCTGTATGACTTTCCCGTTTCTTTAGCAAGACGTGCTGCTCTTTCACGTAAAATCACTGGTCCATATGTCTCCGGGACAAGAATCGAACCGGCAATCCATACGATGCCAATGAAGATGCTGCACGCTCCTTGAACCCATCTCCAGCCGACATTCATAGAAATAAAACCGCCTATGATAGGACCTAGAACAGGCCCCATGAATGGCGCTGCGCAGAAAAATATCATTGCCAGCCCACGTTGTGCCGCCGGAAACATATCAGCAATGACTCCGCCGGAGTTTGTCAATGGCGATGCGCCAATCATCCCGGTAAGAAACCTGAAGACTAAGAGCTGGGCCATGGACCTTGCCCCAGCTGTAGCAGCCACAAAAGCTACCACGCAGGTATGCGTAGTGATGAAGAGAATTCTCCTGCCATACAGCTCCGAAAGGGGTGCCCACAAGGCCGGCCCTATAGCAAAACCGAGAACATATAGAGATATCCCAAGAGCAAAAAGTTCTGAGCTGCAATGAAATTCCTTAACGACTTCGTTTGTCGAGCCAGAGTAGGCTGAGGCTGTGAGAGTAATCCCAAATACTGAAGCGGTTGCAGTGAATATGATGACCCATTTCTTGGTGGATGGGAAGTTCATGGGATTTCCCGGATCACCATTGCGGAACTCAACAATAAAAGGGTCAGAGGATGTGCCCGTTCCATCGTAGATAGTTGCTGTTGTGGGATTCTCTTTGCTGGGTTGTTCAAAGCCTAGCATTGTCATGGTTGCTTTGGCCGGGCCTAGTATTTGGAAGACTGCAACTAGATTCTGAGAGGAGAATCACACACATGACAATGGGTTCATGCACATGATAACGGCTGCATATACACATGGAAGCAGCTGCATGCATGAAAATGGCTGCAGGATATATATAAGAGATCCTGTAAAGGCGGTTTCCCCCATAGTCCCTGGGCTGCAGTGCATTGATTCAATACTACCTATTTTTTGGAGCTCGGGAGCGTTCCGAGTAATACTTGTGGATTACCGGAAGCTCTTTTGATTGGCTATTTTCTCAACACCCTCATCAGCATCTCCCTGTTCACGTAGGAATGGCAAGGAATTCGGGCTCGTACATGCTCCGTGTGTTCAAGGAGGAATTACTGCTTTGTAGTCTGCTTGGTCATAGCTGAGACGATTTTGACGTATCTACTCCGTATCACGCAACCCTTTCATGATCTAGGCCCACATCATGAGAACTCATTAAGAGCAAGCATGACCCTGTTCCGGATGACAGAAAAGGATGTGCCAAGCACTCGTTTGTTCATTTACTATTGATTACAGATTCTAGAAAAATCCAATCCCACACATGCGGCCTTCTAACCTTCATCAATTACGACGTAGATGTCGCCCTTCTAAACCCTACGCATTACCCTGTAATCATCGCACAAGCACCCAAGATGCCTGGATAGTAATTCTATGCCAAATCTATCAAGTGAAAAAGAAAATTAACTGGCTGGAAACGAAATAAACCAAGTTTCATCGGGCTCATCAAAGAGAAAGTTATCGTTGTAGAAGCCAAACTCTAGAAAAGTATCATGGAATTGCGTATCCGATAACTCCTCCATAAAACCAGTGTGCTCTGGAGGATAGCGCATATGCGAGGCTTTTCTCGCCAAAGATTGGAACAGTGCTGTATACTGTGGTATATACTGGCTGAGATGCTCATGCTTCTTGAAAACTGAGAGAGTTTGTTGCCAGCTGTCTGATACTGCCTCTGTGAAGAGACTCGTAGATTGCATTGCTGCGAGTAGAATGGTTCCTGCCACGTGGAGGTAGAAAATTCGAGACCACCAAGGTATAGTGTAGGCAGATTCATTGGCGTTGCAATCTTTGTCAAGTAATGCTATCATCCTTTGAGCGTTCAAGATACATTGAAAGGCACCGTATTGTATCATTTGGCCCATGTAAGATGACTCAAACTGAGCATCAGCAGCGACAGGCGCATTATTCTGCATGAAGCAGCACCGAGCAACCATTGGCCTGAACAGCAGGATTCAAGCATGCAATAGGCTAGAGTAGTCAAAAAGCATGAGCTATGTGACTGACAAAAAGTGTTCATGCAAGCTTACCGAAGTTGGAGGCTAAGCCTCTTCATTTTCGTTTCATTATCATCGCCGTCTTCGGATGGAATCTCTTTCAGCCTTACTTTCTCCCATTGGTTCAAGCAAGCCTCATGTTGCAGGACCGAATTACAGTAGGATTCCTTCTTTTGACAAGACCCGTGTGGGCCGAACCTTTCAGCCAGGCCACCACCAACAGGAGTTTGTGCCATAACACTATGATGAACAATTTCATGCAGTTCAAGTGTTTGGATCAAATCATCACGAAAGGGGGGGCTCCTGCGAGCGGTATGTTGACTAAGGACATCATCGCCGTGCGACCCTGCACCCACGAGACTGACCTTGAGCGGCCAAAGTAGAAACATGCGAGAGAAGATTGAGCAAAATGCGGTTTACCTGCATGTCGGCAAATACACAGCAGTTCCATAGATGCTGCCGCCAACGAGCCTGGTCACTCGGTATGCCAGCCTCCAAAGATTTAGTAGGGAGATGAATACCAAGGCTCTGGGCAATTCGTATTGCCGATCCAACTGCCATCCACGCTTGATGTGAATTGTTTGTACACTGAAGATATCGGCTCAATAGTAAGAGGCACCCCACAACCTCTAACGACGGTGGCTCCCATAGAACGGATTCAGGCCGGAGTAGGTTCCAAGCTCTCTCAAAATAGGTTCTCGCAACCTCATTCCTCTCCGCAGCTGCAATAGATTCCTGAACCTGAATAGCGAAAGCGAAGACGATATTCAAGGTGGCAATAAAGACTCGCTCATCTATCTCTAGATCTCTCCCCTCAAATAGCATTTCATATAACCGATACAGTCGCTTCTCATCGACAAAGTAATCCATAGGGTGTATATACCGCCAGAATATACTCAGTAAATGATCTGCCTGTCGACGCGGTGGTAGGACCTCGTCCGCATGCCCGTCACCCGGCCGTCGACCAGATAAGCGCAATTCGAATAAAGGAGCATCTGACATTGGCATCGCAATGGAAGATCCACTAGGAACTCCCCCATACTTGGCATCAATAGCAGCTTTTACCTCTCCAGCGAATGTGCCAGGACTACCGCTGTATCCAATTCCAGGAATTGACTGTATAGGCTCTTGGTATAAGACACTAGAGACAGGCTTATAAATGCACTCATTTCTCTTTTTCTTGCAATTGCTACAAGCTAAGCCGAGGTTGGCATCTGCACACGCGTCGGGCTAGGTAGACATCAGGAAGACAAGACATACCTGGGCGCATTCCGTCGCATTTTACTTTTCTAGAGCGACACAATTCACATGCATTGCCATTCCCGATCTTGAGCTTCTTCTTGGATGGCTCGTCTGGCCCCGGAGATTCTGAATATGTGTCCATGGGTTTCGGATGGGTTGCTACGCTGAGGCCAATAGGAGACAATCAGATAGGAAGTCAATGCTATGACCGGTGCAAATGAATGAGGTCTTTGGTCATTCAATCCGATCACACAAAGAAGATGGGGGAAAATGGGTGTATATCGAAATGGAAGGATGATATGGGCAAGTTGGAGTGCGCAGGAAATGCCCAAGTGACAACATTGCCTGGTAGAAGGCGATGGCCAATTACGTGCTGTTCCGACAGTCCACCTTTATCAGCTGTAGATCGGAACATGTTCCGACACTCAGTCATCAGCAACTTGGAATAAGAACTTGGGCACAAGCCTACACAACACAGCACAGCGCAGCACAGTGACTACCACGAGCATAAATATATAACACGGCATTAAGCATTCTATTTTTAGTTTAAGTGAGTAATTTCATCCATTATTCACACATTCTATGAAACACTAGTCCAAAGAAGACCTCACAAATCTCCTTTCACTTTGTAATATTCTATTTATTAAGTAGAGCACCATGTCTTTTGGAGAAGTTTTTTGGGGGTAATTTTCAGGCATAACGCTGCCAAGAACTGACTTGAACCCATCTTTTCTAGCTCTGAGCAAACTTGGATCTAGCACGCAGCCTCTTGCCGAAGATATAAATGGCCATTGTACCGAAAATTCCCATCACACTGAGTCCAGCGAGAACCGTCACGCCCTTATCAACGCCCAAGTTGATGAAGAGAGGCCTTGCAAAGACAACAGCACCGCCAGCAATACCAGATCTCCAAATACTGTTGCTAGCGAATAGAGATGCAGCGTATTTAGGGTAAGACAGCGGGATGTAGATGAATAGAGATTGCATCGTCCAGAAGTGTCCAAAGCAGAAGATAGCCACTCCAATAAGAGGCACCACCCAATGAATACTAGGGTTGGCTGTCCACGCAAAGATAAATAGACCGATTGGCAGCAAAAAGAATCCAATAATTGCCGGAACAAGTCGGTGTTCCTGTTCTCTGAAGCCACGTTTAATGTTATCGGGAACCATATAGAACTGCAGGTACGCAAAATAGGCAGCAAGCCCGATAATGACGCCGACAAGACAAGACAAGAATGTAAGACCAGTCTGTCCAAGGTTGAATCCGTACATTACTGGAAAGACGAGAGGAAAGACTTCAAAAAAAGTGTAGAATACGCCGTAGAAGTAACCGGTGTAAAGGTTAACGAAGAAAATGGCTGGATCCTTCATCATAATCTCCATAGGCTTGACCAACGCATCAAAGAGAACTGCAGACGGGCTCATATGGCGCTGATTGATCTCGCTCTGCGACTGAAGTCTCGAGTCGCCGGTCAGCTTGCGAAGTCGGCGCGCACGTCTCAACAGAATAGTGGGTGCTGAGGTCTCGGGCATAAAAAGTAGTAGGGAAGCCAGCGCAAGAGAAGACATCCACACAATTTCCCACATTGGCCATCTCCAACCTTTGGCTTGTGCTGCGAAACCTCCAATCAAAGGTCCGATTGCAGGTCCAGCCCACGCAGAGAACACCCACCAAGAAAGGCCAAAGGGGATGTACATGAGAGAGAACATGTCTCCGACAGTGGCACCGCCATTGGCCAAAGCTGGGCTGCCGAAAAACCCAAGCCAAAATCGCAGGGCCAAAAGTCCACCAAAGCTATCGACGACCGCTTCCGGAAAGGATAAAACCCAGTAGACAATATATGTCAAATAGTAAATATGATTCCTTCCGATGCTCGGGATTTCGGATAAAGGCGCGAAAAGGAGGTCGCCAATGCCATATGCGAGGACGTAGAGCGCAAGGCCGAGGGTAGAAGCGACAGGACCGACATGAAACGCACGCTGGATTCCCTCCTCAGCGGTAGCATAAATGGGCCCAGCGCAGTAGACTGTCCATGTGTAAAAGCAGAGAACAAACATGACGAAGTAGCGTTTGAGTCGAGACCAATTCTGAGGATTGGCTGGGTCATCTGTTGTATACCAATCGACAAGAACAAGGCCATCAGCAGTCTTCTGAGGACTGATCACAATAGACTTGGTACGTTGCAATGCGAGTTCTCTTTCAGCTTCTAGTCGCTCGTTGCTGTATGGGGCGGTATGAACACTGGTGGTCGTTCTTATTCGTCCGAGGTGCTCTACATCATCACCCTCATGACCAATTGATTCAGAGCTTTCAGAGTTTGCTCCTTCGCCAGATTCAGACAGTACTGCGTCCAAACTTCGCTGCGCATCATGTTTCTCGCTTGGATTCAGCTGGGTGACGTATTCACTGGGTAACTTAAAGCCCTCTTCCTCTTCTGGGTATTTGAGGATTCTGTTTCGCGTAATCACGCGAAGTAGCTGTCCTATGGGCGCTTCTCTAATGAGATCTCGCATCTTAGTTACCAAATTAGGAATGAAACGCGGCAAAAGTGATTGGGTCAATAACGAAAGGGTTAGGAGCTGCTGGCAAGCCAGGCGATAGAACCAATAAGGGTTGAAAGGATTCCGTAGGTATGTATAATTGTGGGATGGTGTTTATATTAGGAGTTTTCTTTGTTTGTTGTGATTAATATGAAGTACGGAGTGAATCGAGTTTCTAAGTGACATCAAACGAAATGGACTGGACAGTCTCGATACTAAATACTTTAATGCTTGCCATCGTAGCCTATAACAGAATGATTCTGGTATACAGAAAATGGAAACTGCAATGTTTCTTACAAAGGAAGATTACTGTGCAATTATTATCAAGCCCAACTCCTCGGCCTTCTTCATTCTGTCTTCACTAATTACAAAGCAGCATACTAACCCAGAAAAGTAATTTGCTGATGTTCTGATTTCCTGGTTCCAGCAGATCTCAGCTCGTGGGCCAATCGCAAACGCTCCCAGAAACTTTAATCTAGAGGCCACCACGCTATTCGCCCGGCCATGTATTATGATATGATATCAGCCCAGATTTGTGACTCTTGAGCTGAGAAATTCGATTCCGCTGCCAGGCACGGAACATGTGGTGATGCGGAAGCTATGCCTGAATTTGATAGTCCCAATCTAGATCTTCCCTTATTCAGCATATTCGATTTCAGGTTAGTGAAATTTTCTGTCGAGATAACGGACATACGATCCGCCCTTTGAGTGGGCTGCCAGCAGTTCCTTGCATCTTCTCATGCATTTTTTTTTTTCAACTACGCCCTAATACCGACAAACCCGAATGGTAGCTAATGAGACAGTTGCCGAAATTACGGCAGAACTCGATACCATCTTCGCACTAGATACGTAGCAAATGGCTTGTAATACCGCCCAGCGCTTTCGTATTTTGCGGCGTATGTGATTTAAGCTTACCTTGGGCATTTAGCCATACCCAATTTTTCCAATCTCCACAAGTGGCCTTGGATTATATAATTCACGCTCATTCCTTATTCTCTATCTATTATGCCTGAAAAAAAGAAGGGATTAGAAACAGCTGCGATGCTTTATTCACTAGTGTGACGAATTATGACAATTATAGTCGCTGGCGTAGACATACTGCTTAGAGCAGTCCTGTGGTTGACACGGGAAAGCCTGAATCCAGTTACCCAGCCTGTGACGTCTCTGAGTATTTTTGCAAACCCTGGCCAATAATATTGATAAATGGCCATTGCACATTATGCATAAAGAGGCGTGCCCAAAGCCTCGCGACTGCCAGGCCAAGTGTATGTGGCCGCGTGATGTCGATGTCTATGTTGATATCCGCCTTGTCAATGTCCAAGTAAGATAATGCTTCTTGTACAATGGCGTTGACCCAGCGGAGGATACGGTTCTCATTTTCTTTCGCGCATCAATCTCAGTCAATAGGTTACCTTGATATGAGGAAAGGGTAGCTTACCCGTCAATGATTGAGTATTATGCGGTTGAGACAATGAACATAACCATTTACTCAAAAACACTGCGCATTCGAGACTGGATAGACAATGGCGGACACTCCAGAAGAATGCTTGACTACGTGCAACACTATCGACTCCCAGTCGAACGGGAATGCTCAGCGCATGTGTAGAGTATATCAAGGCGGGGATCAAGAAACGACCCCGCGATGGGGATGGTGCTTTTGAGATACCAGCTGCAATTAGCGTTGGGTTTCGGGTTTCGAGTGCTCGGTGAGGGCCTAAATTCACGCATACACGAATATAGGCAAGGCCAAGGAGGGCACTGGATGTAAACGGTATTGGTCCATTCTCGTTTGATGGATCGAGGCTGGATTCCGGTGCTTGTTTCCAGACCAGAGTCCAAGACCGAAGCGCCCGCCTGTACATGGCATAAGTACTTTATTACACGAGTGATCTTGGAGGGCATAACATCAACTGAGAAAATTTCACCATTTGTACTTACTCAATCTTTTTCAATTCCTCATCTGGCAAAGCCGTCGAGTAATCCAATGCAGAGAGGGAAAGCTCCCGTATCAGATGTATCCTTTGAAGGAGCCCATGGAGAAGTATGTAATTTCCAAGCGGTGCAGGCGTGGGGTAAATGTGGGCGTTGCTCCCCGAATTTGTAAGAAGGCGGGACAAGGCATCTTGGTAATGGAGCTGCTCTGCCTTTACATCGCGCCGTGCAGCTTGCCACTGAGCAGCAGTTTGAGCATTCCATTCTCTTGTCGAGCAGGGCAAGCGAAGGTAAATCTCATTACTTCGTAGTGCCGGATAGACGTTATATGCGATGCTGTGAACATGGATGAATGTGAATGAGACAAGCTTTGTTCTTCGAACAGACTCTTGCTCTGACCATTCAGTCCACGATAAATTTGCGGTGTCTGAATTATTTTCAACGGTTTCTCGTAGCCCCACCTCTCTAAGGCAGTGAACAAGTAAGCTCTGGAGGTTCAGTGCTTCATGAAGCAGCTCTGAATCTTCCCAAGTAGCATAGCCCATTAGGATCAATAAACAGCGGATTGTATCCATTTCTTTGTAAGGTGTAGAGTTCGGATGCTCCGAATTTGAAGACACCACAGTGGAGGAAAGAGGGCTAGAAGGCTGCTGAATGAGCCGACTGCCCAAGTTCAGAGGTGATAACATTAATCCTGCCCTTGGGCTGACCGCAATTCCCTTTTGGGATAGATTCGCTAAAACAATTGCTTTCGAAGTACGGAAGAGATTTCTTGAGTTTCGATGCTCAAAACAATACTGAGCACCTGTAGCGCATATGGCTAAGATAAGTTCAATGGGGCAATTGCCCGGTCGGAAAGTTGGAGCATGAAGGAATTGAAGATGAGAATGGAATCCTCCAAAGAAAGATTTGATGTATCTAGTGAGAGTATGTCTAGACGGCAAGACGAAATCTGGGATAATGTCATGATACTTTTCCAGAGAGGCATTGAAACGTGCTCGAATATCGGAGTCTACTCTCAAGGAGTACGTCTTGAAGTTGGAATCATGAGGATCTGCAAAGCAACAAGTGTCAGTCTCGCCCCTTTGATAACGGATGACGTATCAGAAAAAGACTAAATAAAAGAGGGAAAGAGGGGAGGTAGTGGTTAATGTAGCGATTAAGCTGCAGGGAGTTTTACCTGTATCTGATATAGAGGTAAGAGGGTGGTCGCCTTGTGGTACTGAAGGTGGCCATGAGCCAAAGGGAGAACCAGGGCAGGATTCGTCGTTCGTCGAGCGTAGATTATTTGATTCCCTCTTATCATTGCCTTCGGCGTCAACCCCATTGGTATTGACTTCATGCGTGAAGTCGGGTGGTGTCCACTCTGCCGGAAGTCCTATACTATCAAGGAAGCTAGCGAATTCCTGAAAATGATGGCCATCATCATTAAAGAAATTGAAGGTTGCCTCTTACAAGATAATTAGTCATAATGTCGCTTGACTGCAAAAAGGCTCTTACCTGGACTCAAAGGCGTATCTCCATCATGTCGAGGCATAGACTGCCCATACTGTTGATCAGTCACTGCCCCATCGGACATAGAATGAACTGGCCTCGTGGTTCGTGATAATGTGCCCAGCCCCTCATCGGAAAAGTTCTGGTAGATTGCCTCACTCTGCACCCGCTGGGGCCATTGGGACCCAATACCCTCATTAGAGTTAGGTGCAGCCCAATCCGATGCTGAAACGCCTGCTACACTTTGTGCCTCTGTAAGTGATTGCGCAACGGCATCACCCGCCAAGTCTTGGTAATCGGCAGATTTTTGTACCCCTTGGTGAGAGGTGTTGTTTCCATGAGAAAGACGCTCATGTCGAGTGAGCAGGTCACGGCGTGCGAAAGCGGTACCACACTGACAGACATATGGCTTATCCTTGGTGTCTGAAGGAGGAAGTCAGATACGAGGGTACACAGAGCAGTGAAGTCAACATTATAACCGGAGTAAAATTCCTTACGGGTGCGAATATGGCGCTGTAGGTGTTCGGCGCGCTTGAAGCTCCGTGTGCAATATATACAGAGATTCCTCTTTGCTGTGGGTGGGTGGTGACCATGGACTCGACGACCCTCGTTGGAGTTGTGACTGGAGTCTGGAGATGGCATTATGGGATGCTTTGTGGAGAATCATGGAGAGGCATGGAGAGGGGTTTAGCGACTCTCCAACTGCAGGAATGTGAAACCTGAGAACAAACTTCGTCCTCTGGCTTGCCCTTGGAGTTAACCGATCCACGGTGGAGGCAAATGATCCTTAGGCTCATACTCTACTAGCCTTAGGCGGCTACTTGAGATATTAGTCTCTGTAACCTGAGTTGGAGACGGTCGGCACATGCACAGTGCGGCACTTGCAGATTACTGTTGTCTTCGAATAAGAAGTATGGCTTGCCTATCTGGCTATATACTGAATGAATGGAATGGCTATAGATCGATTGAAAGGCTTTTACGCAATCAGTCTCATCTTCTTCTCTGCCTAAGCAGCCCATTGCCCAGGTTAAAGTTTTTTCAACCCTGTTCTCAGTGACCATGGATCTTGGGCGATTTCCGGGGGTGGCGGTAATTACAGGCGCTGGCGGCCATGGTAAGCCCCTCCCACCTTTGATGAAGCATTGGAATCTAGTAATTAACAAGACGGTCCTCGTGCCAGGAATCGGGGCCGCAACGGCCCAGGCTTTTGCGACAGCAGACTGTATGAAGATAGCTATTACCGATATTAACGAGGCCGGGCTTCTAGAAACCCAGGAGAGCATTAATCGTGTACATCCCGGCGTCAGGCTTTTCGCTAGGGCTGGTGATATTGCTGATGAAGTCTTTGTTGAATCATTCATGGACAATGTGTTACAGGAGTTTGGCCGCATCGACTATGCTGTGAACTGCGCCGGAATACTTAGCTCCCCTCTTCGTTCTACCGAACTTTCCCTTGAAGAATTCGACCGGATTAATCAGGTCAATTATAGAGGCTGCTGGCTGAGCTCGAGGGCACAGCTAAGGCGCATGATCAAGCAAGAGCCGATGCCTATGGCGGAGCAGAATCCGTATAAACCAGCCTCCATTTCAAACCGGCCATCTGAAAGAGGAGCGATTGTCAATGTTGCAAGTCAGCTTGGTATTGTTGGGCGCCACGCTGCACGTGAGTTTTCCCGTCCAAATCATTCCCAATCTTGTCTTGTTCTCTTCACTTCATCACTCTCTACGTTATCCGTAGCTGATGGATTGCTTGATCATTTTTAGCGGCATATTGTGCTTCTAAATCAGCTGTGATTGGCATGACTCGTTGTGACGCCATCGACTATTCAGCAGATGGAATCCGAGTTAACTGCATATGCCCTGGAGTCATACAAACCCCAATGACGACTCATAGCGAAGAGGTTAAACAACGCCTTCAGCCAGCCATTGAGATGGCACCTATGAAGCGGATGGGGCAACCCGAAGAAGTAGCAGATGCAATCTTGTTCCTTTGCTCAAGGCAAGCGTCCTTTATCCAAGGTCATGCGTTGGTTGTTGATGGTGGTTATGTTATTATCTGAGTATTCTCGATGGAGGCCTATGGGAGAGCGTGAAGATGTTCAACGATACACTCTCTTGTCAGAATTACCATATAAACTTCCATAATCCTGGCTACAATATGCGCAAGATGTCACATGAATATATTGTATCATCTACTCTAGTTCAAAACCTCTTGCTTCCAGTCGAATGCTCTCTCCCATGCATATCCAGCGCGAAGGACTTTGTCTTCCTTCCAAAGTCCACCTACAATCTGCATGCCAACTGGCAGCTTCAGATGAGGCTCTTCATTTGATGGCGCGAAGCCAACAGGAATAGTCATGGCTGGGTGCCCAGTGACGTTGAATACCGCAGTATTTATGGTGATACCCATGCTGGGTTTGAGAGCTTCCATCGGCGATCCTTTCTCGCCATGTCTGGGTGCCACAATTGGCGCCGTGGGCATGAGAAGCACATCATATTGCTCAAATGCTTTCTGGTATGCATCTCGAAGCTGTCGTCCCTGGTTGGTCGCTTTACCATAAAGACCCGGAAACCGGTCCGCAAGATATAGCCCGTTGATGATGACATTCTTCGTGGCTGCAAATCCCCTTCTGAAGCTCTCAGTAGTCCAAGGGAGCCGACATTGCTCCAGTTCAGTAAGATACAAGCCCCTTCTCCCGTGCTGATGCCCAAGAAGATTTTGCGATCCCGCAATGCGCTGCTGAATCGTCCAAAGTCCTGGGCCGCGTAGATGATCAGGTATAGACACCTCATCAACTGTCGCACCAAGACTCTTGAACTTGTAGGCCGCTTCAAGGACTACTTGCCTAACCCTTTGGTCTACAACAGGGTGGCTGAAACCTTCCATAAGGATACCGATTTTGAAGCCTCCCAATGAGCCATGCTGTGCTTGCATGGACGCAGAATAGGTTGTTGAGCCGTGTACCGGTGCACCCAAAGATCGATCATCAATTCCGTCATATCCGCTTATTGAGTCAAGGCAGAGTGCTACATCGAGCACGCTCTTAGCAATGGGACCAGCGTGATCATCAATTGCATCACCACTGCTAATGCCCGTGTACGGTACTAATCCATGCGTCGGCTTGAACCCAACACCTGCGACTCCATGTTAGACAACTAAATCAGCAAAGTTCGATAGCTTTTGACTACTAACACCCGCAAAAAGCTGAAGGAATTCGTATGCTGCCACCTTGATCGGTGCCGATCGCAAGGTCTGCAAGGCCGCCGCCGACGATGGCAGCGCCTCCAGACGTGCTCCCTCCCGCCGAGTATCCCATAGCAAAGGGATTGTGAACTGTCCCCTGGGCGCTTGTAAATGAAGATGTTGAATGACACATGTTTTCGCAAGTAGTCGTGCCAACCACACTTGCGCCAGCATTAAGCACTCTCGTTACAACAGCGGCGTCCGTGGTGGGCGTCCAAGGTGGGAAAATATCAGTCCCATAGAGCTGAGGGACGTCAGCGACTGCAATGACATCTTTGAGACAGACAGTTTTGCCGCTTAGAAACCCAGGTTCAGTGGCGCCTCGTATAAGAAATTTGTATGCCCAGGCGTGTCCGAAATATTGCTCTTCTTTGGATGGGCGATGTACATCTTCTCTTGGATAGAGGACTCTATCTGGAACAGGTTGGTAGTCTGGTAGTTGTTGGATTTCCTCTGCACAGTCATGAACAGCTGCAAGCAACGCGTGGAAGTCATTCTCTTCTTCCAGGTCAAGAGAGACACCTATTTGATCCAAGACTTTTTGGACATCTTGTTTCTGAACTGGATTGTCCCTTGTGCTAGTCAGATCAGGGATGGTCGGAGCTTTGTTAAAAAAAATATCTTCTACTTACTGGGAGATGCCTGTGAAGAGGACTGACATACTGCCTCTACGTGCTACCCACGGAGATTAGCTATAGGCAAGATCACAATTACGTGCGTAAGACCGTCGTATACAGGAATCCCGCAACCATCGACGACGTAAAGTTGGAGGGGAACCTTGCAAGGCAGAATTAAATAGCCCAAACACAAGTTTGTTACTTCCATTTACCTCTATTTCCTTGTCACGCCGATGTCGCGTTTAATTGCTCTCTCATAAGCTGGAGACCTTTGGACCTACCACAACCAATCACACTCGTCTCCAACTGTTGGAGATGCGACTCCAAATACACCCCAAGGACGATGGCTTCAGCTTAGTAAACTAGAAGATATTACTCGAAATAAGAGAATCTTGTACAAACACATCGTGATGTGAAATCAACGAGTATTATTAATTGTCAAATTCTAATACTCTCATGACATGGTATTGTAAAGATGGAGATATAAAGCACCAATGCGGTCGCCTTTTCATTCCTGTTGCATCCGGATTCATATAAAAATAAAAGAAAATCTTTTGTATTCTCATTATCTTAATTGTGTTTGGTGTCATGGCTGAATCAAAGCTTTTCGAGCCTCTGAGGGTTGGGAATTCCATCCTTGATCATCGGATCGTAATGGCGCCTCTTACTCGGTTTCGCGCGGACAGTGACCATGTCCAATTGCCCCAAGCTCTGGAATATTCTTCACAGCGCGCTTCGGTCCCGGGCACTTTAATTATAACGGAAGCAACGCTGATATCCGAAGCTCACAGTGGCTTCCCCAACCCCCCTGGGATATGGACGGATGCCTAGATTGTGAGCTGGAAGATTATCACTAATGCTGTGCACGATAGAAGATGCACTATCTTCTGCCAGCTCATTGCACCCGGCCGCGCTGCAGTGCTGGATCCTTCAGATAGAGGAGCTCGCCAACTTTTAAGCTTGAGTGCAACTCCCATGGCTGAGGAAGAAGGCTGCGCTGTTCCACAGGAGATGACCCACGAGCAGATTGCTTCTTGCATTTCTGACTTCACCCAAGCGGCAAAAAATGCTATCCGAGCTGGATTTGATGGCATTGAGATCCATGGCACAAACGGATATATCATTGACCAATTCCTTCAAGACAATTGCAACAAGAGAAGCGACGGTTGGGGAGGGCAGCATTGAGAATCGAGCAAGATTCGCACTCGAAATCACGTCTGCAGTTGTGGAAGCAATTGGTGCAGAAAGAGTTGGATTTCGAATTAGTCCGTTTAGTCAGTTTCAAGGAATGATGATGGCCGACCCAATTCCGCAATTTTCTTTTCTTGTCGAGAATTTGAAGCGATATCAATTGGCCTATTTACCTATTATAGAGTCGCGCGTTAATAATAACGTGGATATCAAATGTACAGATAGCATCAAATTCTTGTTGGATATATGGGGCAATACATCACCGATATTTGTGGCCGGTGGTTATACCCCAGAGAATGCGCGTCAGGCCGTCGACGGAAAGTATAAGGATTACGACGTTGACGTTGTTTTCGGTCGACATTTCCTCGCCAACCCAGATCTACCATATAGAATAAAGGAAGGCCAGCCGTTGAACAAGTATGATCGCGCGAGTTTCTACACCCCGCTTCTTCCAGAAGGCTATATTGATTATCCATTCACCCCGGGCTTCGTTGCTGGCAAGGCTCTTCCCACTGAGGGCACTTCTATCTCGTTGACAAAATAGACATTTTGACTAGACTATACAGCAATTTCCTTTGGATATCAGGGCGTATTGAAAAGTCGGGTCCAATTTGCCCAAGAAATAGGTCAACGAAATATACTCCATTGTCGAATAAAATGGCCTTACCTTTGAACACATAAATTACGCAAATCGAGGCATACATACTCAAATATTCGCTATAATCCAACAAGAAAGGCTACACACAGTGTACCTATATATGCATCACGCAATTATTCAATCAGTATCTAGTTCTCAATGTTTATAAAGCTAGGCGGACTTTTTGAGAATGGTATAGAAGGATAGATATACAAACACAATGTAAATACAGTCATTACTTATTGAGATTTGGCCAATAAGAAAAACAATAGGGCTGTTTAGTTCCATGAATCAACTATGCGAATAATAAATAGCTTCTTTTAGGAAGAGTTGCTATTATCGGCGCATGAGAAAGCCGAGCCAATTGTTCCATCGGCATACGCATTGATTATCTCTTGAATCACGCCGTAGGTAGCTCCCACCGTCATGAAAGCACCGACAAGGACAAGAAAAGCATTCCATGTCCAAGCGGTTGTCTTCAAATATCCTCCTGCTCTCCAATCGCGATGGTCGTATAGCCACAGGTAGGCTGGTAAAGAAATTGCCAAAGGCGCAAAGCATAAACTCCCTGCAAGGGCGAGTATGTAATTGAATATGGGGATTCCTGACGCAACAACAAAGCTGACGCCCGAGACACCAGGAGTAATCGAGAACCAGGTAGCCCAGTGGATAACGCTGTTGAGCTGCAAATGGGGAGAATTTCTCAGCACGCGTACAAAGAGATATTTGGAACCAATGTGAACATATAGGCAGGCGCTGACACAGAGCCCAATGATTCCCACGCCATAGGCCACCTTCTTGATGACAGGCCCAGCACTACCGAGCGATGGGGAGGCAATCCACTGTCCACACCATCGGTACATGACAAGAGAGAAAGCAAGGTAAGAAGTGGTGACAATGGTCATGGAGAGGTAGACAGCCTTTGGATAATCTTTTGGCTTCTTCATCTCGGAGATGACTGGGAGGAAAGCAGACGTCGCGGCGCTGGAGCAGAAGATTGTCGCTGCCGCCGTAACGCCTGCAACAAAGGTAGGGGAGCCAATTGCATGAAATCCCAGCTCAAAGTCCCCGGTTTGTGGAGCAGCTGCAGGGCGATCAAGCCTTGTAACGCCGATACTGTGGGATGTCATCAGCTTCCGTTCAGTGAAGTGTTTCGGCGCAATTCCACGTTTTGAACTTACACCACTATCAGGACAGCAACAAAGGCGGAACCAAATCCCAACCACGCAAGCCAGGCCATTTTCTCAAATTTTCTGACACTTGCGAGTGCTGCCACGATGACAGTAGCAACAAAAGTAAACCACTGTGTACAGATTGCGTGGTCAGACAGAGCATTGAGGCCCTCAGACACACCCAAGATACCAGACGCTGCGCAAATGATGTAAGCCAGCAGAAACAAGATGCTCACTACCTCTCGTAGCAAAGGTCCGCTAACTAATTGTGCCATATCCGCGATTGAGTGACAACGAGGGTGAGAGTTCCGAAAGTTGCCTTGAATGATGGCGCAATAGGTATTAAGCATCGTCCAAGCGACAACGTTGATTGCCCCCGGGAACGCACCCAGGACAAACATACAAGACGGAATAGAAAGTACCCCGGTAGCGAATATGTCTGAGAAACGCACTCTTAGTAAAACCTTCCCAAACAGGTTATGAAGGAAGGGTAAAATGGCGACTCTTACATTTAAGGAAGATTACTGACGCATGAAGCCAACTTACGGTCCGAAAATCGACAGCGCCCTCTTCTCTCCTAAAAACTTCAAAACTGCTGTCATTGGCCTGTTTCGACAAATCGGTGCCCTCCTCTTCGTTGTCAAGGGCCGCTTCGATACGGTCAACCCCATAGCTCGTCTCGGGTGCCTTGGCCATGGCTAACGCGATGAAAATACCCTAGGAAATTAAAATATCTTCACGCTGAGGAGTCCTGGTCTGCGATTTGGACCCGGGAGTTGAAAGCCAGGAGAGTGAGTTACACCCAAATGTGTTCAACGACTACTGTAAAAAAGAATATAACATTGGAATGAAGAGAATCTTCCCAGCAACATAACTACTCCTGGGGTTCTTATGAACTAGATCATTCACCGTACTTGTACTGAACATAGATAACGATATCTACGAGTTAGACCTATCATGAACCTGAGGTAATGTGGGCCGATTAGCATGAAGATCTAGGAGGAGCCTCCACAGACTTCCGCGGTGAATGATATCTACTCAAACTATTCCTGGCCGTCTTCGGTTTGTTATTCCCATTGAATTCCCATCGCCTAATAATGTCCTATCGTTAGGATCAGCCATTGGTTGGATTGATAGCACTACTCCAAATCCGTTGGAGACCATGGAGAGCATGGAGCTGTTGGAGTAATTGGGCGCCAGCTGGTATCTGTTTATTGATGTGTATTGATCACTAACCATAATACTGATAACTAGAGATACGCCGATATGCAAGGAGATTCATAGGTATCCAATCTTCCCTTGGGGAGACAGTTATCTAGCTTGCGGCTTTATTAAAAGACTCAAGCCCTAACTGAACCTATAAGACGAGCTTACAGACAATGCTACTATCATATGCCGGTTTGTTATACACAGCCAGAAACAGGGGCGTGCATCTTTCAATATTACTTAATCAAGGCACTGGGAGTACCACTGATTCTGGGCCTTGCAGGTAGCTGGAGGTTGGCAAGTCGTAGGACCTGTCCAGCCAACCCCTCCACATTGGCCATAGAGAACTTGTGATCCGCCGCCAGATGGTGGTGCTGATGATGTCGCTGGCGGTTGGCTCGAACTGCTAGAAGGAGGCGGCGAACCAGAGCCAGGGTCTCCTAGACCAACAGGCGTGGGATCCGTCTCCTGCATATCTATGCAGAGACAGGTTTCCCAATCGGAAGTAGCTTGTCCTGGGCAGACGACAGGCTCGAAATCAACAACCACGTTGTCTCCAAAGATTTCGTTCTGTGCCATAATGTCGAAGTGGTAGCTGTAGCCGTACTGGTTTGTGCCGCCGACTACTGGGCACCACTGCGCGTTTCCATTATTAGGACAGAGGTTTGTGACCATCACGATGATGCTCTGGCCAGCAACGCCACCTTTACCACATGATGAACAAGGCGCCTCTCCTGTAGAGGTCAATTGATAGCATTTCCCGCAGCCCGCACCGCACCACGAAGCACCGGCCGTATCGAAGAAAGCCTGGGAGCCGGCAGCAGTATAGACTCCGTTGCCAATACCAAGCTACAGTGCGGAAGTGTACAATAAACGTTAAGACGAAGAATAATGATGGAGAGGGAGCTAGTCTCACCTGCCAAGAGGCCGCGCCTCCAGAACTCGAGCCACATCCACAAGCACCCTCTTGTCCATCGTAATAGCGCTAGGATTTCCAATCAGCTGCGATTCAGCAGACCTTGAAACACGTATACTTGCAGTGGTTGTAGCCTTAAACGCGGAAGCAGCGCCTGCGATGCCGAGGGTGATAAAGAGGGGGGCTTTCATATTTACAGGTGCTGATGCCAGACTATGGATGTAGAAGAAGCGAAATCGATCACGCAATTAATTGCCCCGTACTAGTTAAGCTACGAAGGACTTGCTAGAAGATCCTCCAGAGGATATATAAATAGATTGATATCCGTGGCTACATATGGAACATCTACTCGTATAATGTTAGGGAAAGTAAAGTAATTAAGATACAAAATAATATTCCGGCTGTAATAGCTGTCTTCAATCCAGGCAAAGGCTGTTGTATTAGGCTAGCAAAGAGAATAGCAAATAAGTAACAGCCTAATTACGGAAAGCAACACTTGACTTCTACTTTCAATAGCCTAATCAATATACAGGCTAATCATCATGCGAAATAATATTAGAGACTGAATTGAATAGGAAAGAGATATAAGAGGCCAAGTACTGGCTAAACTACTACGAGCCCCAGAAATCAGTATTCGAACTTATGTCTTAGCATCGATCCCGCTGGGGCCGGCATGGCAGCGCCAGCCGCCGGAGAGTTTCGCTTCTTGAAATCGTCAGAAATGTAACCCATGGTCACGAATTCCACTCCTTCATGCTTCTTAAAATGTTCAATAAGTCTAAAAAAAAAACGTCAGTACATACAGCAAAGTGGACAGGGTATGGCAAGGGCGTCCACGTTACTCACCGTTCGTGCATCAAGATGACCTGCGGTCGACCCGAGACGTCAGGGTGGCATGTAATGGGGAAAATAAACTCGTCGTACTCTCTGTAGCAATAATCAAAGGTGTCTCTCCAGATGTCCTCAACGTCTCGCGGATTTACATATCCATGGCTGTTGGGTGCAGCTTTTATAAACATCATTGGTGGGAGGTCGTCAATATACCAATTGGCGGGGATTTCCACAAGTCCAGTTTCTTTGCCATTGACCAACGGTTTCATCCACTCATTTGGATGTTTCTTATAGTCGATTTTGGTCCATGAATCTCCGGTTCGAAGATAGTATGCCTGACAATCATGATGGCTGAGGCTGTGATCATACTCAATTCCGTAATCTAAAAGGAGCTGTGCTCCCTCGGCACTGGCTTCCCACCATGGCGCAACGCTACCCTTTGGCGGTTTGCCGCAGAATTCGGTGAGTTGCCTATAGGTCTTGTCGAGGATTACTCGTTGTTGATCTAGTGTCATGTCTGCTGGATTCTCATGCGAGTAGCCGTGCAGGCCAATTTCATGACCAGCATCTCTCACCGCTGCCATTTCTGTTGGAAACGAATCAAGAGTGTGGCCCGGAATAAACCATGTTGCTTTAATGTTGTATTTGTCAAACAACTTTAGCATACGCTGAGTTCCAACAGTGGCGGCAAAGATGCCTGGATAGAATAATTTAGCATTTTCTCTCAGTCTGAAAGGCTGTTCAAGTCTGGTCTTGCCTCGGCTGATGTCACTCGTTGAATTTCCACCACCATATGATCCCAAAAATCCAGCAACGGCGTCAACGTCAACTCCCCAGCTCACAAGAACCCGCTTCTTTCCCATCTTTTAAAAAGACTTTCCAACGGAATTCGTTCAGTGGCGATTACAAGTGCAGTATAGGCTGGGTAAGCGAGCAGTGTCCCCAATTACTCCACGCGTAGTCAAGATATTAATAATAATATAGTCAGAGTTAACTTGCGAAATATGACCCGAGTTTGTCTGGAGCATGAAATTGAGCAGCCTTCTCCTCTTGACGCAAGCGGAGGTTACCCTATCACAAACTACTCCAAAGATAACATGGACAAATGGAGTAGCGTTGGAGACAATTGCTTAGTTGACCCACATCATGGTTGGAGTAAGCTAGCCTCCAACAATGATGCTGATGGAGTAGATCGCCCAGTTATTCTACGCCACATTGGAACGGCTGGTTTGAGGTCATACATTCCACACTAAAGATTCGCATTTCTCAAAGTTAATTGCTCATTATAAATCGGAAGACAGGAAGATGATAGATCTACTCTGTAACGATGTAATTAGAAAATTCCCTACAATGATTCTACATATTTATTTGGAGTGGCCTTTTGAGCCTCAAAGAACAGTTCTTGGGATAAAAAAGTATATAGCTGTAAAATACGTATATAGTGAGATTATGGTGTATTAATCACTTTAACACGAACATTCCGTATCGCGACTTCGCTTTGTCGGGTCTCTTGTATTACTACAGAGGTAACAATCACCAACTACTATTTCATCTCTTCTACGTCAAAATGACATCTTGGGATGAATTATTGGAGCGAAACCGGTATTAAATTTGCTCCGCATGCCTTATATGATAAAACATACTGACTAGATCTAGAGTGTACTCGGGGACGCATATCCCTAGACCCGGCCTCCCAGACGTCTAGTCATCTCCGATTATCATTTGTATGTTATCTGGAAGTCAATGAGCCTTCTATCTCAAAAACTAATACGATTCATCATAGTTTGTTGCATTGACCTCCGCGTTCCTGTTCAAGAGTTTCTCCAGATTTCTCCAGGAGGTGCGCAATTGTATGAACTGTGTTTCAGTTGCCTATTTACTGATCCATTTGATGTTCATAGATGCGTTTGTTATCAGAAATTGTGGCGGACGCGTCAAGCCAAATCTCAATGATTTGATCTTTATGGAAGCAACTCAAGTAGGAGCGTTGCAGAATATCATTGTGATTCACCATACAGGTATTGGTGAATGGCAGATTTGGGGGAAAGAATATGAGAAATTGCAGTATCTCTAACAATAAGATTAGATTGCGGCTTCATCTATTACACTGATAAAGGCCTTAAGGGAAAGCTAAAGGTCAGACATCCGAACCTCGCCGCAGAGGTCGATTCACTGAGTTGGGATACTTTTGGTTCCAGCGATAGGTATGTTCTTCACAACCGTGGTCACTGGCTGCGCGTCCCCTCTGATAATTGAAGATACTGAATCTCACGGAATTTTAGGCTAGAATAAAGTGTCCGGGAAGATTTAAGTCTTTTAAGAGAACAAAAGTTCATTCAGCAGGAGCTCAGAGACAACGCCAAGGGCTATGTTTACGATATCAAGACTAGTCTTCTTAAAGAAGTTGTTTGAGTGAATTCGTGGAATTTAGCGGTCAATGGGAATAGTCTCGGATCATGTATTCTTTCAGAATGACATATTTACATGCACCTATATATATACATCTAGTGAATGAAGTACATTGCATTCTTCATCGGGATGGTCAAACAAAAAATTGACAGCTCTCGTGTTCAGCGTGCAATACGCAGCTTGCAAGATGAGATATGATAGAAGAAGTCTGCCACAGTTCTTTTTGAAAGAAGACTAATTACTAAAATCGCCACCCGAAGAAGTATTGAAGCGGTCCAAAAACTTGACAATCATTTCCTCTGTCTCGTTTCGGATACTTCTTAGTTGTTCTGCGGTTTTTCGTCTCCTCATAACGGGGCTATCTAGTTCGAATGGACTTATTTTATCCTGGAGCCAGTAAATATCGGCGATATCTTCAAAGTGAGGTATAGTGGCAGGCTTTGCAGCTCCAGCTCGCACAAGTTCTTTATCCCAATCCTTTGCCACATCCCACTGGATTGTTGAAGTATCTGCATTTAGAAAAGGCGTTCTGAAGCCAGAGAGCATCGCTTGGCGAAGGATGAGATCGGCTCCGGTTTCAAACGGCCCTGGAAGTTTGCCACCTGATATGTTACCAAAAGAAAATCCGAAAAATTCTTCTGCAGCCGTCGCAACGTAGGAAAAGTCAAAATCCAATAATGCAGTTACCTGAAGAGTGTTTGCATCAAAAAGGATGTTATTTGTTGCTATACCGAGTCAAGTTAGAAGACCCTAAACGCTCAAGGCTCAATAGGAACAGGCTACTTACTTAAATCTCCGTGAATAAGCACCCTACGAACCTGTTCATAGTCCTTTAAAATTTCGTCAAGTTGGTGACCTATGAACTTGTCAAGTTTTGCTCTTAACCCGTTTTCTTCCCAGCCCACTATGACTGGGTTTTCATCGGCCTCCTGAAGCTTGATCTTAAAGATGGAACGAATAAAATCCTTATAGGTTGTAGAAGGCTCTCCTTTGAAAAGAGACATTTGACCGCTAGCCACGTTTCCATGTTCGTCAAACTTTAGACCTCCGAACATTTCGACTGTTTTCGGGATGTCAAATTGCTGGAGCAAGGCCAGAATATCGGCCATTTGTCCAAGTACAATGGATTTATCTTCCAGAGATAGCGCCTCAAAGGTTTTTGCGGGTATGGTTCCAGGCATGTATTGCTGCATAGTGAAGGCTTGACCACTATCTGTATCAGCCCAAGAATATACATCCGGAATAATGTGACTGTATTTTGTCTTCGCAAGTGCCTGTCGGACTAGCACCATGAACGCGACTTCATTTTCAACGCGATTATTGTTATTCAGCCCAGTTCTTGGGTCCGAATTCGATAGTCGGATAAGGAGAGAGGCAGAATGTGCTGGAAATGGAACGGTTCCTGGCTGGGCTTTATCAGACTGAGAGGATTTGATAGTCATTGGTCTACTGATGGGCGATTCCAGAGTGACATGATAGATGAAATTATTGTACGGAAATGGACAATCCATCACATATTCAATGGGATCGATACTCTTTGACTAACTTGAAGTTAGATGATGTCCCATATCAAGAAGAATCAGTCCATACCTGTAAAGCATTCAATTGGAGAAGCGACTTGACAAAGTCAATCCGTTGGTGATATTGTTCATGATTCATTTTGCGAGCACTCTAGCCAAGGCGAAGCCTGAAGTAGCGATTATATAGCGTCGGTTGAGTTAGTGAATAAGTATGATGGTTACCATCGACGGGTAAAGATTACCGAGATCAAAGGCCTTTATATAGAGAGCACAGAAGAAGCATCAGTCGTATCAAAACGCTACAAAGGTTTAAACAAAGCATATAGAAACCAACCATAACTCGTTGGGAATACTCGACGCGGCTTAGACGTAGGTGCTAACATGTACATGCAGTTGCACAAAGATGAATAACCTGCGTTAATAGGTATCTGTCTAGTAATGGTGTGTGTTAATCCACACCTGCGATCTGGGGTTGGATCCTTGGCTCCGTAGCGTTGGTGTCATTACATATATGACTGCCTGCTTGGCAACATGTATTCGCGTTGACTTATCAATCATCTTCATTGATGTATTCAAGAGATAGAGCACCTTGAATCATGTTGAGATAATACATATGTGTGCATTGTAGAGCTCACGAGATACCCCATGCCGCAAAATGGTTTTGGTGACTTCAAGCCGAAGATGAATCTTAAGCGCCGGGCCCGCCATAGCATGCAACAGCGTAAAATAAGAGCCGTACGACACAAAGCCTCGTTATCGTATCATACCGATCTTTTCATGGAGCCAAAGTCGGAAAAGGCCCGCCGACCTAAGCCTACATTTTAATTGTAGTTTCGCTATTAGTTACGATATATTGGTGTAGCCTCTTGAGATTGCATTGAAGGTACCTTATTCACGAATCAGTGCCCATCAGCGTGCATATGCTAGCGCTTAACTGACCTGGTCCCTGTATGAACTCCTGCGTGAACCTAAAAGCAGCGGAAGAAAAGAATACCAAAGCGTTGAATATGCGCACACTTCATTCAAACTGCCGCGCAATTTAAACCAATCACTCCTATCTCGTTTCTCTCGTTGCGACTTTCTTTCAATACACACGGCCACTATTGGGGCTTAAGACAACGCTTGCTTTAAAGTATTAAGTTGTTGGAAATAACAGGCATCATTCCAGAAGATTACATCCACTACTTGGGAGTACCCAAGGCCACAGAAGTCAAATGCAATAGATAATTAATGGTAGCACATGAGGTTCCATCCAAATACCCAAGCCAAGTTGCTACGTCGAAGAATCCTCTCTGCCTCCTGTAAATCTTACCTTCAGGTCAGTCCCGCTATTTGGACAGTGCTTGCTTGTGACATTTGCAGATCGTCCGGAAGATTTGGATTTCACCGCGTGGCCCCAAAAACGCTTTTTGGTCGCTGCTTCTTTCTCATCTCATCATATAATACAATCATTTCCCTTGCAAAACTTCAACTTGATGAAAAAACTGATTGCGATATGACCTCGCTTCAAATTTCCGCCCCGCATCTCTAAAGACCAATAGATTCAACAACATCTTGGCTCATTTCATCCTCGTATGTATATATAATCAATAGGGAAGTTAGCACATGACTGCTGTCTGAAGGAGTAGCCCCCAGAGTGAATTCTTGCATACCTCGCGAGAACTGCAGTGAAGCATACGGATATTTCTATGGGGCATAATATGAACCTCCCCGGTCTCAATATTTCTCAGCTCAATGAACTTTGATTCGAATGCAAATATCCAAGGATAGCTTAGAGCAAAGCTTTGAGGCGATCCATTCCAGTCTAATCGCAACTGCAGTCGAGATCGCTTACCATTGCGGTCAACAAAAAATTGAGAATTCAGCGTAGTTAAGAAGAAATTCTTCATCCATACGCTGTATATGAATGGGCCTAGGGCCATTCTTGAGAGCGAACTCAATGGAGGCATCTGTTTCATCAAGAAGCGTCTGGGTTTCGAGCGTCTCTAATGAGACAACTTCAAACCCTTGACGACTGGCGAGGCAAATTTTTGATTTCAAGAAGTGCACTGAAAATGTTTCTTTGGGGGTGTAAAACTCTTTGAACAGTGTAAAGTCATTGTGGCCGCCATCTGTGGATTCACCACTGGTTGCCGTATGACTTGCTTCAAATACCTTGACTGTACTTGATAATAAGCCTGATTTAACACACGCCACCGTGTGCTTTCCTATGCAAACTCCCACCTTGAAAAAGGTACACTTTTTCTGAAGTGTTTTCGGTTTTTGTAGGATCATGAAATCATTGGAATCCGGTTTCACTAGGGAATAAGATTGTAAAATATTATTCGACAACATCAGTAGGAGATTGTACTCTTCCAAAATGTCGATCTGGGTAATCCTTTGAACGTCAAGCACTTTCTTGGGGGCCGAATCATGCTTCTCACGGTTAGAGAGATAGAGACCGTTGTCTGTGCCATACAAGATTTTCCGTCCGTGATCTACGAACGGCTGTTAATTGATTCACTTCGGGAACTAACATAGGGTCCAATCTTACCAAAAGGTACAGCACAATTAATTTTCCTCGAGCTCCCGAAGAAATTGATAGAGACTATGCTGGGATTGAAGATTTCGGGATAAACTTGCAGACGCTCGCGAGTGGTGCTGATAAGCTCCACCAATTTCCCTTGATCCGCTTCAGAGGAGGCATACAGAGTCAACTCATAGCCTGTTTTCCCCAAATGACGAAAGGTTATTGGCCATGCTTCTTTGCTCACGGTATTCGCGCTGCTAGCCTTCATAAACCCAAGAAACGAGAACCATCTAAGAATAGATGTGTGCGTATTCTCCCGTTGCGTTTTAGATAGTAATAGAAGTTCAAGAGGGATAGGCCGGCGGTAGATTTCAATCTTTTTGCTGCTTTGGTTCCAGCTGACATTAGCGAATAATATAGCATGGTCAAACACTAATACGGTAATGTTTGAGGTGTCAGTGAGAGACGCCCTCAATTCGTCCGTAAACAATAGCTCTCGGCCATCTTCATCAAGCTTCAGATATTCTGTTTCGCTCGTTTGAGATGGAAGCAATTCGCGAATCGTTTCCAGATTAATTGTTGGCCTGCTTTCCGCAGGCTCCTCAACGGGTTCTTGAAAGCCGGCCTGAATCATGGTCAATTGGGTCGGAGCATTCATAGGACAAAGAAAAGTTGCCAATGATCAAATAAAAGATAGACTAGACTCTTATAATTTTTTCGCAACGTCTCCCTATTTGAGTGTTGTTGAGCAAATAACATCCAAACTTCTGCCTGGAGTACGAACTCGCGATCAGGACTAATCGCAGGACGTGGCGCAGCGGACTCCCATAAAAGCCCCTGCCCAACCAGCGGTAAAACTACATGGACACTCTTATAACTAGCAGCGCATGTCCTACCTTGTTAAGCAGGAGACATATGACTGGTTCCGAGTATCTCATAGGTATACAGCAGCAGCAACCAATACGAGCTATTTCAAGAACACTGGCAATAAAACTACCAAGGTTGTCAGCTTTGAGACGACGACGACACATTCTTATCAGCGAGCAGTCGAAAGCCACAAAGACGTCCAGACCATTCCACCGGCTATTACGCTGGAAAAGACGTACCGGGAAGAGAGTGGCCTTGGTGCGGTGAGATTAGCCCGACGGATAAATCTGGGATGCTCTTCGTAGGGCGCAACCGATTATCATGTTTCTCTTGACGTATGGCAAGATTTGGAGGTGCAAAATAATCTGCATTTATGCAGCGGTCAACTACCAAACCAATGCCAAACTATCTGTATGGCTTGGACCAGATTGGCCGAAATTGATGGGCGACAGAACTTTGAGAATGGCACGATGAAAGATTCCCCCATTTGCCATTGTTCCCCCTCCTCCTGTTCCCTCCGCCCCCCAGGAGTGTATTTTATTCATTATATATTCATTATTTTTCTTCATGGAAAAAATTGCTGAGTCCCATTATTAGATTTTCCGGTCCAGGACTTCCTCCCCTAATTGTTCATTCTTTCATGCGTAGCTAATAGCATAATTTAGGTGCGATGAATATGGTACCTCCTTTTTTGTTTGGCATCATCGAGCGACACATGTGAAGGGCGTATTGACGAGATTGCAACGTTAGCAATCATCGTCTCCGCATTCATGAAATGATAAATAGATAGCAAGGCCTTCATTCTGTTACCCCATCCAAGGCTATGCTACAGTGCCAGCTGCTAATATAGCGGTTTATTGAGATCTGGAGGCGACTTCAACATGTTTCCATCCATACGCCACCTGCAATCGTTTGGCCTCAAGACAAGCGCAAACTTAGGGGACCAGGCCAGTCAGTGGACGCTGCATCGGTCCAAGGGTGGAGAAAAGCTCCCCCAGTTACGCGCAAAGTGAACTACTATCTAGGTAAGCTTACCTGGGTAGTCAATTTCGTCCGTGTCAACGCTTCACCATGAAGACTACATTATGGTTAGATAGACGCGATGTTCCCTGGCCCTGTGTTCCCTGGCCTTGTGTGTTATCTGGCCTACGGGGTCCCTAGATCTGGTGACCTCTTGCCGAGGTGTAGCCCGAACACGCATTAATCCAGCTCTGGCTCCAATTACTCCGCATCGTCCCCCGCCTTGCGGTACAATCATGGCCACAATATTCTTCCATCTCTCGGTAAATCGGCACGCTGGACTGGAGCTTATCAACGCTAACAGGGGGTTGAGAATGAAGCTTTCCCCTCCTTGTACACATTCTGAACCAACCGCCTTGGGACTTTATCAAGAAAGGTGGTCTGTTAACGATTATCTACCCCACGTACGATCAACCACGCTGTGGCGGCCACGGAAATATTCAGACTAACAAGGACCGAGTACCTCGTACTTACATACCTACACGCGACTCAGGTGACGTTACATTCTCGACGAACATGTTTATTATCCCGTGATAGGGATGTCTCTTGGGGGCAAGAAGCTCCTACTTAGTGTAGATCGGCGTAATCAGATTGGACTTGATAGACCGGATTGCCAACAGCTTCCCCCCACACAACCGATCAGTTCAGCGATGGTCACATTCTATACGCTAGAGAGAACGATAATTCCTACCTTAGTATATATCTATAAGATCCTCAAACTGTAGCTCGTTTTCCATCACTCGGCTTGGCAAACTCCACCTGAAATAGCATCCAGCAGCGAGCTGTTGGTCGAATACCTTGGCGTTTGGACTCCCGATATCACTATGGAGAAGCACGAGGAGGCAGCAGTTGCCGGGCAGGAACTAAGCCATGGGGAGAAGGGAGAGCTCGTTCAAATCGATGTGACGCGTGATATCACTCGCGCTGAACACGAGCTTGGCTTCTGGCAGGCCATGAGACAATATCCCACGGCTACCTTCTGGGCCATGTTTTTCAGTATTGCCGTTATCATGTCGGGTTATGATGGCCAAATTATCTTCTCGTTCTACGCTCTCCCAGCATTCCAAAAGCGGTACGGAAATCTCGTCGACGGCTCCTACGAAATCCCTGCCCCATGGCAAACTGCCCTCGGAATGGGCAACCCAATTGGCCAAGTTCTCGGTGCACTTGCTAGTGGCTATCCAATGGAACGATTTGGCCGAAGATGGACCTTGGCTGTGTGCTGTGTTTGGTCAATTGGGTTCGTCTTTGTGCAATTCTTTGCCAATTCTCTTTCGATGCTCTGCGCCGGCGAAATTCTAGGCGGTCTGGCTTACGGTTTCTACGTGGTCATTGCTCCGACATATGCGTCGGAAATTTGTCCCCTGGCCCTCCGTGGTCTGCTCACGGCTTTCATTAACTTGGCCTTTGTCATCGGACAGTTCATTGCACAAGGAGTTGCTGCCGGCCTAGAGGGTCGAGAAGATGAGTGGGCATATAAGGCGCCATTTGTATGTACTAGCTCTCACATATCCCCGGAGTTTGGCAACATAACTAACAAAATTAGGCACTGCAATGGCTCTGGCCGTTAGTTATTCTCATCGGCCTACCATTTGCTCCGGAAAGTCCATATTGGCTTGTCCGCCAGGGACGCAAGGAAGATGCCCGTAAGGCGTTGGTGCAATTGTCGTCTTCTAAAAATGCACCAGATATCGACCAGGTGCTGCTTGGAGTTGAGCAGACGGATCTCCTGGAACAAGAATTTGAAGCGACAACAAACTACTTGGATTTGTTCAAGGGTGTCAACCGCGTACGAACAGAAATCACCATCATGGTATATCTGATCCAGGTCATTGCGGGTAATCCGCTTATTGGCTATGCCAACTACTTTTTTGAACAAGCAGGTCTCAATCCTGCAGAGGCATTCAACAGTTAGTATCTTAGCCATCAACACACATGCAACTGCTAACGGTGAATAGTGGGTGTTGGAAACACTGCCTTGGGTTTCGTCGGCACTATCACATCATGGTTTCTACTGAACTATGTGAGAAATCCATAGCCCTTGATGGATCGTACGCATACTGACAATAATAGTTCAAACTCGGTCGCCGAACAATCTATAACTCCGGCATGTGGGTGATGACGTTGCTTCTCTTCATCATCGGTTTCCTCAGCATTCCATCTCACAATACAGGTGCAATTTGGGCAATGGCCAGTTGCATGGATGTGTAAGTTGAGCATTTTTTGCCATTGACTTTTTTTGGATCTGCATACTAACTCTGAATTACTGTGTAAAGGTGGACTTTTATTTATCAGATGACTGTTGGGCCTATATGCTTTGTTGTCATTTCCGAGATATCTTCTACACGATTGCGGACAAAGTCTATCGCGGTTTCTACTGCTGTTCAATCATTCTTCAACATTATTAGCACAATCGCCATGCCGTATATGCTAAATAGCGACCAGGCCAACTGGGGAGGTAAGGCGGGCTTTTTGTTCGGAGGGTTCAGTTTCTTCTGCACCATCTGGTGTCATTTCAGGCTACCTGAAAGCCAGGGAAGGACATTTGAGGAGCTTGATATTCTGTTCCAGAGAAGAGTGCCACTGAGGCAGTTCAAGACTTATGACCTCTTGCAAGAGGTTGAAGGAGAAAAGACTACGACGGCCTAATACCTAATAAAGGAAAGAAATTAATGCTTCTACCACTCGTTCGCCGCGAAGTCGGTTCCATAGTATGTGAATAATTATTTAATAGGGTTACACCTTTAATAAAAAAATAATTTTCGTTTGCTGCTTTCTATGGCTTTCCTTTTTTTCCAAGAAGGGAAGCCCAATTCTTTTATAGACAGTTGTCTCTTTTATCCCCATCTCCTAGCTCAAATGACCTTGGATGCCAGTATACCGTGACCATGTTACCACACAATTTTTGTCATCTTTAGCTTAAAGCTGTATCAACCCATCTCGATGTTCCTACAGGGTGGTCTTTCAAAATTTCGCCGGCCATATAGTTGTGAACTTTTGTCGTTAGTGTAAGTTATAATTTCCCGTGAATGTATAATGAACATACCATAAGCTTCCCCGACTACTTTGAAGTAGCTCCCACCGGGCCGAATGACTATTGGCAAATTGCAGCCAACGACGATTGAGACTACATCTCCAACTTGCGTTTTTGATGGCCCAATGCAAAAATGGCCGTCACTAGTAACAAAAAGTCGTCGCAGTCTCATGACATTTTCGATGACTTGGCCCTCAGTCCGTAAAGTATTTGGATCGATGAATGCCCCTGCTGTCAGAATTCGTTTCAATTTTCTGTCATCAACGGCGTTCACCGGCTGTAAAGTTTCTGCGTGATGTAGTTTATCTAGGAGAGAATGAGCACATTGGACAATACTTTCCGCACTTGGAGTATTGCCAAGGTCTGTTGAAACTTCAGTTACAGTATCCAGATGCAATCCATGAACGTTTAGAATGCTGAAATTATCGCAGAAGCTCATTTGAGGCCCCAACTGGCCAGATGCAGAGTGCCCATGGCCATGTAAATACAAAGCACCGGTGGAGCCTATAAAATAGCACTGTATACGCATCAAAGAAGCATTAACGAAGAGTGTTGGCCGATTTTCATTTGCTTCTCGTCTCCCGTCGGGAACCCACGAGGGTAAATTTTCTTTATGGTTTGGGCCAGATGCAGCAAATAGAAGGTTCAATGATTTCTCTTTCATCACGATGAAAGAAGCGGCCTCCCGATATACTTGCTCAACAGTTTTACAATAGTTGATATCAGGCAAACTTTTGTATTCCTTTCCAACCAGACCCAAGATAGCGAATACCTTGTCCCTTGTATCAGTAGCACCCCTATCCCAAATGTTCCATAGGAGATCTGAGAGTTTGCTACCCAAAAGTCTCTTCTGGGAGATATGGATCGCCAACCCATATCGCCGCTTCAACGAGGCCCAACTTTTCCATCTTTTCGTTCCTTTTACCAAACAGCCCATATCATCCCACCCTTCTTGGTACGTCATCGCCTTTTCAATTGTTTTCCACTTCAGTGTTGAACCGCCACATTGGAGGATAGCTTCCCTTGCCTGCCAAATCTCCTGCACTACCCAAGTGCGTGACCACCACGGTCTCGCAAGTAGGTTGTCAACAGCCTCCCAATCTTCTTGTCGAGCATTTTTGAAGAATGGATAATATACACATTCATACAAAACTGGCGTAGCTGAGATAATGTGTCCACTCTGCTTGCTGTTGAGTATGAACGTATTCCACATATCACTCGTCGTCGTGTTTTTCATCTGTTGTTTTTCTTCTTCACTCAGTTCAAAAGAGTATGGTTGCCATGCATCTTCGATAGATTCACCATCACCCGAAATCCCTCTTTCCCCGGTAGGACTGATATATCTTCCTTCGCCACATTCAGAGCTTGTGTCGCTTCCCTGTCGGGTTTCACCTATCCAAGTATGCCGCAGCTGATACTTCTGATGCATGGCCATTTCTTTTAGGAGCGACAGCGCACGGTCGCTGTCCTGCGTCTTTTCTCCAATCCATGCTACCACTCGCACGGCGCCGCGATAAATATCAGGCATAATAGCCACTTGCGCATTGCGCTCATCTTTGTTCCTTTGGTTGATGCAAACTCTATCAATCCACATAATCCGGGGTATACCTGGTCTTCGCAATCAGCGCAAAGCTTGCTCTAGAGTGTCTGAAATATCGAAGCGTTGTCCATTCAAAGACAAACTGGGGCGAACTTCAGCTTGGGCATCTGGGGCGCCCCACGCATAGGAAAGTGCCTCATATTCTGGAGAATGATCCAGGGGAAATTCTGAAATGGTGCACAGTAAAAGTGCATCATATTCTCCAGGGGAAGGCGTTAGAAGACGTATGTGCCTTGTAGTTTCAAGGTCCATAAACGTGTATTGTTGAGCCATTGCGAGGATCAAAGTAGTTGCACACTTTACAAACATGACGCAGGCTGACGCTCGCCAAAGGAGAGGCTCCTCAAACACTTGTGAGATGATTAGTCATGATCTGTCTACATTGGCTTGTCTCCTGTTGTTCAAATGTACGAGTATGCATATGGCTTATACCCCTGTAGGATCTTGTCTTCATTCCTGCGCAGTGTGGAGAGGTGGAGGGGAATGTTCACCCTGCACTTCAGCGGTTAATTTAGCTGAATTGTATTATATGTGGAAAAATGCTTACGACGACTTCAAAGTGATCATAGCGAAATGATCAGAGAATGGGTAGTGGTTTTTTTTTTTTTCTTAAAAAAAGAAAACCAGTCGGTTTACCATGGATTGGCCAAGTAAGAAGTAAGAGCTCGTCATTTAATTATCAAGCAACGGGCGCTGTTTCTTTTCTTGTGACACCACGGAGGCATGATATACGTCAATCTATTAGGAATTCTATTATACAATATCTAGTTATACGCAAAGCTGTACAAACTACCGGTTTCCCACACTGAGCGACGTGCAAGGGGTTCATTCTTCTTCAAATCAAGGCTAGCACCAATGTGACACCCGCCAAGATTCTCATTAGCGATAAAGGTTCAATGCTTGCTGTATCCTCAAAGTCTCTGCTATCTCTCTGAAATTCATTGGCTTGGATGCATGCAATGCTTCCTGGTTGGCCGGCGGAGCCCCTTGGGTGGGCGTTATCGCTGCCAGCTTGGGCGAATCCTGTGACCACGACCCAGATTTGCCGAATGGCGCTGTCATAAGCGGTGAAGTTTCCGAGTTCATGACTTTCACTGCCGAATCGTAGTTGAAGCGATGTGCTGTCGCTGCTATTGCTTTTGATCGGGCGTGCTGTATCATGGTGAGTAAAAGAGTTCTTGGAAAGAGCAGTGAGTTGAAATTACCAGATGTTATCCCAAACCCTTCTCCATCTGACAAGCCAAGCTCATCAGTGCAACTCGGAGGCAAAGTGTTATTTTGGCACTGTCCGCCTGCTTCAAGTGACTCTTGGAGATCACTCCAGCAGTTGTCGGATAATATCCCACTACAGCTTCCCTGGCTCGGAGCGGATTCGGATCCCATCAACTTTGAGCTGCTGTAAGCAGTGCGGCAGAGAAACCACGATGGATCGGCTGATCCAATTAAACCTTGAGGAGCCGTCCACTCGATCTGGGTGCCAGTAACAAACTGACCGCCAGCTGTATTCCCCCCTGGTATATCGCTGGACACTGATATCGATACTGTCCAGTTATCGCTTCTCTCTCCTGGATACTTAGCGGTAACGTTGTATCCCGGGATGCTTGCCGTTCCAGTTGCATTGGCATTGCGCATTCCCAGCTGCCAATCGACATTGGAGATGCCTTGTGCTTCACCAAATGCCTGCGCAGCCACAAGGTGACATGATAGAGGTATACTGACGAAGATAATACTCTTCATTTTTGAATTGGTATAGGCACGATGTTTAATTGACAGTTATTGTTAAATACTGAAGACATACATGAAACATAAGGGTTGTTCAACGGCTTTATACTTAACGTCGTGATCAATAATTTGATGCGACTCCACATACTAAGCCTTGATCGTCGCATTTTGGCTACGCCTCAACTGCATTTTTTCGTTGGTTACGATTCATGTTTTAAACAAAGGACAACTGTTGCTTACGCCAAGAACAAACTATGCTTGTTTTTAAGCTATATTATCATAGGCTGTTGCACATCTTCGCCGTCTACATTAGTGCACTGGTTCTTGATGTTCTTTTCGAATTCCAGTTTTGTTTAAAAAAATAAGCGCAGTGACGTAGGGATCAGCTGTCATCAGTGGATCTCAGGCCCAACTGTACTCACATGTCTTGTTTTGCAATTGATGCGCGGAGGCATCTGTTAGTTGTCACCTAGTCTTCCTCTATAAATAGTTAAGAAGACAAATTATTACAAAATGACTACCAAGTTGACACTCGCAGTCAAATCAATAAATGAGAGTGTAGAACAAATATAACAGCTCTAATCTTAGTGACACAAATGATGCTGCGGTGCCGAGAGTTATATATGGACAGGGATGAAATGTTGTAAACGCAATGATATGTTCCCTTTAGTCAACAGTAAAGGAGCAAGAAACATTCTGCACGAATGTAAAAATGCAGGAGTGTAGATCAGATATCAGCATGCTTCGTAATTATCTACTCCCTATAGTTACTTTTCAGTTTATCAGTTTACTCAAGTCAATTGTGGCGTCATAGCTTACTGACTGCAAAGGGTATCTCAGTTTGGTGCCAGACTCCGAGGTTTAGTGGGAGTATCCAGCAACTCGGGCATAATGATTAAGTTTCTCATAAATATGACTGTATTATCTTAGATGCATATTAGACTTGTACATATGGATTATATACCAACTAGTAATCCAAATCACTTCATAGTTGTGCTGTGATTTCACAGCGGGAATAGAAAGATGTGCGCAGAATCGTGAGCGCCATGGCCCCAGAGCTATTCATAATGCTATTTGATGGATTTAGAGATTTGTGCATGCTCCGTTTATCATTTCTGTTCGCCGAGCGAGTGGGAATTTCTCGCTGTTTTTTTATCTTGTAAACTAAGAACGGCGTGGTCGAGCCTACCTGCGCAGTACAGGTCTTAGCTTTGTTTATAATGGCTTTCCTAGCAAATGATCCAATTCAGTATGCTGCGAGGTAGCCAAGATTGACTGACTAAAGCTGCGTAAGTTCTTAATTCAGGTCTCTCACCCAAGGAAAAGAAGATCATACTCGCGAATAACAACATCAGGTATGGAGCATAGCAATGAAATCGCGCGAGACAAGCCTATCTAAGAAGCTCTGAGAATCGAGTGGCGCGATTATGAAGAGGTTAACGAGATGCTTTCATTGACTTCACAACGAAAGACCGGCACGTACAGTACAGCGTAAACTGCGAGTCATGATTGGTTTGGAAACCAATTAGAAGCATGAATACGAATTTCCCTTCTCAACATTCTGGGCAACACGCGTGCTCCATTTGGTGTTCCACTTAGTATTCCATACCTAATTGATCGAGCTGCTAATTTGGGTTGTAGCGACTTGCCGCTCTTGGAAAGTTTTGAAACAGATCAAAGGTTGATGCACATAAAGAATGCGCTAGTTATACGTGGTATCCGGCCAATTTGGCCGGCCACCTATTACCGTATTATAGTATCCGGCCAAATTGGCCACCGATGCCTAGTATAGGGGAATACGAAGCGCTTCGCATGAAAACCTCCGTGCCAATGTTGCCATGTATATTGTTTCCCCAAGCCGGCGTTCTCCGTCAAATATCAGGCAGCAGCAATAGCAGACATTTGTCAACTATTTCACATACTCACTATTTAACGGATAGGGGCTCTCTATTCGTCTAATAATAGCATTTTACCCCGATCTGGGCATAAGAGCCACGGGCTTGGCAGATCATAAGGCAGAGCTGGTACCGTATATCCGGAGGACGCATTTAACCGCAGCAAAATTAGGGCTGGGGGAAAAAAATAGGTTGTACAGAGAGAGTAAGCTGTGCCAACAAACCCCCTTTTTAGATTAGTATAGCGCGGAATACCGAGTACAGCGGCTCAAGACGTCAGATGTGATGGCCGTGCTCCACAGAGCTCCTACAGCTGTCGATATTCCCCAATCCTGGACCTGAGATTGGTCCACCCTGCATGCTACAGCGGACAGCCCTGGTAACTTGGGCCGGGGGGGCGGACAGCCGCTCATACAGTACTGTAGCGCTTGCCTGGCAAGCTGGCGATGTAACAGTTGGCCGCACTGACAGCTGGTTGATTATCATGCGTCAAGGACTCCAGGGCCGTTAAAATTGACAACCCCCTTGGGTAGGAGCTAGTACCTCGAGTAGCACCTCTGGTGGGCACAAGTTGCATGCGAGTGAGAAATGGTGCCGAATTAGAGGACAAGATCCACTCTATTTCCAGGCTATCTGCTACAGTAAACATAATCAGATTCTTATTCCGGCTAGCACGGCTTGGACGAGTTGCGAATTAATAGGGATGGGGCGCGAATCGGGCCGGCGTTGTGTTTTGGTACAGACACCACAGCCAGCCAGTTTTAATGCAATACCGCATCATACAGCGTAAGCAGCATACATATGGTAGGTACCAGGTCATCATGAATAGTCCTCGTGGCATGTACTCCGAATGTTTACCACGAAACAGTCAAGCTTGTAAATAAGGCTCAATAAGGCTCAATTTAAGTCTGTATATAAGTCTGTATGTTTCCTGACAAGTAGGACGAAGTTTCTATTATCATCACCCACAACTCTTGGACAATTCCTACAGCTACCATCAAGATGAAATACTCCATCGTTGCCCCGGCTATTCTCGCCGGCACCGCCTTTGCGTGGCTGCCTCAAGACCGCGACCTGAAGGCCTTCAACCAGACCGCTCGTTTTGAGCAGCTTGGCAAGCGCTTTGAGCCTGCGCTTGCTTCTGGTATCACCAAGATCCGTGGTGTCAACTTTGGTGGTAAGTTGAATGTCCTAATTTCTGGAAGACTAAGAAAGTCAGGCTGATAGATTGATTAAGGATGGCTTATCAGCGAGCCATGGATGATGTCCAATGAGTGGAACAACAACATGGGCTGCAACGGTGCTGCTTCTGAGTTCGATTGTATGCTCAACAACTACATGGGCAGCAAGCGTGCGACCGGAAACACCAAGTTCCAGAACCACTACAGGGACTGGATTAACCCAGCCACCGTTCAGTCTGTTCACGATGTCGGCTTGAACACTATCCGTATCCCCATTGGCTATTGGTCCTACAATGCCATTGTCGATACGGCTAGCGAGCCATTTGCCGATGGCAACCTCCAGCTCCCGTATCTTGATGCGGTTGTTCAGAAGGCCGCTGATCTCGGAATCTACGTCATCATTGATCTTCACGGCGCCCCTGGTGGTCAGCAACAGGACGCCTTCACCGGCCAGAACCCCAAGCCTGCCGGTTTCTACAACTCATACGACTATGGCCGTGCTGAGAAGTGGCTGTCTTGGATGACCAACCGCATCCACACCAACCCTGCATACTCGACTGTTGGTATGATTGAGGTTCTCAACGAGCCTGTCTCCAGACACGATGGCGGTGGTCGCTACCCTGCTCCTGGCCAGGACCCAAGCATGGTCCAGACCTACTACCCCGGTGCCCTCAAGGCTGTGCGTGATGCCGAGGCTGCGCTGAACGTCCCAAGCAACAAGAAGCTGCACGTGCAGTTCATGTCCAGCAAGTGGGATTCTGGTGATCCTCGCAGCAACGCCGCAGTCAAGAACGACCCCATGGTTGGCTTTGACGACCACAACTACATTGGCTTTGCCCTTAGCAACACTGGCGACCAGTACTCGCTCATGCACAGTGCATGCACTGACTCTCGTGTCGTCAACGGCCAGGACTTTGCTATCACTGGCGAGTGGAGCATGACCTCTGGTGCCGACTGGCATGACGGAAACTTCTTCACCAAGTTCTTCACAGCTCAGCAGCAGCTGTATGAGTCCCCCGGAATGGACGGATGGATCTACTGGACCTGGAAGACGGAGCTGAATGACCCTCGATGGACCTACTCTTATGCTACCTACCTCAACTACATCCCAACTAACGCCGCTGCCCTGCAGCAGAACGTTTACCAGGATGTCTGCGCTGGATTCAGGTAGATCACGAGTGGTTGCTCACTGGCCAACATCACTTATTACATTCTACTTAAACTTGTATATTTTCTCGATGGACATAATTTATTTAGACATGAACACTACCTAGCCAACTTTAATTTACATATAATGTGTTCTCAGTATCTATCATCCTATTATTGTATTACGAACTTTGTGACATAAATAAATCAGTTAACCATGGTTCGCAAAGGTTCAAACTAGTACACTGGATGTTATGTAACGGAACTGACATTTTCTCTAAACTGCGTGATCATCGTATCGGGACAAATAGGTAAGCGAGATACGCTTACATTCTTTAATGCCGCGAAACTGGGCGTAAGGTACGCAATTTGACTCGCGGGATTCCTTGCACTATCGTTTGGGTGGCATCTACGTATACATAGGTACAGGTGGCTCATTTATTATCGCAAGTATTTCTCTCAACCCGTTCAGGCATGAGGAAAATTAAATACCACCATGAATACAAATGAGTATTGCAATATGAATGTAGGTGATTCAATGTGAACATTATTGATGTGGAATCATTATTACTACTAGTTTTTTGGGTCGAGTTAGTGCAGCCGCTGTAGTATCCAATTTCACGGATTTGTTGCTCTTCATAATGCCTGTTCCCTGTTCCTTGGCGGACGCCGGCTGCCCAGCACAGTTAAGACATGCTATCTTATGGAAGGTCACATCAGTACCTATCTCTTTTCGGTTCCTTTTAACATAGGTTTCTTGCATCACGAGATAGGTGCTCTGAAACGATCAATCCGTTTATAATTGGCGGCGCTCCTTCCTATTTTGACATGCCTAGTTTTTTCTTCTATTCGCAGAAGAATACCAAGGCTGGCAAGACATTACCATGTAAGTTCTTGATATTGGCCAATGCATATGTATCTCTTTGGAATCTCACTCCAGCATTTGTACTGAAGCCAATGACTCCGTTTCACCACATTATGCAGTATCCTGTTGCTGTTTAATGACTATTGAGCTGGCTGTGATCTAGGTCAATAACGCGCGAGCGCTTCCTTCAATCACGTTTGTCTCAGTGACACGCTACCAGACGCGTAGGATAGTAGACCATCAACCCTTTAGAATAACATATATTCTATTCACTACTATCCTGTATCAAAGGTCAATAAATGCTTAAACTGATGGCACAGGTTTAGAAGGGTTGGATGCAACCTATCAAGCCCTAGATATTCGCGCTCTGCATAAAATCAACAGCTATATGCCATCGTAGTATCTCTGCACAATTCGCGCCCCAGAGGTAAACCGGGTCGCAGAACTTCCGTCCCATGAGTCCATATATTGCGCCACGCTCTAAGGCGAATGCAAAGTCTGAGCAAGCCCGAACCGGACATTTTCTATGTCCCAAACTGTATAATAGTACTTTAGCAAGCTGCCACCAATTACCCACAAGCTTTTCGCTTCATCATCACCACTGCTGTTGATGAGCGTCTGGCAGATCCCCGGCTGGTCTGAAATTGGCCCAACACTGAGCTCCTGGGAAGGAATTGTATAATTGCGGCCCCCAATACTGAAAGAAATTGACGATTTGATATCCTTCAGCTTTGAACAAGGTATCCCGTATGTTCCCACTGTATCGACGGGCTTAATATCCGGAGAAATCATTGCATAAATCTCCTCAGCATCATTCTTTGGAGCAACAATATTCGCTGTGCCGGAATCGTAGATGGCATAGTTGAAGGACACATCGGTGATCGTATTGTCAACATAGACTTTTTCGAAAGTCCCGTTGAATTGCCCCGTCGCTGGAAACACCGGGATGTAGTTGATCTCGCTGACCAACTTGGAGCTATCCACGCCGCCGAGGCTAATTTCCGCGTTCCCTACGGACTGCGGCGTCAAGTAGAGACCATAAACAGCTTGAGGGATCTGTCCACTACCATATACGCCGCCGAGAAATGTCTGTGGGCCAGTGGTCAGGCCGGATGGAAATCCCATACCCACGATTCCGTCAAACGGATCAACGCCAAGCGCGGCCGACTGGTTCGTAATAAGACCAAACTGGAAGTCTTGGACTTGGAGACCTGCGACAGCCACCACATCTCGCGAGATCACCCCTTCAATCTCGACATTGCCTGCAGCTGCGACGCCGGTTCCTGTAGAATATGAAATTCGGAATGAGCCATTAAGGGAAGTAAACGTCTCCGATTTTTCCGGGGCGAATCGACGTTGCAATCCGGTGCATCCAGGGTTTGCGTCGCATTGTGTGGATGGAATCACGACATCCGATGAGCCAGTATCAAACACCACAGTACTATAGAGAGAGATTTGAATCAGAAAATATGAAACGTGTTGGCGATTATAAAGGTCTCAATTACAGAGTTTGTGGCGGCGTCCCAACATTTAGTTCTCCGTACCACTTCACACCATTGATTAGCTTCAGATGTTGCCTGGAGATACCCTAAACTTGCCTGTAAATCTGTACCGCTATGCCAATTACTCAGCGGCTCCGAGATGTTGGGCGTTTGCCGCTTTCGCCGCTGATAACTCTCGGCCTGCCGCACTCGAGCCTTTAGCGGCAATATGGCAGGAAACCGAGAGTTTCCACTCTGTGACAAAGCCCCGGTGGGGAGCAGAGTCATGGCCAAGAGAATTGCGGAGAGAGCGCCCCTCATGGTTAATTGAGGCGAAGAATATGACAGTTTTCAGATACTTTGTTGAGTCGGAAACTAGATCTCATGTGGCGTTAATTACCTGATGAGGAGATGTCAAGTTTAAATACTTCCTGGTATGAATATACCCGGTCGAATTATCTAACTCCCTGCCTCGTAAACCAGGACATTGATGCTGGCTCGCGTCACTGCCACTGCGACACATTGTTGATCAGCTTACTCCAATTGCATTATTAATAATCACTAGAGACAATAATTAACACCCGTCTAGTCTTTTGAATGTATATATAGATAGATGATTCCATTGGCGGCTTTTTTACTAGCTTTTGCCTAAGCTGCATCCTTCATTCTCTGCACTCTTCCCCAAGTTGTAAACATACTCTTTTCTGCCTTCATCGCCATGTCGACTCCTGTCCTCCATTACTTTAGCTTGGGGAGCCTCGGCCGTGGGGAAATTGTCCGGTAATTGTACCCGGTGCACAGCCCACAGATTACGAATGCTGATTCATGAACCAGGTTGTTCCTGAGAGAGCTGAACATCGAATACGAGAACAAGTTCTATGTCTACGACGATACATGGCCATCCATCAACAAGGCTGCAGGCGTTAGTTTGACCGGCACTCTACCCATCTTGGAAATAGATGGGCAGAGGCTGTATCAGGTACGCGTCACATTGCGCCCGCGGTCGCTTTGGACCTGACCACTGCCCGCTTGGTCAACTGTGTTTAACAATTATCTTCAGCATCTCGCCATCCTACGGTATCTCTCTCGCCGCGCCGGCGCTTACGATGGCGAGACCAACTACGAAAAGTATCTTGTCGATGCCGTAGCTGACATCTACAATGATTGGCGGGTAAGTACAATCACTCGTGCCGCTGAAACCGGCTGACCCTCCATCATCTACCTTCCCACCACTCGTATCATTCAATGGATGAATTGTCTCCGCTCACCACAATGCTAGACTGGCTGGGTTTCCCAATTGACCGCCAAGGCCTCGGATTACCAGGACACTCATGTCAAGAAGTTCCAAGATCTCTTCACCGATTTCTACTCTCGGGATGCCAGTGGCCCATACCTTTTGGGCAACAAGCCGAGCTATGTCGACTTTGCTGTCTTCCAGGCCCTCGACAACGATGAGGCCATTGGTCACGGTCCTGTAAGTCACGCTTTACGATTTCCTTTCTCACTCCATCTTTGGTGTCTTGTACTCTGTATAGCACTCACTTATCTGAATCTGTTTCACTAATGCGGACACCACCAACAGGACGCATTGTCAGAGCCATTGAAGAAATTGAGAGACGCCATCCTTGTCCGCCCTAATGTCCAGGGTTATTTGGCTGAGCGAGCAGCGGCAAAGTAAGCCGTAAAGTCACCAAGACGAAAAGTTCTGCCCATCCTACCGCTTCCAAGTATGACTGATCAACCGTACCAGAGACCACATTTGGATCTGGATGTGAAGCGGCCTTGTCTTTTCTTTTCTGTTCTTTTTTGGTTGAACTGGTAGAGATTGTGCATCTAGGCTGATACATTTGTACATGGCAATAAGCACCCATAGAATAGCATGAGTCTATAGTGCTGAGAGTACCACTTCCGCAGCCACCCAGTGGTGAACTGGCTGGTCTTTTAGCACTCATTTTTACCTGCTGCACGCATTATCTAGAATGGCATTATACAGATAGAATAGAGGCTTTGTGCAGTAACTGCAAACACACACGCCCAAGTAGGGCTGTTGATAGACCGTTATCTACGTACGCCGCGTTTAGAGTGAGCTGAAAGAATTCGCCATCTAACACTAATATCTAGGCGGCATCTCCCGCAAGATGGATGGTTTCCAGTAGATGTTAAAATGAACCCTTTAGTTGCAGACAGCTACTAATTCTCGGTTTCTCCAGGGGAGATGTCAGCTATGCCTTTGGTGACTACATGTACATGTGCTCACGCCAATCTGCAACTTGGCGATTCATTATTCAGAACAGTGAAATCGCGTCGGCGATTTATTGCGGACAATGTTGATTTGAACAGAGCGGCAATAATTGGAAAGTGTCTTGGGCTTGTGGACTTACACTGTTGGATGTTAGCTAGGAAAAGGATCAACTTGGCCTGGAAAGTCGAGCTCTACTCAGAACTGGTGCCCCTACCCAGCACGCGGATGGCCACAATGCCTTGTGCGCATAGCTTTGCTAAACCAGACGATGAATGCATTCTGAGCCCTTCTCCAGACGGCAAGCTTCGAAGATACCAATGCCGCCAATATTGATCCATCTAAATCTCGTGGGGTCACAACTTCTATTTTTTGAAACCGAAAGACCTGCCACTGAGCAATAAAGCTGTACATCTAATCTCTCTATCTCTCTCTTACAGGTTGGTTGTTAGTTATGTAGTAAGATCTTTGTGGAAAATGTCATCCCTAGAGGGGCTCTTCTACATCATTTTGATATGTATGAATAGTAGCCGCCGCAGTTAGCGTCATAGAGCTGCCTCTAGAAGGCATCTCATTGTAGGCATAAATCACCAGTATATTATTATATGATGAACCAATTTATTTATTAGTAGTATTAACAGACATGTCAGCGCATGCGACCACGGAAATATGTTGGATAATTGATAGGAATCATGAGTTTGTGAATCATTCTCATGTTGTATAGGGTATGATTTGACTCTAGAGACATATGCACCTCTTTTGTAATACAATTTTGCCGTAGTCTTGGCCACCTGAGACCCAGAAAAGAGAATGACGTTCGGCCAGATTTTACAAAATTGAGACTTGCCTCGGCAAAGACAGATTGATTCAATTAAATGAAAAGAGCAACTCTTTAGATATATTCTCTTGATCAGATTGTTGGCGTATAAGACAAACCATTTGTAAAGTATAAAGTTGAATTTTTGTATCCGGAATCGGAACCGGAACCGGAATCGGATTCATCTCTCTCGATCGCTCTTTTTGTTAGATTATTCAGAGGCAATGACCCTCTTCCCCGCATTATCCGCCTCACCTAATGCCCCTCATGTTATGACGGAGCCAGTCATGAGAAGCGTAATTGCCAACATCATTCATACCATAGCAAGCTTCAGAATACCGATGCTCCTCAAGTCTTCCCCTATTGCAGACGTATAAGTAGCGGTCTTGCCCCTGCTCGTTTTTTGTTTTTTAGATGGATTGAATAGAGTCGTTGCTTCCCTTGGACACAAGTGAGATTGTAGGAGGTAAAGGGACATAAAGAAACTATTTCCTATCGTTGAGCTAAATCGCTTGGCAGCTAGACATGGCGTATCAAATATTGGGCATAGCAATCATTGCTGCCGTCTTTGTTGTTCTCAAGATACTCAATGCCACTGATACACCGAAAGTCAAAGGCATCCCTGAAATTCCCGGCATCCCCTTCTTTGGCAACCTACTCCAGCTGGGCGTCGATCACGCTCGAGTCGCGAAGGAATGGGCATCGAAATACGGACCTGTTTTTCAGGCTCGCCTCGGAAATAGAGTACGTTCTTGGTTTACTATCGTACTATATATTGAGAGAACAAAGCGCTGACCAAGTTCCAAGCGGATTGTCTTCGTCAATTCTTATGACGCAGTGAAGCATTTTTGGATCACCCATCAGTCATCTCTCATTTCTCGCCCAACCTTCCATACATTTCATTCTGTCGTCTCCTCATCCCAAGGTTTCACAATCGGCACTTCCCCGTGGGATGAATCTTGCAAACGCCGCCGTAAGGCAGCCGCCACGGCATTGAACCGACCTGCCGTTCAGTCCTACATGCCCATCCTTGATCTTGAATCAACCATGAGCATTAAAGAGCTGCTCAACGACTGCATGGGAGGCTCACAAGACGTGGATCCCAGCCCGTACATGTCACGGTTTGCTCTCAACACGTCACTGACCTTGAACTACGGATTCCGCATCGAGGGCAATGTCACCAGCGAGCTTCTGACGGAAATCACACATGTGGAGCGTGAAATCTCTAATTTTCGATCCACGAGCAATAACTGGCAAGATTATATACCACTGATGCGCATGTTTGGCAAAACAAACACCAAAGCGGAAGAGTACCGCCTACGACGTGACAAGTACCTGGGCGATATGCTCAATGATTTGAAGGATAGAATTGCACAAGGTACCGATAAGCCATGCATTACAGGAAATATTCTCAAGGATCCAGAAGCAAAGCTCAATGAAGGTCAGTATCAGTTTCTCTAATCATTTTGCTACCATCTACCAATGAATGCTGTTTATACTAAGTTGCATGATACTGTAGCCGAACTCAAGTCCATATGCTTGACAATGGTGTCTGCCGGTTTAGATACAGTACCTGGAAACATCATTATGGGCATGGCGTATCTTTCTACCGAACACGGTCAGAGTATCCAGGCCAAAGCCCTCGAAGCTATCCAAGAGGTCTATCCCAATGGAGATGCCTGGGAAAAATGTCTTGTTGAGGAAAAGGTACCCTACATCACCGCTCTTGTCAAGGAGACGCTTCGGTTTTGGACTGTCATTCCAATTTGCCTTCCCCGTGTCAACATCAAAGATATCCCCTATGAGGGTGCTATCGTACCCGCCGGAACGACTTTCTTTATGGTTAGTAATGTTGACTCATAATCACAGCCGCTGTGATATATGCGAGCTGAACTATGAGATGCTAACAATTTATTCAGAATGCATACGCAGCCGATTATGACGATAATCGATTCAAACTTCCAGATCAATTCCTCCCTGAGCGGTTCTTAGAGGATAAAGAGATTGGTACACCTCACTACGCATATGGAGCGGGATCTCGAATGTGCGCGGGATCTCACCTCGCCAACCGAGAGCTATACACAGCATATATTCGTCTCATCACGAGCTTCCAGATTACACCCACGAAAGATTCCACCCAAGCCCCAGTCATTCACCCTATTGACTGCAATGGCACACCCACCTCATTAACAACTGATCCCAAACCCTTCAAGATTGGGCTGAAGCCGCGAGATGATGCCAAGACTAGACAATGGATCGCCGAGGCAGAAGAAAGGACCAAACATCTGTAAATTACATCTAATCTTTTTTGAGTTGAGTAAATGGTATTTGTAATATTATTTGTATTGGTAAAATTATGGTAGAAATGATTATCAAGATTGCAACAATGTTACTCTATTGCCTTTTCTAAGTCTATTAACTTTTGCCTGGGTGTGACCTGCGCCGAAAATATTACATATGCTCTACTCTTAATTTCATACAACAGCCAGAAGAGACCTGTTGATGCAAAACCTAGCACCCAAAATGAAGACTACAGAAGCAAGCGCAAGCGCGCCGGCATAAAACATAGCCGGTCTATACGCGTGCAAACCGCCATTGGCACCGCCGTAGCCCTCTAGAATATAGCCTGCAATTGGAGCCCCCTGTAGGCAAGATGAATGTTATTAAATGTCGCTCATAGTCTTTGATCCATACGAAGAGTAAGAATGTTCGTTTGAGTCGCTTACCATGAGATAACCACCAACCCAGCCAGTCACCACCATGCTCATAGCAACAGCCACTCTGGCACTCCCAAAAACTTTGCTAATGGCAGTCGGCATCGTGGAGAAGAAAGCTCCATTTGCAGCGCCGTTTATAATGACAAAGGCAATCAGTGGCCCCAGCGTCGTGGACGTTGGCCAAATTGCCAGCATAGTGACAGCGGTCAAGACCAGAGACGCGAGGACGGTGTTGATGGAGCCGACTTTATCGGACGCAAAGCCAGATATAATACGGCCAGCTGCGGAAGATAGACTGAAGCCCGCAACCAAGCCAGCGCCGGCATTTGTAGAGAAGCCCAGTGATCTCATGTATAACGGAATAAAGAATGGTGGAACAAACAAAGGAAAGGTCCCAATTGCACTCCCTACGAATATGAGCACAAATGTGGGAGATTTGAACAATTTCCTAATGGAGAGCACAAAATGCGTTCTGATCAGTGAAATGATCCCAAATTGCGCGATAGTCGGCATGATTCTTCCACTTCTTCTTGACTTACCACTCAATAAACTGCCGTCTCTCAACTGGGATCCTTTCTTTCATGAGCCACGCAGCCGGGAGACCCGTTGAAAGGGTCATGAGGCCGAGGATGCGGTATGCCCACGCAACACCCAGCTTTTGGATCAACGAATCCAGCGCAAAGCTGATTGCAGCGCCTCCGAAACCGCTTCCGGCGAACATGAAGCCATTGGCCAGCCCTCGTCTGGTGCTGAAGTATTGTGACGGGACCGTTGAAATGACCTGGCTCGTATTCGAGGTTAGCTGCAGGATGCTATGCGTTGAATGCATTACACGAAGCATGCATGTAAAATATGGTGGAAGTTGACAGTGGCTTACCGCAAAACAAAGACTACAGTGCTCTCCCTGTTAACAATCGTTTCCGTATCTTCCACGACTAGCATTGGCGAAAAAGAAAAGGGAAAGAAAGGCAGGTCGTCGTTATTCCCTTGTGTGTTTACTCACCTGACACCGATTCCCATCAACACTCCAGAGGTGAAAAACAGCGCCCCGACATTCTTAACCGTGAAACTGCTGAGGATCTCGCTCCCACCCATGCAAGCTGCACCTATCATTGCCGCAGCTCGGACTCCCGTTTTTCGCACAACGAAGGAGTTGGAAATTGCTAGAGCTGAGATCAACGCCGCCTGCAACGACCCGACAAAGGAGAGCACGGCGGGATCGGCCAAGCCATCGGCGACCAGGGCGGTCTGCATCACGCCCCAAGCATATGTCGTGCCGAGGGACCACCAGAGTAGAATGAAGCCACTGGCTATAATCACCCAACCATATCCGCCTTCGGGGGCCGTTGAATCGGCCTCTCGCGAGGCTTCGAGGACTTGGTCGGTAACGGTGAATGTCTTGGATAGTTGGGTCTCCTTAAGGCTGGCATTGCGCAAACTCCATGCTGGACTTGGAGCTGAGCTAGTAGCAAGCTCGATTGCAGTCGTGGTTGAAGTCATTGTTAGCTATGCCACTGACAAAAAGAAGAAAAAGAAGACGCTATCCTCATTGACGTCGTGAAATATTCTGAATACTGTACGAAACGAGCTCTCATCGTGAGATACCAAATCGCCACTGCAGATTTTTGATATGAGTAATACTGCATTCTCTACTAATGCCCTAAGAATCCTCTCGGTTTTTTCTCCAATCAAGCGAGTCTATGGGTGGGGTATATGCTTGTCCTCGGAAGGCGTTCTCTTCCTCACTCAATATATACTGTGGCTTTTTTTTTTTCTTCTGTTTATTTGTAGTGAAGTTGTCCGTAAGAGCGCTGTTCTTAGGTGATTTGAAGCCCTGTTATGTTCACCACAATCTTGCGGCGGTATGGTATTACACGTGAAGCGCATAACTCATATTCTATTATGTATACCTAGACGGTTCCTTTTTCCCCTCTGGTCCGTAGTGTAAAAAAAAAGCTAGACGCAATGAGGGACTGAGTGTACAAAGCAGAAATTGTCACTGGAATACGAAAGCTTTTCATGCATTTGAGTCACGGGCGTCGGGGTGTTTCATGCTCATTTACTTTGATTCAGCAGTAATCTCAATGTACTCAGAACGGCGCTTCTGCCCCACACAATGCATAGGGGAGATGGTATTTTGAGACAGCGAGGCACTTGACACCCCGGATTCCGTGATGCGTCTAAACCGTCTCATATTCCTGGGCCTGGATCAGCTTGATTCTCCCCACACATACTGCCCATTTTAGATACTTGAAGCGACTTTTGTTGTTCTGTATTCTAGATAGAAGCCTACGGATATTTAATCGTACACATACATTACAGGGTTGCTTTACCACCCCGCACGCTGATCTTTACTCTATTTCTGTACCTAGCGAGCCTGAACTTGAATGTCCGTGAGATCGTTCGTGTCACAATGATGACCAATGAACCATCATGTGCCCAAGTCATGGACACCCAAAACCAAGGCCGGATACCGTGTATAGCCATGAAATAGGCAGGTACCTGTTGCCGTATATAAACAGTCTGTCACATGCCCGCCGCTGCATGCAAACTTGATGATGAGCAGGTTGTAATCGGTCAATACTGACGCAAGTGACCGCCAGGCATCATGAGAACTCTAAAACCATAAGAAAAAGAACGTCATAGACTCCTCTTTTACCCCTGCGAGCGGCTAATCCTCTAATAAACAACCACACGCATTTATAGTGTTGAGATACGCCAAACGGCTGCACGAGGCGGGGCCGTGGCTCATCGGAGGATTTTCTTTCTTAGACGAGCTAGAAGCGTTTCCCTTTGCAATTCTCCTTGCATTTGCTTCCTCTGCTGCCTGCAAATCATGCAGCCACAAAAATGTAGGCTTATAAGCTGGGCTCGAAAAAAGAGTTCGGTATATAATTTTGTTCATATTACACGAGCGTACTCTCAATAAACTAAAATTCCAATACGGTGAGCATGGGTATGCCTCGGGCGGGATATAACATTGAGCATTGGCCGAAAAGCCTCTTACATACATGTAACCCCAACACTGCAAAACATACAACTAACAGCCCATTAATTTCGCGGTAGTATTGGTATGTGTGACGTTGCTGTGGATCTAAAACCTACACACCTTTTACCCCACCGGCAGCCGACTGACCTGATGTCTTGCTTTCCAAAGTTCTAGATCTAGCTCAAAGGGAAGCTTTTGACCTCAACTCATTTAATGTGATATTGTTGGTGGGATGTGATATGCACTAAGATTTAGTTGGGAAGACATGTCATACATACTGTATGATCCAGAAGCCGATGATCCGGATATGTCTCACCTACCTTCTGCTTCGAATCGGCGAAATACGATGTGTATGCCATTCATTGTCTGCTCGCTGCTCTGCTCTGTCCATAGGACGGTCTCGTGCTATTCATATCCCGAAGTGGTGGGCAGCAAAACCTGGGGTGTTCCTGGGAAGAACTAGTGGCGGCGATTGCGCTAGGCGGTAGTCGTACCGTAGAGCATTTGGCTTCCGAGTCCTTCGGAGTTGAAGCCATCCATGGAAGAGAAGTATTCGGCCGATGACCGTGAGGTTTTCATTATATCCGAGACGGCCCAGTGCCTCACGGCATGGCAAGCCTCTCACGACGTCACCTCAGCTCCCGATTGGATCGGCAAACACAATGGTAGGCCTTTCTTCTGTATGTAGGGAGGCCAAGTGGTAGATCCACACCGTTTCCTGAAGGGAGAAAATCCAAAAAACCTTGGCGTAGCATCTCTTAGCCAGGGTTTCTGTGGAATGATTCGCCATTGGGCCCGCCCTTGTATCCCCAGATCACGTTGAGCCCGCCCAGTCTCTGCTACTTCTGTCTTGGATATTCATCTACGGCCGCGGCTATATTTGCATGACCTAGCTTAGCGTAGACCTGTTCTCGGTAGATGTGTGAATGAAAGGCAAAGAGGGGCTTAATCTGGGCTGTGACGCAAGGAAATGTTGCTGAACTGCTTTCACAATTGGGTTGGTAGCATCGGCCGCAAGCGGTTATACGTGCAAAAAGCCCACACATCTCTATTTTTGGTGCAAGTTGTTATGAAAGCCAAGAGACATACAAATAGGAGACATGCTGCTGTCTTAAAAAGAAAAAACATTTTGATCACCTAGGCGCGGGTGAAAATAATAGCTGTCACTGAACACAAGGCAGATGGTGACGAGGCTGTTCTAACACAGTCAGATTTTCTTCATCATATTTACCACCTACTGATACCCGGTCGTTTGGTGTTGAATGCTTTTATCTACACGATGGTTTCTTTATCAAGTCTAATTCTAGCGGCACTGCCCACCGCCCTCGCGCTGTCTTCGCTGCCTCATGATGTTATGAGCAGGGATGCCAATGCAGCCCAATCAGAAGCCTATTGGGCAAATCAAGCCGCAGCCCAAAATCGTCACTTCTGCTACGTACGACCAAATGCCAATGGCGGCGATGACGCCCCAGCTATCATGTATGCGCTGAACCACAAGTGCAATTCAAACAGCTTTGTTATATTTCCTGGTCCTGTTTACAACATTCAGACCAACATGACCACTTTGGATCTCCACGATGTTGTCATCCATCAATTTGGCCGCTTCCTCTGGAGTACAGACATCGACTATTGGCTCTCAGTATCTATGCCCGTTGGTTTCCAGAACCAGAGTACGGTCTGGTATTTTGGAGGCAACAATGTGGTTTGGGATGGCTGGGGCGTCGGTACTCTCGATGGCAACGGCCAAGTATGGTACGACTGGGCTAAGAGCCAAGGAAATTTGGCTCATAGGCCGATGAACATCAACTTCCGCACTCTCACAAACTCGGTTATCAGAAGATTGCGCTTTGTCCAGAGTCAGATGTGGACAATGGCGATTACCTACTCGCAACACGTAGAGCTCGACGACATCTACGTTAATAGCACGTCGACAAGCCAATGGAGCACGCTCAATACTGATGGCTGCGATACCATCTTCTCTGACAGCATAACGTTCAGAAGATGGACAATCTCCAATGGTGATGATGCCATCGCTCTCAAGATGAACTCGAGTAATATTGCTGTTTACGACAGCTATTTCGAGAATGGGCAGGGCTTTGCTATCGGCTCTATGGGTCAATATAATAACCAGTATGAGTACCTGGAGAATTTTTATGCCAGAAACATTACTCTCAAAAATACTGCTCATGTTTCTTACCTAAAGACATGGGCTGGAATCTCGCGAGGCTACCCTCCCAACGGCGGCGGCGGCGGATACGGTGTCGCTCGAAACATTACGATTGAGGATGTTAAGCTGATTGGCGGAAGGCAGCAGCCCTTCTTCGCTTGGCAATGCGAGAACTATTCCGGATTCGCCGGCCAAGATTGTGATTCTTCCTTGTTTAAGATGGAGGACGTCGCATGGAGGAACGTCAGCGGAACAGTCGTTTCTGGAGTGACAGAGGCAGTGTATTTCCAATGCAGTGCTGCAGCCGGTGGTTGCGATAACTTCGAGGTCACAGGGTTTAATGTTGTTCATGCGGGCACCAACCAGTTGTTGTCTGTCTGGGACTGCTTCAACGTTAATAACCCCCAAGGGTTTACATGCACTGAATCGCAGACCCCAAAATTGGGCCCGGATGAAACTGGAGGCCACGGTCCCGATAACAAATAAATTAGGAGCTGAAAGACAATATTATATGTTAATAATGTGTCTTGGCAGCTTATGATGCTAATGAGGCGTTGCGAAAGCGATATATATAGTCTAATTATATCTACTATATACTAATGCGGATCTACTGTTACATTTTCTTCATCTTCTTTAGTTCTATCGTGCCTTTGTTTGAACTCTCGGGTTGGTATCATAGAGTACATTCATGACCCTTTTCTATCATCCGATACCTTCACAACCGATTACCCATGTTGACATGTACAGCCTTGATCTGAGAATAAGCCTCAAGACCCGCCTCTCCGAGTTCTCGGCCGATACCACTCTGCTTAACGCCTCCGAATGGCACGCGTGGATCACAGTCTTGGCTACTATTGATCCAGACCATTCCCGATTCAATCTCAGCGGCCATGCGGTGAGCTCTTTCCAGATCTGTCGTGAAGACGGCAGCCCCCAAACCATATGTTGTGTTATTTGCCAGCTCCAGAGCTTCGTCCTCTGTTTTGAATCGCAGGATAACGACGACAGGTCCAAAAATCTCCTCTCGGTAGACTCTCATTGAAGGGGTGACGTCGGTAAACACTGTTGGAGCAACGAAGAAACCCTTACCCTTGCCTTCAATGTCAAGAGGATGACCTCCGGCAGCAACCTTGGCGCCCTCCTTTTTACCGATGTCAATGTACTCCAGCACTCTATCATACTGCGCTTTGGATACCTGGGGGCCCTGGTATGTATCTTTTTCCCACTGGCTGCCTACTTTGCTGACAGCCTTTAGGGTTTCGACGAATCTTTTTAGAAAGTCGTCGTATACTTCATCCTGGACTAAAATTCGCGACGTAGCTGTGCAGATTTGGCCTTGGTTGGACATGATCCCCAAATGAGACCACTTGACGGCCTGATCCATATCGGCATCCTTGAATACAACAAGCGGCGACTTGCCTCCAGTTTCGAGTGTGACATTCTTCAATGTCTTCGCTGCGGCCGCCATGATACTTGCTGCCGTTGCTGTTGACCCCGTAAAGGCAATCTTGTCTACTAACGGATGGTTCACCAAGGCAGATCCGGCCTCCTTTCCGAGGCCATTGACGAAATTGACTACTCCAGGCGGGAATCCAGCCTCCTTGATAAGCTCTCCAAGCACAAGGATGCTTAGTGGTGTCTGCTCTGCGGCTTTGAGCACTACAGTGTTACCGCAAGCAAGTGCAGGCCCCAACTTCCAAGTAGCCATCGAAAGGGGGTAATTCCAGGGAATGATCTGTCCAATGACTCCGATCGGCTGGCGGAGAGTGTATGCAAATTTCTGATGTGTTGTGCTTATCGTTTGGCCATACTGTTTGTCAGCCCAGCCGGCATAATACCGTATCACAGCCACAGCCTCGACAAGATCAACGTCCAGCGCTTCCTGATATGTTTTACCTAAACGAACCTCAAGCGTTAATTACCTGCCAGACAGAGTGGCAAACTGCAGAAACAATTCTCATTATTTCCCGGGGCGATTGGTTCTCTCACCATTATCCCATGCCTCAATCGTCGCAAAGAGCTCTTTCTTTGCCTCAATCAAGTCGGCGAGACGTGTCATCAGGTGGCCTCGATCAGAAGCTGACAGCTGCTTCCAGGAAGGATCCTTTAATGCTGCCTTTGCGGCTCTCACAGCTTTGTCTACATCCTCGGCACTGGCCGCCTGGACGCTAACAATGACTTCTTCCGTGCTATTTGATCGCATTAGTGAAACTCAGTTCGATAGAAGCCTCAGCTGCTGTCATTTGTTTCCTTACGCTGGATCGATGGATGCGATTGTCTCGCCGTTAGACGATGCCACAAAGTCATTGTTGATAAACAGGCCAGTGGGCTGGCTCCATTTGACGCCGTTCGGCGCAGTGAGATCGACTGAGGGAGAAGCCATGTTGTCAGGAGTTCTATATCGTGCTTCTAATGAGAGAGGGTAATGTGAGAAAGGGGAGGAGGGGTTATTTCATGGCAGATAACATGAGAAAAACGAACCCCACGACATATTATCTAGCTGAGCGGGCGGCTCCGCTATAAGGAACCGTGACAAAGCCTTTGAGATTCTCACAAAAATACTGTGTCTAGAAACTACGACGGCTGAGAATCTCCACCACTGCGCCGATGTGGGTTTCAGTTCGAGGGCGGGGTAGCACCCAATCTGTATAAAAGGACGAGCGCTTTCGGCCGCTAGACATTTGCAAGCTCAAATCGGAGTGGAATGGAGGAGTGGATAATGAATGACTCGAAATAGCAAGATGGCCAGTGGCGGCGATATTTAGCTAATTGCTGTGCTAATTGCAGAAGGCAGCGCTTACAGGTTGGGAGAACTGAAATGGACATTGTCAAGAGTGACGATGGCACAAAGACGGTTGTTGTTAACTCATGAATGGCAAGTATAATGGATAGAAAAGAATGTTATTATCGACCGAGGAAGAAGTCCGAATTCTTGCAAGAGAGATCTAGTGGCTATTACTGGGTGGCCTCCTCAGCATCCTTTTCTCTTCGTATTGACGAGAACTCAGTCTCAAAGTCAATTTCAAAGGTGGGAATAAGTTTCGACTTGAAGAATATTTTGAAGAAAACATATAGAACTGCGCCAACATGTTAACCCAGAATTCTGCAGGTGAGACTCAAAGCGTTGCGTATAATACGTACCAATAAAGATAAAAACGTTAAGATAGCAAGTCAAAAACCCAGCCGCCGTAAAATTTCCTTTCACGAACACATCGAAGCCTAGGCGTGTTTGTAAGACTCGGTGCAAACCAGCATGCCCCAGACTCCAGAAACAACATACCTGAAAAGAGGATGACTAGGCTCACCACGAACATAGTAACCCATGAAACATACGGCTGTAACGGACTTTTGTACGGAAGTGCTGGAGAGTTTATTAGCTTCGGTCATAATGCACGCGCGCTCATTACTACAGATAGGCCTTACCATCTCTCGAATAGCCTTGCTTTTTGAGGCCAGCGTAGAACCGTAGATATGTAGCCTCAATGACTACCCAGCCGATCAAACCGGAAACGGTAGTAATATTGACGAACCAACCGAATACCACAGATGTGTTGTTGGCAACATTTAGGTAAACAAGAGGCAGCAAAACGCAAGTCAACCCAATGGCATAATGAGGCGTTCCAAATCGATTGCACCGTTGAAAGATTCGGGGTGCATGGCCGTCACAGCTCAGGCCATACAGTGTCCGCGAGGCGATGAAGATGCAAGCTGAGCCACTGCTAATGGCAGAAGTGCAGACGATGGCATTGATAATTGACGGAACGACTTTTACACCGGATCGCTGGAATGCAATAACAAAGGGAGATTGCTGAGCAGTGCCCGTAGAAATGGAAAGAGATGGATCGTTGTATGGACTGTGTAGGAGCAGACATGAGTATATCTTTCGAGCTGATTGCTGGCGAAGAGGATACATGTACTTACACGATGAGGCCAACGATGAAGATACTAAGAACGTAAAATAGCAAGACTCTGTAAAACGTCTTTTTTGTCGCCGCCGGGATGATCTTCCGAGGGGCCCGGGTTTCCGACCCGGAGATTGCCACTACTTGAATGTTGCCATAACTGAACGCTGCTGTAAGCATAATCTTCCAGAAGGCTAGAAAGCGTCCTGCCGATCCAGTTTTTATGTATTCGTTGAACGCTCCAGGATGCTTCCAATACCGGAATCCTAAGCGATCATGATTTGGCGCTCCTCCTAGATCAATCACCAAGCCACCAATGATGAGACCGAGAATGAGCATAATCTTCAAAGATGCGAAAACAACTTCGGACTTGATGCTTGTTAACACTGCTTTGCATCTAAAGTCTGTGCATATAAGATCATACCTCGCCATATAAACGTACACCGCAAAGGTTCAGGGTGACGATGATAACTAAGAAGATGGTGATCCAAACACCTGGATTGATAGAGTCATTCCAAAATTGAATCACGGTAGCAGCGGCACTGATCTCTGCAGGCACAGTGATGGCCATGGTATACCCTAACCCCGCGCGTAAGCATTGGGAATAAGAAATCGTTCGTATAATGACATAACAAGATGGGAATGTGACAAGAAAACTCACAGAAATTCCAACCCGTGGCTGCACCAAGTGCCGGCTCAACGAACTTGGTTGCATGTCGGATAAATCCACCAGTTCCGGGCATGAATGCGGTAATCTCTCCCGTCGTATATGCAACCCCGGCAGTGACAAACCCCATTACGATGTACGCCAGCAGTGCCCCAGCTGGACCCGCGGTTGCAATTGCTTGTCCTGAGCCTAAGAAAAGACCGGTACCCTGTTCGAGGCGGTTAGAAGAAGCCGTTGAGACAAAGTATTGCGATGATTTCATCAAGGGACACTGCAATAACATACAATCATTCCTGCAATCGCAATCATGTTAATGTGGCGAGAACTGAGGTCCCGTTTAAGGCCCCCAGCCTCTATGGCGATCATGGACACCTCTCCATTGGAGGGCGTGTCAACTTCGACACTGCGCTCCAAGTCTTTCTCAAGAGCCATTGAACTGTACGGCAGCGGTCGGCGCCTTGGAACACGCGAGTGCGTTTACTCCGTACAGTACGTCGGGTTGGACGGAAGATGTCTTTGAGGATATAAACTGCGCCTTCGCGAGTTCTCTCACATACGGCTTTGAGTATAACAAGGTTGAGTTGTGAACATCATGCGTGAAATTGAGAGCGGCGGGAACGAGTCGTAAGCAGCAGGGAGTGGTGGCTTGTAATACTATCGTACGGTAGCGATAATGAAGACCCTTGTGAGCAAGGATGTCTTTTTTCCGTTGTTGCATTTGGGGGGATTTGATCTTCTTCAAATACTTGTCGCCGTTGTCACATCCGTGTATCATTCCGACTCCTTGCACTCCGCCCACACCTCGCCTTCTTTGTTGGTTCCTTCGATTGCGCGCGTTCGTGGCAATTGACTTGATAACCTACCATGGTATCCGATAGTTAGTTCATATCGATTAGTAGCTAGTTGAGATCTGCCACCAAAGAGCGTTTGAACACCGTCACCGGCGTCTTTCCATCTGGTTTAAATCGCCGGTCTGACCACCCTAGTACGCGTTTACTCCACACGCGACACTCTTAGTCAAGATAACGAAGCCTTGGTGTGAGGCATAGCATATGGAGCATCCTGTAAATAAGTCACATCTCCGCCGTGGTTGATAACACGGAGTTGTCAAGAAGATATTCTATATGTTATCGCATTGAGTTTTATTTTATCTCTCAACAATAATTCCGCCATGGCCCACACCGATATCCAAGACGACTCGTTTCAACTCTACGACCTTCGTGTCGAAGTTGTATGCCCCCCAGGCAAACGAATTATGTGTGGGGCAAAAGAAGGGGATTTCTTTACTCTTCAAGGAGAAATGATCTATTTACCGCCAAACCAGGGTATCAGTATATATTCGCTAGGTAAAACACCATTCTGTGCTTTGTGTCTTTACATCCGTATATCTATATATATATATATATTTATACACATATATATAAAAGTCCAAGACGCTGATGAGAGGTAGCCACCGTTATCCCACTCCTTCCTGCAAAACAAAGAGTTACGGCTGCAAACGACTGGATGACAACCGATGCCTTGATAGCGTGTCCTGATCCAAATTGCCCTTCACAGCTGAAGATTGTCAGGGAGGGCGTTCGCACATTCAGTCATTCCGAAACAACTGTAGTTCCGCTACATCCTTGATAGATAGGGTATACTGGGCTCATAGCTACAAAATATGATAAATAGGGGAAAGCCAGTCAATAGAGTTATCAATGCATAAAGCTTCATTGATGATGGGCAGGTTGATATCAGGCTAATAAAACACCGTTTTGAGTATTGAATGCGGCGCTTGATAGTATATCCGCCCATGCACCGTCGTCTGTGAACAACGGGTCAAGGTCGGTGTGTTGGAATATGAACACTTCGGGAAGAGGTTGATCAAGAGACTGGGGCATGGCTTGACCGACTTCCAATGGCAGAAAAGGAAGTCTTGTTGAGTTTATCTCGTTTTGATCCAGTGACGGATGCCTACCGCCGTTTGAAAATTTCGCGATTGGTGTCGGTTGTTCCGTCCTTCTTCTCTGAGAAAGTTTGGTGGCAATATTCTGAAGGAATCTTGCTTGCAGCTCACAACTTGTGCCTGGGGCTGTCGCTTGTTGTGAGAAGGCTTGGGCGGCGGTACGAATGACATCTATTGTTGTGGCCTCTATCTCTTGAACTACAGTGTCGGGAGCAGACAAGAGGAGCTAATCGTATTGAGTGCCAACAATTAGTATCTCGAATTATTGGGAAATTCATAATGTCAGTAAGCATACCTTGACTAGGAAAGCCGCGCTATAGGCAGTCATAACGTGTATCGAATCTTGGGCAAAATACAGCTGCCCCGAATGACGCGATATCAACTTCAGCATGTCCATGGCTCCGGTAAATGCGGCCCATATTATGTCCAAGTGGAGAGATGAATCCGAGAACTCTGATGACAGCACGTCTTGTAGTGGCAGAGAAAAGAGCTGTAGTCGAAAATGCGTCCCATAAAACCGTATCAAGAATTTGTGCGTCTCATCTTCTGAAGACTGCTTTCGTTCCACGTTTTGGATCCAATGGCGCTCCCATCTCTCGATGCTGGCTTTCTTGAGCGAAAGCAGAGCCTCCGTATTCTCCAAGGGCACTCTTTCACCTCGTCGAGAGTGAGGAGCATGGAGAGAAAATATTGAAGAACTCATCAGTCTCAAGGTGACAAATGCGCCAAGTAAATCGTCGTTTGGGTCCGCGATTGGGTCACCACACCAGGCCTCTATCGACTCTATAAATGCGTTTCGCTCAATCATCCACGGCCGTCCAGTTTGAAGGCTTATACTAGAAGATATTAATATTGGCCGGCGTGGTAACGGATGCGCATCAGAACATACCTTCGGTCATATACAAATAACACAAACCATGTTCTCTCAATGTTGCGAATTTCTCGTCGTCTTTTCTCATCCGTGGTAGCATGGCTAGCTGGGGAATAGGCCGTCAACTTGTGCCATCCCATGTCCATACACATGCGGATAGCATATCCCAGGGAAGTCCAAGCTCTCGTGTCTTGCGGCTGTTTCCAGTAGGTGAGAACGAGGATGGCTTGGACAATTTCTGTTGATTTGGCGCCATTCCGAAAACTTTCCGTGTAGAGGTTTTGCGCGTGATCGTATAGCGCATTATACACGATAGGGTTGAATGTCTTTGCGGACATTGCCAGGACGGCTGTGAAGAGGAAAGATGACTTTTGTCGCACATAGAGGAAAGTATGTAGATTTGGGTCAAGTTGGCTGATGTACGGATTAAGAACAATGATGAAACTACACTCTTGCATCAGTTTCTAAAGCGTCACTCTGGGAATCGCAATCACTGACTTCTCAAAAAGGGATTTGGCAATGGAGAGGTTTAGAATTGCCATCTCAATTGGGTCTTCTGGTCGACCTGGAGATGATGTCTCGGGCGGCTCCAATGCATCGCCGTCTGTGGTACTTAATATTCGCCGCAACGAAAACTTGCCTCTCATTGCCTCCTGGTTGAGCAAACCAGACGGCTGCAAGTTGCCAGGCTCCTCAGCAGGCACACTCTCTGCAATAGAGGGAGTGTCACCGCTATAGTCCGGCGTCTTCTTCACAGCCGCATATGTGGAAGGCAATGCAGGCATATTCCGCTTAGAGATCCTTCAAGCATATCGTTAACCCAAACTCAGTGGCCAGTCATGTCTCACTTACTTTGTCCCAGGCTTCCGGCCTCTACGGTGCTGTTGGAACACGCAGTCAAGAGACTTTCGCGCACAACGCTCGCATTTAGAAGCCGGTTGGCTGCCCTGCCGGCATTTCATCTTTACTTTTCGACATGGGAGACAGGCATTCATGGTGACGGCAATGTACAAACGCGTGCAGCCTAGCTGGTTCGCGACGACCCAATATGTCAGTTGGTGGTGGAGCAATCAACTCAGCCGCGGGACACAATAGCCAAGACGCGAAAACGATGGCATCCAAGGATCTGTGGAGCCTGTGGGCCTGACAGATGCTAGTCTTGTATGGGCTCCAGACAATCCGAAAGCAAGATTAGTCGAAGAACTTGGAGGATCCCGAGGAGGCGGTACGACGATTAGTGGTGCTCCGATATCAGGTTGGCAACCCCGCGTAACGATCTCAAGACGTTACTGGGCAATCAATCTCGAAGGAAAGACCTCACACTAGATCCAGGCCTTCCGAGCACAGTCGAGGCTGCTGTGAACTCCCACTACGGGGTGAGAGGCCGGCCGGCAACCTAAGCAGCCGTTGGAACGCCGGTGGCTTGGACTTTGAAAGAGCGGGCTGGGGATTAACACCGCGGGTACAAAGTCAGATCACGAGGTTTTTGACGTGCTCGGAGGAGAAGAGTGTGATCTGCTCTTCACCAAACCAGAAAAAAAAATATTGACCGGCTCAGTATATAATATCGCATTAGCAGACACGTTTGGAACTACACAATCGAAGCGTACCAAGTTTTGGCTGCTCAGATTAAGTATTCTTCAACATGGCCATCGCACAGCAAGGCGGCGGCGTGAGCACGGCGCACGTCAATATGATGACGGATACTATCATCGCCAATCTCCCTCCCGATGGCCTTCGCGTGGTGATGAGGGCACTTTTGGTACTATTTCCAGAAATCACACGCGCTTTCGAATGTGAGACGAAGAAATTTGTCCAGCAGAGAGCTGTGTCTTCGATAATAGGAAAAGACAAAAAGCCCAGTCTCGCCGAGCTGAACAAGACGCAACAGATCGCCCGCAGTATGCTCGGATGTGGACTCTCATTCGAAAGTCTTCAATTGTTCCAGAACTTAGTCGCTCAGGGAACGGTTCTAATGTCGAGAACTAGCGATGATAGTCAATATGAACTATTTACCTTTTTGACGAGCGTCGATGGCGATATCGTGCAAGCAATGACTGCTGTTCAGAAGTCCCTTTTTATAGACACTGGCACGCGGGTAATGGATAATGGAGAGCACGCATTGGTGGAAGCTCTCTATCACTCATTAACAAGCTGCTATGCTACTCTAAAAGCAACTGAGCATGATTATCCGTTCGGGCGAAGCCTAATATCCACGGCTGGTATTCTTGGGCTACCTCGACCTACGCTTCTAGATGCGCCTCAAGATCTCGGCAAACAGACCTCTATGATACCATTACCTGAACAAGCAAGAGAAACTTTCCAATTAAATGGACGCACGGTTCCTCGAATATTTTCGGGGCTATGGCAAATGTCCAGCCCTGCTTGGGGAGCTGCATCATCCTCTAAGATTGTGGAACAATTCTCAAGTCATGTCCGGCAAGGATTTACGGCATTCGACATGGCTGATCATTATGGTGACGCCGAGGTCATTTTTGTATGTCATATTTACACCGATTCAAAGGATAACCATCGCTTACACACTACAGGGACGCTTTTCATCTCTGTACCCTCACAGGCAAACAATATTCACAGCAACAAAGTATTGCGTTTTCCATCCGATGACTGTGTCTCGAGAGGCTGTACAAGCAAATGTCGCCGAGCGATGCCGCCGATTGCAGACCGAGAAAATTAATCTGTTGCAATTTCATTGGCAATTTGTAAGAGCTCAAAGAATGGCCCCCTTACAGTAATGTGTTTCGGACTAACAGACATGAAGTATGAAAATCCGGATTATCTGAAAGCTCTCCGGTTTCTAACAGAAGACGATAGAGTTGAAACAGTTGGTCTCTGTAATTTTGATACAAAACATTTGCTTGAGGTGGTCCAATCTGGTATCAGAGTATCCACCAACCAAGTTCAGGTTCGACACAGCCATCGCTTTCTCGATGATAGAAGCAAATGATGAACATTCATCGCTGATATTGAAATAGTTTTCTCTCGTCGATTCTCGACCTGTCTTTAAAATGGGCAGCGCTTGTGAGGAACACAATATCAAGCTCTTAACATATGGCACATTGGTAAGCTTTCGGGTCGAAACTGTTCCATACTTGACTGCATCGACATTGACTAATCTGCCAAATAAGTGCGGTGGTTTCCTTGCCGACAAATGGCTTGGAAAGCCTGAGCCTGATATATACGATGGATCAATCACACCGAGTCAGCGAAAGGTAAAGTGATAAGATTAAAAAATATACTTCTTCACTGTTGCATTACTGACCCTATTGATCCCAGTATTTCGAAATGATACGCAGTTGGGGTGGCTGGAGCCTCTTCCAAGAATTGTTGACAGTGCTGCGTGTTATTGCCACAAAACACAAGGTCGGCATATCAAACGTCGCTACTCGCTGGGTATTAGACTTTCCCTACGTGGGCGCCGTTATCGTTGGTGCACGTATGGGCATAAGCGAACACACAGATGAGAATTTGTCGAGTTTCGGCTGGTCTCTTGATCAATCCGATCGCGATGCAATTGAGGAGATCTTAATACAAAGTCGAAGAACTGATATATTCCAAAAGGTAGGTGATTGTGGAGCAGAGTACAGGTAGAACCAACATGGCAGTGGCACAAATACTGTCTGTTAATTCACGATATAGATCCAGTCCGTGACTAGGAACAAAGAGCGGCAGTTAAGCCCTATCAAATTATAATAAGAGGCAATATATATCTAAGTATGTTTTAAAGTCTTGGATATGCCAAAGCTTTTTGAAAGCAGGGGTGAGGTTGCCTTCAAGCTTTTGGGGAGGCGAAATCTATCTTGGAAGATTCGCCAGAACATGTTCCAATGTCATTTACAACCCTGTTTCAAACATCCATCACATCCAACAGATGAGAGCCAAATACACATCCTGTGCTTGTGCTCGTATAAAGGCAGGTGAATAGAACGAATGCCAATATAGAGAGTGTGAAAATGCTTTTATTACATGTATGTACGTGATAATATGGCCCAAATGAAACTGTATATATAATTTTGTGCGCCACTCCGCTTTTAAATTTCACCGATCTATTAGATGTCAATCTGCTCCCGCAATGCCTAAGGTGAAATACCACCAGTCGACGCAATAGAAACCTCAGCCAAAAACCATGTAACTGGAGGCTGCGTAGAAGGACGCAAGAGAAACTGCAGCTGACAGCTACCCAACTGACTCACAGTGGTGGGATCAGTCGTAATGGCAGTGTTGAAATTCGTTGAGAGGGTATAGTAACCATTTGCACCTTGCGTCGCCTGACTCAAAGACGTATCCACCACAGTAATCGAGCCGCAGTTGAGTTGGACATGGACAGTATTCACCAAGCTGCGATCGGTACTCGTTGAGGCGACCATGAAAGATACACTGTATGAGGAGCTGGCCTTTAATCGGATGAGAGGGCTGGCCACAAAATACTGCCCAGTGGGCAGAATATTGGTAATGTGGTAAGCATTCGATATACCGTCTGGGCTGCCTGAGGTACCCACCCCTCCGTTCACCCATGCGGATGGAGAAGTGTTTATGAAGCTCCATCCGGTCGAACCAGAGGAGAAATCGCCGTTGGGGACGAGGTTCTGTGCCGGAGGTGTGACGGCGACGGTCGCGGTCGTGGTAGCAGTCGTTGTAACGGTAGTAGAGACAGTGGCTGTGGTAGTGGCTGTAGTAGTTGAAACGCCATCGGTGAGTTCCGTCGCTACGGTTTGCCATGCTGTTGCTGTAACGTGAGGTGTCGTCACTGAGGTCGAGGTCTGTTACTAGTCAGCGCCATCTCTGGCGGGCAAGATGGGGAAAGTCTTAGAGAGAGAGATAAACATACCACCGTAACAGTCGAGCAAGGCGCCGTCTGAGAGATCGTAACCGTCTTAGGCGGAACACCAATGCAGCTGCAACCCGCTGTGATGCGCTCAGGAGAGTACACGAAGCATTTGGTGACCATACACTTTGGCGGCTCCGGTTTTCCTCCTTGAGCGCCACGTTTTACCGGAGCAAGTGTTGTGGTAGGCGGTGGTTGCTGGTTCTGGCCACCAGTGACAGTTACTGTCGTTGTTACGCTCTGGGTTGCTGTTGACGTCGCCATCTCTGTTTCTGTCTTGGTTATCGTTTCTAATAAAGAAGGAACCGTCGCTGTGTAAACAGTGGCTGTAGAGCTGACGAAGTCGGTTGATGGATTGGCAGTGCTAGTGACCCATGCTGTCTTTATTCTACACGCAGTAATATTAGAGATCTTGGCTCTTAAGCCGGGCATGTCGAGCGTATACTCACACCGTGGGTTTTACCACAGTTACTGTTTTGGTAACCGGAGCCAGCGCAGAGCAGTATGCAGATGCCGAATGGGAGTATTCTCTATCAGCAAAGCATTTGTATAGACTGTCATCTCTGCACGAGCTTCGCTCGATAAGCTCCAAGGGAGTGGCGGCCACGCTGCCGACGAGCCCAAGGGCGCCAATAATAATCTTGTTTATCATTTTAACGTCTGAAAAAAGAATATGAAAGACCTGACGAACAAGAGTATCACTTACAAACGTTAAGAAGAAGAATGTGGGTTCGCATACCGTCTATACCTTATAAACGAGATCTCACGATGAAAATTACCAACTTCTCTATCCCTGCAATCACCCTGAACCTCGCCACGTCCCCATGACTCTATTGAATTAGGCATGAGTAGCTGGCCTAAACTTACGACACTATCCGTGATTTAATTGAATGAGGTCGGTAAAAGACCCGCAAAGCGCTGGATGGGATCAAGTTGCTATTAATTCCCCCTAATAGTACCGCAAACTATTTACACTAGCGGGCACTAGTTTTGTTCAGCTCGTCCCAGTTCCTGGTTCTGTCAAGGTATACGAAGTAAACATTACTCCATACTCCGTAGTCTAGGCCAATGAATCGAGATTTTGTCGCGCGGAAGTGGAGAAGCAATCTCGGAATTGGCAACGGTGCCCATACGTGGAAAGCCAGGCCAACCGTTGGAAAAGTCGAGGATTTTAGCTTCAAGCAGCTGCCGCATGTTCATACAGTCTAGGGAAAGATTGCACACGTCAGTGCATATATTTACCCCAGAGAGAGGCTCATGTCCTCAAACTTATGCTTCCTTCAACCCCCTAACGGATTCACATCATCCACATATGTACTCGCGTTGTCCAATCGTGCAGATGGTTGTCATGATGTGCGTAGAATTTTTAAACCCACTTAGCCCTTGGAAGTATTATGGTGGATTGACATTGTGACTCCACCTATCTGGTTGATGTTATTAGTTTCTAGATCCAGGTGCATGTTGATATTGGCAAAAGCAGGCTACAATGTACTTTAGAACTTGATAGGTACTAAATATGTAGTTGGAATCTTTATTTAGGGGCAATGCGACAGGCTTCAATTTTGGGAAGAGGTTGCTGTCTTCGTTCGATGGATCCTGCAAGCTACATCGTAGCCACTTAGATGCATTCTGGGATCTCACAAATATGACAAATGATTCTTTGTGCTTGGCTTGATCTCTTGGGCATTCAGGCCATTGTTTGACCTTTCTATCCAGTGCAACCCCACATACATATAGATATATGAACCAGGTCCTTTCTAGTAAAGATTATCATATATTTCCCGTCATACATCTTTTTACCAACCCTCATCAAGCACTGTCAAGGCCTCATAGCCTCCAGTCTTAACTACGTCCGTATCCACCACAAAAATAGCAATAGCCTGTGTCGACGTAGTTTTGCTAGTATTTTCTCCTACAGTATGGTGGCAGCCGGGGAGCTCCACAAAGCTTTCCCCAGGAGTGTACACCTTGGGAGGATTGCCGTTCATGCCACTCAGAAGTTCGCCTGCAAGAACGTAGGCGACAACGGTGGCACCGCCGTGCCGATGGGGAGGAGTGAAACCATCAGGGGGGTAATCAAGATGGACACCGATGATCGATTTCCCAGGTGCATTGACCAGCTCATGGTCAAAGAGGACTTTGATATCTTCTCGTGGCCGATTTCTAGTCATGCATTAGTAGAGTTTTCGATATTTATATTTATCAAGGCGCTTACATTTTCGTCACTGAAGATGCCATGATACTGGTTTGGATAGCTCAAGAAACTCTGGTAAGTTGAAGTAAAAGGTTTCGATGAGGGATGTTTCAATTCTGTCACCGTTTCGGTAACTGAGAAGTCATTGTCGTCTCTTATATAGAAACGAACCATACACACAAACTTGGAAAACATGCCTAATGTCAGACTGTATCTAATGAAGCAATGCGGGCCATCTGCAAGCTGCACACAACAGTCGTCCGATGACTAGATTGACCCGTTAGATGGATAATCAGCCTCGAAGAGCTTTCCAACGTGCTACAACTCAAGATTCGCTCGTCACTCGGGTCGGGTCAGTTCACACGAGCCCCACAATCGGGTCGATTGTGGCTTTCCGGGCGCCCGACCCGAATACAGGCATGTCATTACCCGAACCTTGTTCACGTTATGATTCAGTGATCCTTGAATGACGAAACATTCGGGAACTGTCATGATAAATCCCAGATCAATTTTCTTCATCTTTTTATTGTAACTTATTAGCCGGGAGAGGAGAGATAGCCGCAGTAAACCAGGAGACCTCAAGTCATCTACTGGCTTCCGGCATTTAAATTGTATAGCCACCCTCACAACGGACATACGCTGCTACTATCAATCTCAGGGCATTTTAGCCTACCCTTAAACGGCTGAACCTTGCCTCCAATTCACAGATAACATTATCAATATCTGATTATCTTGACCCTCTACCCATTTCGACAAAATGAAAGCCGTTCAAATCCTGGGCAGTCAAAATGATCACCGCATCATTCTATCAGACACTCTGCCCCGACCATCACCCACCGGACACCGGGTTCTTATCAAGGTCCATGCTGCCGGAATAACGGCGGACGAAGTCATTTGGCCTGAGCTATATGCTTCTTCCAACAGAGTTCCAGGACATGATGTATCCGGCACAGTCGATGCTCTCGGGCCACAGTACAGCGGACCACTCTCTGTTGGGCAAAGCGTTTATGCAATGATTGAGGCAGACGCTCCCCAGGGAGGCCAGGCAGAATACGCAATTGCTATGCCAAATGAGATAGCCGTCAAACCTTCATCCATTTCTCATGCGGAAGCAGCAGCCCTTCCGATCCCGGCGCTGACGGCTTGGGAAGCAATCTTCAAACGCGCGAATCTGGATAAAGGCAGCAAAATCCTTGTAACGGGGGCTTCAGGAGCTGTTGGTGTTATGTTGGTACAGGTGGCGAAGAAGCTTCTCGATGCAGAGGTCATCGGCCTAGCTTCTTCTTCAAACCACGCTATGTTGGCAGAGTTAGGGGCAGATCAGGTCTTGGACTACAACAATACTAACTGGCACGACGAGGTTCATGGCTTGGATGCAGTTTTTGATACCGTTGGAGGCGAAACTTTGGCCAAGACCTGGAATACGGTGAAGGAGACTGGCATCATCGTAACAGTAGGGGACCCAGCCCCAGCATGGGCTTTCGGCAGGGGACAGCCTGAAGAATTACAGCACCATCCAGAAGTTAGGTGGTTGCACTTTATTGTTTCTCCCGACGGCGATACTCTTTCTAAAGTGTCCTCACTTATAGACGATGGTACTTTGAAGCCGATTCCTGTTGTGGCTTTTGAAGTGGAAGAAGCGGTGGAGGCCTGGAAATTTGCGGCACAAAGACGCAGGAAAGGAAAAGCGGTCATCAAATTCATCGCTTAAAAATAAGTATCATGCGGTGGTTGGCCGCGAATTCTTTCAAGTAACTATGCCTTTAGCTATGCTATTCATAGATTTTCCATCAAATTCCCCCACTCTTTGCCCATGTCTGTTACATTGATCTCTTGTGACAGCCCATCGTCGAAGGCTATCTCTTCAAAACTTGGCATAGCCTGTATTGATGGGAAATTGATCCGCCCAGCGCCGTCTTGTTGGTCAAGAACTACTCTTGCCATTAGCTTCATCTCTTCTGACCAGTGTCGCGCCTGCGACCATATTCTTGCGAATGCCTTCAGTATGCCTAAGAATACCCGAATTCGATCTTTGGCATGCGCTAATTCGGATCCCGTCAAAATGTGCTCACAACCAGACAGATAAGTGGCCACGGCTAATGACCCCATACACATGACAAAGGGGCTATGTGTTAGTGGTGAAGAAGAGGCTGTAAGTAAATCGACAAAATTCTTTGCCGCATTAATTGCCTTGTGCGTATGTCTATCTTGATGTTGCTCTTCGGCACTCAGAACTTCAGCAGGAAGCGGTGGTGCATATTTTGAGCATAGAAGTTCCATTGTAGTGTAGTGTAAAATCGATCTTGGGCGATGTAGATGAGTAGATGTACTACATGGAGGTCGTTAGCTTACAATAAGACAAGCTCAGTATGGGAGAAGAGGGGGGATATGGACTCTTTCCCAGGACATTCTCACGTATTTATTGCCATATGAGCCTTGAATAGCACTTCATCCAATGTTCCATCGGACTGAACAGGGTCGCGCTTCGCATGTGGCAAATGCAAATCCCAGCTCATCAAATTTGCTTCGGCGTTCTTCACCAAAGAATAGGCAGACTTGTTCGCAATGTCGCCGGCAGCTAATGTTGTCCCAAGGATCCGCGTGGCATCGATAAGATATGCAAAGGAGGAGAAGCTTTCATCGCTGTCATCAAACCCACGATTGTCGTAATCGCGAAGGGTCCGAGGCGGAGGAATCATCTTGGGCGTAGTCAGTACAAAGAAAGCCAATGAACATTGGTATTGATAAGCCTCACCCCTGTAACATAAAGCTTTTCTTCGCAGGGAATTTCCACATCTGCATCTACTCCCCAAGATGTGAATGTAGGTAGGTGGCGAATGCCGGCAAAAAGCGCGTCAATCACGTAGAGCTCCCACCAGGTGCGACGCCAGCTTTCTTCTAGAACTTTATCCCCGTGGCCACAGCGAGAAGCAAAATCTCGCCGATGAATGCCAATCTCCAGGCCCATAGTTTTTGCCTTTTCAAGATACATCGCGGCTCTCTCATTCTCACCCGACCATTCCAGAGTGAGGGCTAGGAGCATCAAAGCTTGAACATTGAACCCATGAGGCGCAAGTTGATTCTCCAGAACCTGCTCCGCCCGTTGCCTATAATCGTTTGACATCGAATCGTGAGTATATAGCGAACCAATGAAGGCAATCATCAGAACCAATCCACAGCTGAAATCTGGAGTTTTCTCAAAGTGACGCATCAAGTGCGCTTGCGGTAGGATGAATGGATGACCTGGGAAGAAAAACTTATAAAACCCGTCCACCGGCCTGGTGGAAAGAAGGCCATTGTCCGCAAACACCGTTGGCTGCAGAGCATTGTTGGACGCGACAAAGGTTGGTAGAGGGCTCGACTGTCTTGAAGGTAACCGAGGTTCCTCAGAAAGATGAGTCTGTTGATATACCACCGAAATGTCTCTGGTCTCTACCGCCGTTGAGTCATTGTTGTGATTCTCCGAAGACACCAGCTTTTCGACTTCAGCGTGTCTCCGACGGCTCCGCCGTAAATCCATGTAAACGCATGTTTTGTGTAAGTTGCGGCATCTAGAGCAGGTTGGCACGACGGCATCGCACCGCAGATGTTGGTTGCGGCACTCAGTGCATGCTATCGTAACTCGCCCCTTGATCCTCTTCTCGCCGCGTTTCGGCGTGGTTATTTCACTATCCATTTCAATGTGTGATGAAGACCATGGCTTAGGTGATTCAGCGCGTCGGCCGAAAATTTAAGGATTTGGGCTCTCTGACAGTGCGGCGGCTCAAGATACTGTCCGGCTCCGCCACCTTCGATTTACAGCTTGTAGATTGCCGCTTGTGCACTATCCTACTGAGCCCATCTTCAATTTTCTTTGAGCTATCTATTTACATCTGCAAATGCAGGCGATGAGTAATTATGCTCTTCCTCGATAAAAAGGTATTCCACACTATCTAGGTGGAAATGTTGTTCCTTCTGCGACAAAAAGTGCTCGAGATCCATCAGTGAGTGCCCGCAGTCATTCGCTCCGGTACTGCAAGACAATGCCGGGAGATATGCCAGGAGCAATCATCGGTTGCTCATCCACCTAGAATTATTCTAGCTAATGAATCCTTAGAGTATCAACCATTTATCGTAAATATTCTAGAAGCCATCTATCTTTCTAATACCTGTAAACTCTTACTCTATGTCTATTCTACTACGCAACACGCTCTATAAATTGCGACCCTTTTCTACCATAGTAACGCCAAAAATGTCAATACCCATATCGCTCACGCCCATCCAATTTTGAAGAGTTTGTAACCAACTTCGTCGGCTCGTCCAACGCTATCCTTCTTGTCGATCCACCGGTGATCCAAAACTTTCAGATATCCGCTGCCATTCATCTCGGATAGGCTTGGCTCAGTGAATATGGCTTCTATCGAATCACAAACACCCGCGAACTTGCCATTAGGTCTAATGGAAACCATCAACCAAAAGACACCATCCGGCGTAAGTATAGAAGCAGCGCAATTGCGAAGCCATCGCGCATGCTCCACGGCATAGACGACATCTGCTGCCACAAGGATGTCTGCAGATACGTCTAACGGAGGCGCACACCAATCAAGATGAGCAACCTGCACCATTGCTGTAGATCCTTCCATGTAATGGGACGCTGCGTTCTTTTCCAGGTTCTTTAGTACGGTGGGGTGATAGTCGGTTGCAACAATAGACGGCAGTGAATCGGTGAATGTTGGTAACAGGCTTGCAAGAACCAGGCTGACAAGGCCTGTTCCGGCGCCAAGCTCAACAATTCGAGTAGAAGAATCAAGTGTTCTCGTAGTTGCCAGAAAATCCATGGGCGCAGTGCAAAACATCTGAGAGAATGCGATGGAGGCTCCCCAAGTTTGGAGGCCAACATCGGTGTGGTCTTCGCCGGTTTGCATGGGAGTATCATAAAGATCAACCACAAAGGTTTCGGCGCCGTTGCCAGTCGAGAACTGAAATCGGCGCGTCATGCCGGGATCTTCATCGGGCGTATTGGAGTCATCCTCGTTGGAAGTAAAATACGACAGCAGCGAACATGCAGCATCCACAAACTCATCGCGTATGTCATCGCTCAGCGTGAACTCCCAGGCTTGTCCAATGAATCCGGTGAGCCAACGCACGGCAAAGTCGCGTTCTATCGGGTCCAGATACAGAGTGATCGCCTTGCCCGCCTTGGATGCCTCATCAGCCTCAGTTTCAGACGCATAACCTGAATCTAGAGCGGAAGCATCTTGGTTGTGACTGGCCGACTCCAGCTCAAGCACTGGCGGGATTGGATACAAAGTAAATTCGTGAATCCGACGCAGAGATTGCCGTGCCTGAGCCTCTGTGAGACTAGTCGATTTCCTGAGGGGTGGCAGACTTAGAGACAGCGGAACCAGGGGAGTCTCCACAGCAGGCATCCCCATCGTAAAGGCACTGCTTCAGCGGAAGCCAGACTGGTTTTGCTGGCAAGAGAGATGTTTACAGAGGTGATTTTCTTCCCCTTTTCTTCCCTCTTCACCGTTTCTATAGTGGAGAGGCCCTTCGCCCCTCTGACAGCCGTGCAACTAGCCCACGTGGGGCCTGTTGCTGGCTTGTGAAAATTTTTGATACTCTCGTGGAGATAAGTTTTCAGGGTCTCACGAGCCTCTTTTGGTAAGACCCTGTGGAGACTGTGAGGTTTATCTCTGAGTTATGTAAGCAAAATCACAGGGGTTAATTTGCGCCGTGAGAGTTTCAACCACTCAACATCAGCTTGAAGGATGTTTATCTCGTGGTTTAATTTTCTGGCTGAATGACTGTAACAGATGTTTTGTATTCACGATATGGTCTTTCATATACAGTGTGCTTTATAAAGTGAACATCATCTCGGCTTCTTTAAAGTTTATTCGTCTTGCGCGACTTGGATAAGGCCTTTATTTCGGTTACATTTCCAAGTCGCCAGTTTATAGGGTAGCTGAGTTGTCACTACCACTTGGAAGATTGGCCGTTATGGGAGCATGCAAATGGGGAAGCGAGTATAAAGTCAACTTCTTGTTATTACTACATATAGTTTGCAATATCATATCATGCATCACATAATTCAAGTTGCGCATAAAGCCTCAATATTGTTGAAAATGACATCTATAGTTTTCTATAATTGATCCATGTACTCTGTAACTCTGCTAGGATAACACGCTGAGTTCTATGCAGATCCCCGAACAACCTTACGGACGGAGATGAGATTGTCAATTGGCGCATCATCCTTGATAAGCTGCCACAGACTTTCTAGCTTTTCAACCGTTTCTGCCTCAAGAGGGCCTTTGTTAAGTTCTCCCATGGCCTCTTCCAACTGTTGAGCCTTCACGGAGCCCAGAATCATCTGATCTCCAAGCTCTGACTTGAGCGCCGAATGATATCTCACCCAACGATAAGCTAAACCCGGTCGACTGATACCAGTTTCCGCAGATAGCTTCCCAAATTCTTCCAACATCTTCAAATAAGATGGCTTATAGTAAAGGTCGCGAAAGACCTTGCCTGTGATGGTATTGGGGTCCCAGTTTCCCTTTCCAGCTTCAATGTACTCTGGAGTCTTTGATAGCAAGCCTCCTGCCATTGGTGAGTAAGCTTGGATTGAAATGTCAAGTTTGCGGAGAGTTGGAAACAGTCGTGTTTCGTTCTGACGAACAGCCAGAGAATAGCTAGACTGATATACTGTAGGAAGAATATAACCCTTGGATTTGGCGTAGTTGTAGAACTCAATCACCTGTTCTGGAGTGAAATTGGACACTCCAAACGTTTCAAAAGCCCCTTGCTTATACAGCGTTTGGATGGCTTCCATTTGTACATCCACAGGTGTGTCTTCATCCTTTGCGTTTAGAAAGCAAGATTTAGTAAAGGCATGCACAACGAGGTAACAATAAGGAAGTCAGTTACTCACAGGGGCATGTATGAAGAACACCCGGACCTAATTTGTACAATCAGAATCTAACTAACAACGTGGCAGGCATGTAAATGCATATAGGGTCGGTTTACCTTGTTAGTTTGCAGCGCTTCTAAGCTCTCTTTGGCGAACTCCAAAATCTTGTGCCCTGAACCAGGCGCTATTCCTGTGGCTGCTTTTGTGTCGATGGCGAATTCGCCGGCCAACTTTTTGAGTCCGATAGTGGTCTCCGATGCGCCGAGGCCCTGTGTTGCCCAATTAATCAGACATTGTTTTGGCTTTGTATAAATATGAAGAAGAGGAGGCTGCAAATTATTCGCATACATAGCTTCTAGCAGTGTCAATGATCTTGATTCCATGCTTGCGCATAACCTGCAAGAGACCTTCAACCTCTGGAATGTTGTTGGGCGTCCAAGTATGAGCCCCAATGGCGAGCGACACATATTGAGCAGACATGGTGTAATGTGGATGAGACGTTATGTTAAGCAATTGATTGGCGAAAGTGCAGGACGTTTCCTTTTCTGTTACTTCCGTCTCTTGATTACTGACCAACAATAAATCGACGAAGAGGGACGAGAGATATCTTTTTATATATTGTACTTCTGTGTTATTGATTATTATTTGTTTAGTTATTGACCCTTATTGCCGGTCGTTGCCTCAAATTATTTAGTAATCGAGGATATACACCAAGTATACAGCCGCAAATGGGCGTCGGTCTTAAATAAAAAACAATTTGTCTGACTTGCGATTTTCTCCGGCGTTGGCGTGAGATAATTGGCGCTACAGAAGACTTGGAAATATTTGTCAGCCCAAATGCCCCGCTACAACTCAGTGAGAAGCTTTGGTTGTTACAAACGAAGATAAAATAATATATAGACAAACCCTTTATCTTGAAGCCGAGCTGGATTTACGGGCTACTCGACAATAATAAAATGGGGAGCGATAAACCAATCACGGATATCCAGGCAGAAACTGCGCCGCGGCGCCGACCCGGGCGTCCACGGATGATCGAGACGGTCCAGGAGGCAGCAAACGATCAAGCGGTAAGTCAACTGCATTATGTCCTACCCCTGGACAAAACATTGAAGTGGCCTCGTCTAACTTATCCAACAAGAGAAGAACACGAATGAGACTGGCGCAGCGCTCGTATCGTAGCCGGAAACAAAGTGCTCTTGTATCTGCAAAAGCTCGAGCTGAATCGCTTGAGGTGGCTTTGGATGGTTCTATTGACGAGTTTATAAAATTTTATGAACATGTCTCACAAAGGGGAAAAGAGCTACCTCCTGGCGTCATGACTCAGCTCAACCGGACAGCGATGAATATCGTATCTATAGCAAGGAAAGCTCGCATGGAAAAGTCTATGTTGACCGGCGACCAGAACCAATCTCCTGAAGAAGATCCAGCTGCCTCAGCGGATGATATGGATGCTGATCATGAACCTACTGGCTATCTGACTAGCGATCTCACAGTTGGTGAGAATCAAACGACGAAAGCTCATCGTTATCATCCCCATCAGAGGCAATATGGGCCATTTACCAGCAGCAAGCCAGCTCCAGTCTCGCAGCGGTTGTTATTGGCCTGTCTGACAAGAGCCATAGCACTTTTGCAGCTTGGAAACTTCTCAGTCGTTGCCATCAACCCGGCGATGATTCTACCGCTGCAACTGGAGCGAGCGGAAAAACTTTTAGAAAGAACTGCTCGTCGCCTTTCTGGAAACCCGAGTGCGTTCTTTGCAGACTGCCAATATGGCGATGGCCGAAATGCGGCTTTACCCAAGATGATGCGTCTTATTGAAGGAGACCTGAACAGTCTGACCCCACGGTCATCGCCGCCAAACTTGCAAAATTTACACTTTGGACGGACAAGAACAATGCTTAACACTGCAATTTCCGACCTTCAAGGAGAGTGGTTAGAGGCACCAGATGTGGAAGAATATCTTGAACAGCGAGGAATATTTGTTCGCATGGGCTCACCTAGCGATATCATAAGTCTATCAGCTCCAATGATTGAAGACCAGCCATCACCAGAAGCAGCCAGATTACGTATGCTCAGACCTCATGCTCCGTTGGTGGATATATCGGATTTTCGAAAAGAGCCGAGGACGAAACATGCCGCTATTCCAGAACATGACTTTACAATATTTGGCAAAGCTTTCCGAGAAGACCAGACCGTGCCTACGGGACGAAATAATTTCGCATTGTCAGAATGGTATCCCGAGATGCGCGCTCAAACGGACAGTCCAGCAACAAACCAACAAGCACAAGAGAGCCTGCAAATAACAATTAACATCGATAAGCTAGTCCAAGGACTTGCAGATAAGGCGGTTTGCCTTGGGCCATGTCCTGGAATCAAGAGGGTACATGTTGATGAAGCAATCAGAGGATCAGTAAGTGATTTTCAGCAGTGATTGGCATTGCGACGCTCTCAATATATTTATGCGTGTATGACATTTAAACTCTTTATAGACGTCTTACACGTCGTGCAATATGTAAGTAATAGCTGATTCAATACCAAGACGGGATTTCTTTACTGCTATAGATATTTTTTTATACCTGGGTGATGGTGTTTTTTAGGACATTTAGGCCTCATTTCAGCTTTTATCTGAAACTTTGGCTTTCAAATCTCAATAGGTGTATTACATATTTGCTATCCAAGTATACATATGACCCCAATGCTTGATATACAGCCGTGATCCCCCTTCTTCTCAAGACTAGCAATCTAATGGCGCAATCTTGCGTGTGCTTCCTGTCCCAAGAGGAAGGATAGTTGTGCCCAGCTCGTAAAGTTGAGGAACATAATTACCAGAAATTATAGCATTCACTTCTTGGGAATCGCCAGTCAACTGTGCATAAGCTCGATTTACCCTTGGGAGCACGTTGAAAAGACTTGTAGGCGTAAAACTCGTTGGAAGAGTACCATTAGCGGGGGCCAGTGTATGTATAACCGCCTTGGAAAACGCCAGCTGGTTGGCCCCAGCGACTGAACAAGCGCTTGCAGATGTTATGGCACTAAAAGCTGCACGGCCAGCCCACGAAGTCGGGGCAATGTCTTGTGATGTAGCAACAAAGCCGCCAGCAAAACATGCGTCGACGATCTGGAAAGTATCGATACCTGTTGGGGCAATAATATCGGCATTTATGATGCTCCAGCTGACTGCGATTTGACTATGAGTACCTATATTAGCACATATTCCCAATGATAAAGCTAATGTGGACTGTGGGTTATTTGGAGCCGCCAGACGATTGACTTACTCAGTGCCTTGGCCTATTGTCCACACGCCGCCTTCGTCACCATGGCCGCCATATATAATAATCACAAGTGCCCCTGGACCGCTTAACCCAGAAAACAGGGACGTAATTTGTGATTCCAGAAATGATTGGGTATCTGAACTTGAAGATTGTGGAATCGCTAAGTCTCTGACCTCAAAACCGTATTGTTGGAAAATGAACGGCATTGCCGCCAGCTCTGCCCTCACTTGCGGCACTTCAGCTGAGGTACCAAGGTATTCGAAGTGAACAGTAGCAACTCTAACAGTGTCATGAGCAGGAATTGCGTCAACGGAAGCGTCTGGTAATGGCTTCCCTATATCGAGCGGTTCTATCGCCTCTCTGACGACAAATTGTATTGCACCAGACAATGCATGATGAACATGGTTGAAAAGAAGAAGTAAAGGAGCAAGTTTAAGGCTACGCATTGTGGCTAGTGTAACCAAGGGGTTCTCAAAGAAAGAATAAAGTTGTTGACCAGAACTTTCGCAGATACATTGTCTGGCTGTACGTTATATAGTCTGAGAGTCACTTCATGACGCACCATCCCTTTCAAAGCAACTTAGGTTCGGATTTAAGAAGAGCTTAGTAGGACGGAATTCGCCAATTCTATTTGATGCTTTGGTCGCGTGAAGATATCAGGATCCTACTAACTGCTGAGGAATCTGAATCCTCATCAAAAAGGACCGATAATCATTTTCAAAAGAACCCTGGGGCAAAGGGTAAGGACGCCCTGTTGAGGCTGTCAATTATCAAATAGGGTTTCTGAATCTTTCCTCGGGTCGGGAAGAAGAAGGAAATAGAACGGATATGATCTTAGCTCCCTACAGAGTGAGATTACTCCAGATTTTTGCAAAGGCATTGTCTAGGATGGATTGCCTGATATTGATGGAGTGAGAATCTTGAACAATGGTAGAGCTAGTACCACAAGATATCTTTACTAGGTACTTTTGTATAGTGGCTTCTGGAATATGGAGGCTTTTGCCATTAAAAAGGAAAGAGAAAAATAGATATTAAGATATCTGCTCTCTGTGGAATGGTGCTTATAGTATGAGATAGTTCAGCAGCCTAACCCAGATAGTAATATGGAATATATTTGCCACTTTTGTAAGATCCCTGAAATTATGGAGACCTTTTTATAAGAATAAAGGAGAAGATAGAGAACCCTGACTTATGCACCCTGCAGAATAAAATCAATAGTCATGACTTTGCGTAACCAATGTTCCGGGGCGAAATATCCTGATGCGGATGACGTGAGATATTTCGGCAATAGAGCTAGTATCATGGTATCTGCTACGGAGTTAAGAGCAACATAGGTAGAGTTTGATCTCTTCTTCGGAGTTGGAGTTATAGCATGCTAGCTAGTGGAAGTGAAGGACATGTCTTTGGAAACAATCTAGTCAAGCTGGAAAGTATAAAGGTCGCGGCGAGGCAGACCCAACAGGAATCCAATGTCTTAAGACTATCCAGTTTATCCTCTCTATCGTCCAGAATTGGCAGCATCTCCGCAATGGCCAAGTTAGCTTGGGTTGCGGTCATTCTAAACCTGGCGCTTTGTACTTCTGGATCTGAGTTCTTTTCTCAACTTGAATGCTGTCCGAATTCTTGTACCACCCTGGGACCTATTCCGAGCAACTAGACTTATATACATCGCCCTAGGAAACTCAACAGTTGCAACGAGACGGTGTTATTTAACCTGTCACTTCATAACGATGTGGCTGATCCCGAGACTCACACCACTTTTCGGGCATGCACAGTGGAAGATGGTCCAAAACTCAATGACACGAATCTCTCCGTTAAATGGGCAGCCTCTACCTCAACTAGCATCTCGCTCCAGAGAACATGGTAGGAAAAGAATGTCAAGTTCAACCAAGATCAATTTGACGGATTATCCGGAGCAATTCAACAGCATGTGATAGGTCTTGATGCAGAGGCACCTACGATCATTTTCAGCAAGGTTGGCAGCCTCGTCATGGGCTTCTTCGCAGGAGGGGGCATCGACAGTAGCCGAAGTATTGCTACAATAATGAACGAGCTTACATCACAAGTAAAAGCCAACGGTCTTGGTGAAGCAACGCTAGTTGAAAGATGCGGTGAAGGTATCAACGGCAACCATACATTTGGTTTAGTCGTTAATGCAGACGGAGATGTAGCATCTGTTCAACATACTTTACAGACTTGGAACAATGCAACATGTGTGCAGGGCCTGGCGAACACGAAACAAAGTAACGTCAACATATTTATAAAACCAACGATCAAATCCAATGTTTCAGAACGAGGCATCGAGCCCAAAGATGGGACTTGCTCTACAATTCAAGTTGTATCCGGGGACAGCTGTGGCTCCTTGGCTGCTGAATTTTGCGCATCATCTGACATTGGAGTATAAGCCCCTGATATTCCAGGTATTCCTCCCGGAAGTCCTCAAGACGGAGCAAATTATCTCGCATTTTTAACCACCCTTCGGGGTTTATTGCCTTCTGGCAAAACACTGTCCCTGGCAGCTCCAGCCTCTTACTGGTATGTATCGAGATCATTGTCCCCAGAAGACTTCACATTAACCGATTTAGGTACCTGAGAGGCTTTCCAATCAAGGACATGGCTCCGGTGCTCGATTATATCGTCTACGAAACTTACGATCTCCATGGACAATGGGACTATCAGAATGCCTTCAGTAATCCTGGCTGCCCCGCAGGGAACTGCCTCCGTTCGCAGTAAGTTCTTTGCTGGGTAGCATCTTGAACAATGACTTACATCTCCAGTGTCAATTCTACGGAGACCTTTTTTGCTTTGGCTATGATTACCAAGGCCGGTGGTCCTACCAATAAGATTGCAGTTGGCGTTACAAGTTACGGAAGATCATTCGGCATGTTAGATCCGTCGTGTACGGGCGTCAACTGCTTGTTTGGCGGTCCCGATTCCACTGCAATGCCGGGCGCTTGCACCCAGACAGCCGGGTATCTGGCAGACTCTGAGATTTAACAACTGATTGCTCAAGGTGGCGTCCAGTTCAGAGACGATCAAAGTGACTCTGACCTTGTTACCTTTGGGGATACCTGGGTCTCATATATGACACCAGCGACAAAAGCCAACCGGATAGCTCAGTATCAGCTCCAAAACTTCGCTGGATCTGTAGATTGGGCCATTGACCTTGAAAATGGAGCCACCGGCGGTAGCAATGCTACTGGTGCTGCTGGTGATCACACCACCCCGAGCAAAGTGCCTGTAGTATCGCTCACCTGTACGACTTTGGCACCGTCCGCAACATTCACCTTGACCGCTGCGTGTGCCAGTGAAATCGCTGGACTGCCGCCTCGAACTAATAATAACTCGCCACCTGGCCCAGGAAATTGCACGGAAACATGCGACTTGTTGCGAGAGATCACGAGGACTTGTTACGGGATCGGAGGCACAATTGCAAATCCAGTGGCCATTATTCCCAACGTGAAGATCCCTCTTCCGGTACCTTTGTCTGGTATTACTCCTGGGAATGGTAGCCCTATAGTCGTTCCCGGGGTTTCTTTACAGCCATTCCAACCCGCGCCAATTCCAATTCCCCTCCCTGCAGGCTATTCGCCGTCATCTACCATCACTTTCCCTGGGGTATATTATCCTCCTAGAATTCCCCTACCTTTTCCTGTTATTCTTCGAACTAGTTACAGTCCTTCAGCAACTATGTCCTTTGATTCGACAACACTTCCAGTCAATGTACCCCTCTCATCAGTTGTTATCATTCCTGCAGGATTCGTTCCTCCAGGCCCTCTTCCCTTTTTCGCTCCACCTTTTACTTTACATCCAGGGGATAAGCTACCAGGTCCAGTCGTGATACCACTTGGATTCGCTCCAGTGGCACCATTTACGGCACCCACCATTTCATACCCCGCGGGACAAACCATTTTCCTAGGTATTTTCATCCCCCCAGGGATCGACGTCCCTGCCCCGATAGGTATTCCAGCCGACGCGCCATTATCACCCGATTTCACACCTATTGCTACTAGTACAGATCCCGAGGATGAGGATGAGCCAAGATGTTCGGCCCGAAGTGTGCTGTCTATTTCAGCAACGTCATCTCCAACTCCTTCGCCTTCGCCTTCTCCATCGCCTTCACCTTCGCCCTCGCCTACTCCACCAGACTACACTAAGATATGCGGTTTCACACCAAGCTGCACCAAAAATTGCGGACAAACTATACAACTTTGTCCTATATTCTGTTGTGCTGAGTGCCCTCCATCAGACATAGTGGGTACTGCCTGTTAAGAGTGGTCCTAATCACTACATGTAGTCTGCGTGATAGTGTCAGAGGGTACTGTTGTCTTTATGTAGATTTAGATAGGACCTCCCTAGGATTTAATCAGCTCTTAAATTCCACTGAGATTAATCTATGTCATTTGAAATAAAACCAGATTATTATTATCCGATCTTGCTAGATGTCATAGTTGGGTTACTATATATGATATATCGAATCTAAAACTGATCATAAACGGAAGAGAATCTGAAGAGTTCTGATCGGCATGCCACCTATTCTGCGCGGTTTAGCGAAACATGTACTCCATTACGACTAGAGACGGTCAAGGCCATCTTTTCTTGACACGGCCTTGATTCTTTTGATTCGATGGTGTCAAAATGATGAAGGAATCGAATAAGGACATAACTGGCTTCAATTGTAGCGAATTGTTCTGGAATTTGACGCTGTTACCTAAACCAATCAGATTGATGATAATAAAACTGCTGTACTAACCCCCAATGCATGTCCTTGAACCACCATTCAATGGGAGGAAAACCAATCTTCGAGAAGAATTATTGAAAGATACGAAAGCTAGATTGCGCAGAGTGATACCACATGTTTTGTGTTCCTCTTCAAAGCCACATCATTAGGTAGACAAATGGCCTGATCTGTAATTGACCCTCATTCGATATAAACTCGACTTAGAGTATGATAGTGATGAGTGTGGGGCCAACTATTATGAGAGAGAGAGATAACCATAGAACCATTTGGCTTTAAAGTATTTGAGAGCGTAGCAGAATTCCAGAGCATGATCCTTCAAGTGAAGCTCGAGTATAAAACATAATATCGTGAGATACAAAATTTACAAGTATTACTTCCTAGCTTTATGTTAGATGAAGAGTGTATTAGTAATAAGAAGAACCTCACTGCTATATGTACCTCCACATACTCAGATGATAGAAGGCCTATAAATATATTCCACAAGCCTCATTTCTGACTATTAATTAGTGTGGGTAGCTTGTCCCATAGCTGTGGTATGCGCTATACAGGATTCAGGTTCCAGTGGACCACGCAGTGAGAAAATATCATTAATTTTTCAAGCTGATAAAGTATTTATTTATTTTTCTTTCACTCAGATATCTGAAACCGAATGATGATACGCGAGAAAAAAAAATCTCATAAGAGCTTCATGATATTTAGAGACAGTTTATTCCTCTTCCGGCCAAACATTATATCCAAAGGTGTCCTTCATATTAACAAACCTGGCATGTCTCCCCTTTGCAACCTGCTCAATGGCTGCGAAATCTGACTCGCTTAATTCTGGAATTACAAAGTTGCTCTCGATACGGCTGGGAGTCGAGCTCTTGGGCAGCACAGCATAGCCTCTCTTCAGACCCCAAGCCAGCAGAATCTGAGCAAGGCTATAGCCGCTTCTCTCGGCAACTGCCTTGAGAGTCGGATCATCGCGTACTCTCTCACCAGTACTTGGAACCTGGTTCTGAGAGCCAAGCGGCGAGTAGGCTTCTGGCAAGATATCGTTCTGGAAGCAGAATGCCACGAGATCCTCATTTGGTAGGAATGGGTGAATCTCAATTTGGTTTACTGCTGGTTTGATAGTGGCAATCTGAAGAAGCTGCTTCAATCCTTGGATAGTCCAGTTGGAGACACCAATTGCTTTCACAAGACCGCTCCTAACTAGCTCCTCCATTGCTCGCCATGTTGGTTCAGGGTTCTCTGTCAGGGCCTTGTTGATGACGTACTTCCCATCTGGTCCTATTTTTACGCTCATGTCGTCGTTCCGTTCAGCCGCGATGGGCCAATGAACGAGGAACAAGTCGATGTAATCAACCTTGAGGTTCTCGCACGAATTCTTGGCACTCCACTTAACATCCTCCGGCTCGTGTAAGTGGTTCCAAACTTTGGTGCAGATGAAGAGATCTTTACGGGTAACGTCGGGTCGGCGAGCGAGGAAATCCCGGATTGCATCGCCAACCTCATCTTCGTTGTGGTAGAACCAGGCACAGTCGAGGTGTCGATATCCAACGTCCAGCGCCTTCGTGACGGCTGCGTATGTCTCTCCCTTGGCGCCTTCGTTGGCAAATGTGCCGAAGCCGACAGCCGGCATCTTGGCTCCGGTATTCAGAGTAAAAGTTTTGGAGGCCATGATTCTGGTAATTCTGTGACTTGTACTCGTCTCGATTGTGAATTATTGCGACCTGTCGACTTGAGAGATATAATGATGGATCCGCGATAATGAATATTGAAACAAATGTAACTTTTGCGCTTAGGGTCTGATACGATCCTTGAATTGAATGGCGTTAGAAGGGCCACGTATGATAAGCCTCATGCAGAGGGTATTAAATGCCTCTTGTCCAAATACCCTGTGAGTTTGCTGTTTCTTATAAAATTGGATCCGTGAGTATGTTGATCATCGCCTCTGACAGCTGAGACATTACTACATCACTGGCCAACTTGCCAACTTACCCACCTAAGCACTTGGTGGCACGCAACGGAGCGGCAGATTGACCCGTAATAGTGGAATTGTGACTGCAGCTAGAAGGATTTTCAGCCAGTTCGACGCTGAGAAAATGACGCACGGGGCGTGTTGAAACCTGGCTTTTCTCCGAAGTTTCGTAAAGATCTGCGATATCTTGACCGACGTTTCGCCCCCCTTGGCGGTATATTGAATGCTATGGACAATAGACTTCAGCGTGGCTGGCATGACATGCTGCCATGATTGTCTGGCGAATCTCATCCACTGAAACCGCCACAACAGACCCGCCGTCTCCATCTTTCTCGAAACTTGATGCGCCTCTTGCTTAGGTTATCGTCACATATCGCGCCGGCCAATCCGACTGGCCCATCTAACGGCTCCATATTTCGAAATCTCTTACACCAAAAAGAGATGCCTTGTGGGAATCGTGCCCACCGCGATAATGGACGGTGGTTAGAAACGTCTATCTAATGCCGATGCTGAGCCGAGAATGACGATGTTCTACTGGGACAACAAGCTGTGTCGAGTTACCATTGGATTGAGTTGGTGGATTTGGTGCCTGAGAGTGGCTCCCGCCAGAACGAAGCCACCCTGGTGATTAAGGCGAGAGAGTGGATTTGAGGCACTCGGTGTTTTCGTATGAGAGCGATGACATCAGGGCTGAATCATGAGCGAAACCTTCTTTTGCCCATGTTGCCGTATCTACAGTACTGTACGAATCGAAAGAAATGGCTCTCGTTGTCTCCACTCCCTTTGTGGATGTTATCTCCTTTATCAGTTGTGCCACTGCTCCGTCCGAAGTATTAAAACATGAAGCCCGGTGCTGTCGAGAGACCCTGGGAGCCAGTGTTTGATAAACTCTACTGTCACTTATTACATCTCACCGCAACCATGGCAACCTTCGATGATGTTGATTTTGGCGTGGAAACGCCAACACAGCCTGTCGAGAGCAAAACAAATGATGCTCCAGCCCACATTCATGAGGGAGCTCTTGCTATTCCCATGTCACCTACCTCAACGACTCATCATGACGCTATTGAGATACCTGCTACAAGATCCCCTCATGCAGATGCCTCCAAGTACATGCATAACCTGTCTCTCTCTCCGTCGATGAGGGATAGGAGGGCGTCTCGGAATTCTTTTGGGACTTCACTGCCCATTCCTCGTTCTAAGAGACAGTCTCGACTCAGCTCTGTCCACCACATCGATCGAGATGCTGTCTTGGGGCCGGGTGCCGTTCCCATCCAGCCAAGTCGAGACATTCTAGCTGCCCAAGTCCAAGACGTATCTGCAGACAAGGCAAAGAAAGCTAAGAACATGGCCTTTGTCTTCGATATTGATGGCGTATTGGTACACGGTGACAGATTGATTCCAGAGGGGAAGAGAGCTCTGGAGATTTTGAACGGAGACAACGAGCTTGGAATCAAGATACCACACATTTTCTTGACCAACGGATCAGGCAAGCCAGAGCTAGCCCGCACGCAACAGCTGGCCAAGATTCTGCAGAACCCTGTCAACACAGAGCAGTTCATTCAGTCACACACTCCGATGCGCGCTCTTGCCGAATACTACAACACAGTACTGGTTGTTGGAGGAGAGGGATACCGATGCCGAGAGGTAGCAGAGCAGTACGGATTCCGTGATATCGTGGTTCCCAACGACATCGTTGCTTGGGACACCACCATCGCACCCTACCGTGTATTTACGGAGGAAGAGCGCGCCAGCTCGCGGCCTCGTGATTTCTCCAAGACGAACATCGAGGCAATTCTGGTCTTCTCTGATTCACGCGACTACGCTACAGACATGCAGATCATCATTGATCTTCTGAGATCTGAAAATGGCCGACTGGGCACCGTAGCTGCCGATCCTCTTTCTCAGCGAATTCCCATCTACTTCTCCCAGGGCGATATGCTGTGCCCCACGGAGCACCCAATCCCTCGTATGAGCCAGGGAACTTTCCGTATCGGTCTCGAGGCTATGTACAAAGCACTCACCGGAGTTGACCTGGAACGTGTAGTGTACGGAAAGCCTGAGATGGCGACGTACAAGTACGCCGATGAGGTTATCGCATCATGGATGGAGCAACTCCACGGAGAGGAGCGCATACCCGAAAATATTTACATGGTCGGTGACAACCCAGCCTCGGACATTATCGGAGGCAACATGTATGGTTGGAATACCTGCTTGGTGCGCACTGGTGTGTTCCAGGGCGGCGAGAATGATGAGGCCAATCCGGCCAACTTTGGCGTCTTCCCCAACGTTTTGGAGGCTGTCAAAACAGCATGCCGGAAGGAACTTGGAGAGTCTTTTGGCTTTGAATGGGATGACCGCGTCAATCCCGTACTGCATGGTGAGAAGCATGTTGCTTCGGCAATAGAGTAAGAGGAATTGTATAGCATATGGGCAAAAAAGGTGTATAGCAGAGAATGCATTGATGATGGATACGACTTTAGCACATTGATAGAGAAATTGGATAGACATTACAGCGAGCCTCAGAAGCCGCACAATATACCACTCAAGAAGCTATATTGCGGGATTAAACGTGAAAGTTACGTCCTACGGAGCATCATTCCAGAATGTTGGATTTGCTCCAAAAAGATAGGTCATAAAAGGGTTGCACATCTCATGGTTGGGCTGGTAATCCCTCCAGTATGTGAGCTGATCGCCTATTTCCGCTCGAGTTGATAAAACCAATGAGTAAAAGCCTTATTTTTCTCAAATGATCTTTCAAGAGACTGATATTACCATCACGTATCATGACGCAGCTTACCTCTGGCCACAGAGACACCCTACTCCCCAACGAAAGGCGACGACCAAGATCAATATTGCATCCCTTCTCTTTTTTTACTGAAAGATTGAATAGCTTAAGCGACCGGTAGATGTTTTAATGAGATAATTATCTACTCATTGCCGTTTCTATGGCGTTAAGTTGTCGTTCAATAAGGTTGTCAAATATTCACAACGGAAACAGGGAACTTGACCACAGCCAGTGAGTTTATTGATAGAAATTAAACCAGGCCTAGCGAATGTGATACTTCTCTACCCGTGGTTATACGCAATAACAGATGAGTACACAAAAAATTCACGTTGAGTAATCAGAAATTGTAGGCGATGACACTCAGCCAATTGTGATCAGTCTACAATATTAAAGTCTGAGAGATTCCGGTGACGCTTCATACGGCCATCCGTATTAAACGTGGCGATGACAAATGATACGAGGAATGCAGTGAAGGAGCGTTACTCTAGGCTTGATGATTAGAAATGATATTATAGTCTCGGCTGAGAAGAAGTATATATATATCCCATTAACACAGCCGCGGTATATACCCTCTCTACTACCAGTTTCTTCAACATCACAGTTCATCTTAAGAAAAAAAAATCCTAATTTCTCTCACCGGCTTTACCATGTCAGACCTGGGTGCCCCTGTTCTGGTAACTGGAGCAGCTGGCCGGGTTGGCGGCGTCGGAGGGCGTGTGGTGGAATTACTGAGAGCTGCCAATCTCCCAGTTCGCGCACTTGTGCGGCAGGATGACAGCAGAGCCGATAAATTGCGTTCGTTGGGCGCAGAGGTCGTTGTAGCCGATCTCTTGAAATCGGAGGAAGTGCTTCCAATTCTTCAAGGCTGTCGAAAAGTCTTTTTCTGCACCAGCGTCTCTACCGATTATCTGGAGGCGACAGTGGTGATGGCTGCAGCGGCAAGAGCCACAAGCGGCATCGAAGTTCTCGCCAACATGTCTCAAATGACGGTTGTTGAGATGGATCTTACTCACAAAACGGATTCGCCTCAGCATAAGTTGCAATGGCTGAGCGAGCAAGCACTCAACTGGTCTGGTCTGCCAGTGACACATCTTCGACCAACCGTATTCCAAGAAAACTTTCTCTTCTGGCAACTCCCTGCCGCCGGCATCAAACAATCTGGGACTATACGATTGCCTTTCGGTCAAGGCCGTATATCTCCCATAGCTAGCAACGACGTTGCAGAGGTCGCGGTGCAAATTCTCCTCAATCCAAGTCAATATATTGGCAAAAGCGTGGAGCTCACTGGACCCAACCTCAACATGTTTGAGCTCGCCAAGGAGTATTCCGATGCAATCGGGAGTCCCGTTGAGTATATACCAGCTCAATTGGACAATTGGACTGGGAAGGTGTTCAACAATGTAACATTACCATCTCATGTCTACAATCATATTTTAACTATGGTTAAGCTCGTTGACGCTGGCGGTTATGATAGATATACCAATTCAGTCGTGTCTATCCTTGGACGGCCGGCGGCCCCAATCTCATCAACTATAAAACAGGATCCTAGCCAGTTCCAGCCATTTTGATAACTTGATGAGTTAGGGAGACATACCGAAGAAATGAGAACAGTGATTCTACTTATTCGCAATCGCTACATTCTAGATGATCCTTGGGTAAAGTGAATAAAGATATCTCTGCTGGATGTTCATATCATCTTGAGCAAAACAAGCCTTCTGCTGCAATAAGGCTTTGCAGAGCCGAGATAACAGAGACTCAAGGCCAATAGTGTTCAACTTCGCTGTAGCAAAGGAAGGAAATACATCTCACAGCAAAAGCCTGATCTTCCTGATAGATGACGGGCTGCTCCTACAGGGCTCCTGGTTAGCCGTCTCCACGTTGGCGCTGGCTTTTGCTTTGAGACGTATTTTCTTCCTTTGCTACAGCGAAGTTGAACACTATTGTCCTTGATTCTCTGTTTGACGAGGTTGTAGCCAAAGGGTAGGGCCACGGCATCTATTGCAGCCTAACGATTTAATCGCCGGCAATACCGATGTGTGATTCCGGTCTACGAATAGCTTCAAGCTGACACTAATTTAAGGAGAGGAAGACGGTTGAGGGAGTCGCAATGTCTTTTTTTCTATGTAAAATACTAAGAAATACCGAAGCCGGTCATACCCGTCAGTAGCCTTGATTCAGATTCTGCACCCTTCTGAGCGTCTTGTTTGAGCATCCTTCATGTGCATAGTCTGCTAATAGATAGGTAACCAACTCAAGACCGACTTTTTACGACTCTTATGTCGTATCATCTGAGATACAGACTTAATAACAGCATCCTATCTAAGCGATGCTGATGCCTCTTTCAGCCCAAGAGTGAATGGTGCCTGCATTTGGCTGCAACTTCATTATATAATTTGAAGATTTTTATTAGTCTGTTGCTATCGTCACTATTGTTAGTTCTATTGCCATTACAGATACGGCACCCTTGGAAGTCGCATTAATGTGTGACCAGATCTGTATTGCTGGTTCATTAAGGTAGTATATCTATCCGAAACTTAAATATAACTACAGCCTCTATTCCTGTGGCTACTTTTCTACTTTTCTATTGACTACACTCATAACCACATAGCCATTAGTATTCTATTAATATGTCAAATTAATTTTCTCATCTTAAGTGTATCAGGCCCCATTATAACCGAAGCAATGTCTCGCTTGCGGCTGCCATTTTACAAGTTCTCCTAATCATCAGTTCCATTGCCTTATACCGAATAAATCGCTGCTATTCTATCCGATCTTCAACATTGCTTATTCTTTACTCATATTAACGAGGATGGCAGTGGACATAGCTCAAGTGAAACTCTTTTGACTAATGAGCGAGAACCATAAGCCTTATTCTCACGCTGAGCCTCATGTTTTCTCTAATCGCATTGGTCTCAGAGTAAATGAGAAAATATGCAGTCCATGGAGGATTAAGTAGCGGGTTTTGGTAGTAAGCTACTTTTGCCGAGCTTACTACAACCTTTCGACGCGGGTATGCTTAGGTGTTCTGTGTTACTGATCTCCCAGCTTAAGACTCAAACTTCGACAGTGGTATTTTTGTTAGGAATTGACAAAGCCTTACTCCGAATCTCGAACCTGTGGATCTTTATATGTGCTACTATATAATGCACTCTGTAGGTATAGTCGAAAGTTATCACTAACTTGGACAAGAACTGTTAGGGGAGAAATCTGCAAGGTATCCACTCTTCCGACTATACCTGAGCGCATATCTTGGCCCTTCTTTGTCCGTAGTAGTACCACGCCTCTATCCCACTTATTTCATCTTATTTTATCCTCTGTCGTTCTTTTCTTGTCAACCCTAAAGTCACTTGGGTTGGCCTTATGAGTGGCTCGGTAGCATTTGGTAAGGGAGTAGTAGCTACCTCAGTTAACTATATTGGCAGGGCCATAAGTCATAACATTGAAGACTCTGCGTTCATTGACATCAAAGATTGGCCACTGCTGAACTGCCAACTACATTATATGAGTATAGCGTGATTCGTTTCGTAATTCGATTACATGGCTGGCTGATTCCTCTCATTCTTTGCTAAACCACTCGCGCCAGGGAGCGTGGATCCTGGCGACATCGCAGCAGTTACTCTCATAGGGACAGATGTAGAGCGTATTAAGATTGCTTTTGAATACAAGGACAATTAACTTCTTACATCCCAGGCCTTTACATCGTTGCCATTGATGTCTCCGCTAACGACGATCTTTTTACCCTTTATATGGTCAATAACCACTGTACTCAAGTGCATAAGATGATTCAACAGGATGCAAAAATACTGCAGTACCTTATGCGCATCTGATGATTTAGATCTAGTGGATAATATCGCTAAATCTTGCGAATGGTCGAAGCCCAGAATGGTTTGATCTACCTATGAACAGCCGCGGCAAGATATGGCACAGACTAAACGTTATCGCCCAAGGACCCTGCATTATGTTATTATATGTCTGTTTTAACATTAATCTGCTCTGAAGCGCGTTAGATAAGTTCATGATTTTAGCAGTGCAGCGGTTGGGACTCTGAGACTTAATGAAAGTGACGCCGGTCGACCACCTTCTAGTCTAATTACTAAAGGTGCCTTCTACGCTTAAAGAGTGCCGTGCTATATGGAGGCCATATGTATTTACTTAATAAAACTACTGGCAGTTGATGTCTTATCTACAGTATATGAAAAGCCAGCGTGGTTTTTGTAACTCTTATATTACATTTTTCTATGTGGTTACCTAACTCGTCTTTATAATATTCCAGTGTTAATACCGTTATCGAGGAAATAATACAACTTATTATATAAAGCCGGAATTTATGGCTTATACTGTGCTGGTAGTGTTATATTTCCTAAGATAGATTCCTACTATAATTGCGTAGCAATAATTGTTGCCGGTGGCGTAGTTGAACTCGATAATCCGACAACCATACTATCTCCAAATTCGCGATTTGTAGAACTGCGTCATTTTTGTAATCGCAGCTAGAGACAAAACCAGGATAATTTGGAAGATAATTACTCAAGGGTGACCTGGATCACTGGGCCGCTCATGTCAGTTATCAACAGTCGGTCTTACTATTGCAGATTTGGGGTAAGTAAATGCGAGCTACAGAAAGGAGCAAGTTAGAAATAAACATATTCGTCATTATAGTTTCTCGCCAGCCATTTCCAGCAAACTATGAACGAGCCATCGCGACCAAAAGTCTGGATTCTTCTATGTGTACACCGGCAAAATAAAACAAGATCATCAGCCTGTGCCCACTCATCTCTCCCACCTCAAACGAAGATTTCTATCGCCTGTTTCACCAACATAAGTCGCTCTCTCCCAATTGAGTGAATTACGAGATAGGTCACTCTGGTTTCCAGTATTGCAATATGAGGCGGGTCATGAAATAGAATAGGAACAAGGCACTATTCATGCATGGTTGAGAAGCAAATGCCAGTCTATCAAACCAACCGTTTGGCCTGACATCACATGCAACGTGTAGGATCATCCCACCACCGCAAGTCAAAATACGCTAAGAGCTAATCGAGTTCGTCAGCGCTATAATGGCGTAGCAGTCTTGGAGATCTGACCTGTATGTACATGTAGAGTCCCAGTGGAACAGCTGGGGGTGTGTCCTTACTGCTAGGTAGTGGACAGATAGCTAACATGTAGACGGTTCAATCGAGTGACTGCTATCAAGATCCACTGTGGACAATGTAACAGTGGCGGTGTCACCTGTCCCGAAAATACATATACCTGACAAAGATGATGCATGTCTTGTTCGCAAAGATACGCCAAATCTGTTGCAGCTTTTCTTGACTTGAACCTGTTCATTCTCTTTCAGCACTTTGCGACACATTGCAATAAATCAACCATGACCGCTACCGCCGCGCTAAACCTGGCCGCACTGCATTTGCACGATTCCGTCAGACTGCAGGATCTCTCTCCGGCAATCTGGGCCATTATTTTCTCCCTGCTCGACTCAGCGCAAACAGTTGCACGCATTGCATCGACATGCAAGAAGCTGCACGCTGTGGCTCAAACACAAGGCTGGCCTTGCTTTGTCAGGAGCCGGTTTGCGAGCCTCAAACTTCCAAAGGGACTCAGCGATAAGGAATGGGTTGAGCTGGCCAAGAAGCTGACCTCCCAATCGCGCGCCTGGGACCGCCGTGCTTTTTCCATCACGTCGGTAGTGCCTCCCGTGCAACCTGATGGAGAGCATGGACGTGGCCAGCCTGATCAAGGACGGGGGCGAGGCCGAGGAAGGGGACGGGGACAGGGACGCGGACGCGGACGAGGTCGCGGGCGAGGTCGTGGTGGCGGTGGCCACTCGAGGATGCAGACGTTCCCAGCGCACGTCGTCGTCGACGCGAACTCCAAGGTTCAAGGGCAAAATGAAGAGGAGACAGTTGCTTGGGGCCTCGGCGAGGACATCGTCATTCGATCGCGGAAGTTGAAGAACGCTACTCTTCAAGGTGAAACATGGATCTCGCTCCCAGGAGCCGAGGCTGGATTCAGGAGTGGCGACGATGATGTGACGGCCATTTCGATTCTGCCCGACACTGCACCCCAGCCTGGGCTCCTTGTTGGTCGAGCAAGCGGCTATTTGCAACTAACGTCGACACAGCGCAACGATGTGGGACGGCTCCTTGCCTGGTTTCATCCAATACATACAGGAGTAGATCAACACGATATACAACACGTTGAAGTCAATGAATCACAAGATGCCATGGTCGTTACCACCAAGGAAAACGTCTTATTCTACCCCTTAGTGCCCAACGAATGGCCAGCTGCGGATATGGCTAATGGAACACCGGATATTGTCGTTCAGCCTACAGAGGCCTTTAGCGTTAGGAATATGCCCAACTCTCAAGACTTTAGATTTTTGCGCGAGGCAAAATATATGGGCAACGGAGACATCGTCTTGTGCATGGCCGCTAGCACAGAGCCCCTGCGCTTTCTGACAAGGACACCCTCCGGCACGGTGTTGATCAATGCGGCCAAATTGCAACCCTCGCAACGCTGCCCCGAGCCGCATATCTACGGCGGCAAGAATCCGCAAACTGCTCGGAGTGTGCTGCCAGTGAACACAGCTTCAGTTATTGGCGGCTCTGGCAATACCGTCTTGAGCTCCTATGACGATGGGACCGTCCGGCTACAAGATCTCCGAAGCCATTCCCCTATTGCCGCCATCTTTCAAGATCATTTTGAGATGACAGCCCCCCTCGGCCCTCTTCTCTCGTATGGAATGGATAGATTCCTTGTTGGAAGCGCCCGCCTACCTATTCTGAAAATCTTTGACATGCGATGGACAAGGCCCTACTCCTACATAGACGCCCTCAATTGCAGCGAAACCGAGCTCGGCCCAACACCCAAGACGCTTACTGGAATCCCAGTGCCAAGGCCCTCTGGTCACGCAAAGTGCAGCCACCTCTTGGGATACCAGTGCACTCTTCACTCCCTGGCCCGGACCGATTTTTACAGGCCGAATTGTAACTTATACCTCCCCGTCGTATATCCAGCCGTGACGCCGCTGTATTCGCTTGCCAAGGCGTCCGACACGGCGTCGAACGTCTACGCGGGCGTGACCGGCGAGCTATTGAAAATAAGCTTAAGAGATGCTGCCGTTGATGAGCGGGAAGATTTCTGTATGGGGCGGATGGGAGACAAGAATCGCTGCGGCTATACCTTTCACAGGAGCCTTGCCAACCTAGTGGAAACGGGCGATGGAATTGCACTGAGCGACATTTCCAAAAGCAAGCGTCTTCCGCTTCTTTTCAAGCAGAATCCTGAGCTCTTGTCTGCCACCGATACAGGGGAGCTTCGTCGGCTCGATCACGCTTTGAGATAGAATGGGGGCAGGGTGATGCAGACCATGGCGCATGACGCACTGCAACTGCATTGCTCAGGCGGAAGGCTAGTTAAAATAATAAGCAGGCCATTATATTTGCATTTTGTGTTCCATTGCTTCCATTTTGTGGCATGCCTTACTGGACACGGATGGCCGCTCTGACGTCGTGGTGAAACCTGCGGGAGACAGTTCTATATAATGCGGCAGAGTTGTAAAATCCGGATACAAAGGCATTCTGTCGCAGCTTGGAAATAACAACACAAGCAGAACACAAACACTTTCGCTAATAAGAGAAATTTTTATCCCTTAGCATTAACTGATTTTATGAAAGACGGAGCGCAACAATATGATCATAAGCAATTAAGTACTATTTTATACCATCATCATTACGTGATTGAAAGTAGAATTCATACCCCATATGAGCGTGCTGTGGATGTTTTGGAAGAACGCACTCAGCGCATCTACTGTTGATCGTCCCATAGCTGTCTCCATCGACCGTCCTCCTGCGCGAGCAAGTCACTTGGTTTGCCCTGTTCCACGATTTGTCCCTGTTCCATGACAAGGATCCAGTCGAATTCCAGAAGCGTACGCAGGCGATGGGCAACGGCAATTACAGTGCAGCCGCCAAACTTCTCATGCACCAGTTTGACAATCTTATCTTCCGTCTCTCGGTCGACGGCAGAAGTCGCTTCATCAAGCATCAGAAACTTGGATCGGCTCATCAACGCTCGAGCAATGCATAAAAGCTGCTTTTGTCCGGCCGAGAGTTTGTCGGTTTCTAGCGCCGCGTCCAAAGCATCAGGGGTCTCGCAAAGATGCCCCAGATCAACATCCGCCAGGGCGGACGTTATCTCTGCATCGGAATGCTCGCCGAAAGGATCTAGATTAAATCGCAAAGATCCCTCTAGGAGCACTGGATCTTGCGGTAAGACCGCAATATTTCGTCGAATTGTATCTCGAGGCATTAAGCTCAAATCCTGCCCATCAATAGTTATGGATCCGTCAACAATATCGTTCATTCGCAAAATGCTGAGTATCAAAGAGCTCTTGCCACTGCCCCAGTGTTAGCCAAATGATAAATACTATAGAACTATGTCTTTATGCGTTTATGCTTTGAATGCCCACATAGGGACAGAGATTCAACGCCTTCTTACCTTCCTGTGCGACCGCAAACACCGATTTGCATTCCAGGTGTAACTTCTAAACTTATATCTCGCATAACAGCAGCAGAATCGGCGCTAAGTCAAGCATATTAGTTCTCGCTGTGCAATCGAAGGTGGGCAATAATATGTCATCTCACTTGTACTTCACAGTGAGACCTTTGAAGGTCAGTTGCCCCTTTGAAGGCCATTCCCCATCTGGAACATTATCTTCCCCTGGGAGATGCTCTGATGGAGTGTCGTTGAGAAAGCTCTTCAGCCTCATCAACGCTCCAACAGAAGTTTCCATCTCTGTCCAAGATTGAATAACGTAAGACAGAGTTTGGCTGATGGTCGAGATGTTCGTCAGGGCCAATCCAAGTGTGCCAGCTGAAAATCCGTTCCGTAGCTCCATAGCAAGTGACATCGTAAGTATCATTGTAATGGCGACAATCAGGTTCAGCATCACATTTAGCCATACTTGGATACTGAACATGAGATAATACGGCTTCTGAGCTTCTGAGAGGAATCCGCGATTCAGGTCTCGGAAATAGTCCTGCCAGCCAAAAGCTCGGACGGTAGCAATGCCCTGTAGCGTCTCCAAGAAGTTTGTGTAAAGCGCAGACTTGGATTCCAGGTCAAGTAGTCTCATCTGTCTGGATGTCCGGAGGTAAAACTTCTGCAGAATGTACAGAATAGCCAAGAGTATAGGGAAAGATATCGCCGTGTATTTAGACGTAACCGCAATGATAATTATCGTCGCAACTGTTAAAAATATTCCATCGAGAGTTTGCACCATTGCCGCAGGCAGTCTAGAGTCAAGCAAGGACATGTCTTGGCTAAAGCGATTCACCGTGACACCGGTATCTGTGGTAACGAAGAATGAAAGAGGAGCCGACATGACTTTATCCAGTAGTAATTTATGCAACTTGATTGATGTGACCGGCACTGCTTCAATCAAGCTTGTCCACAAGAGCAATGTATGGAAAAGAACGGCAGCCACGCCCAGTGCTGCATAGACACCGAGATATTTAGCCTGGTGCGCGCCTGGGTGCTTCAACTCGGAGTCAGACCACCACGACAGCCACACACTAGGGAACGTGGCCATGAACGCGAAGCCGATGGCAGAGATCAAAACGGATGTAGCAAGCTTCCAGCCCATAGCTTTGAGGTAGTAGAGATAGAGACTGAGATCTCCCTGCTGCCGCGCACTGTCATTCTCATCCTGCGGCGCAGGCTTGGCTGAGACCGATGCCGATGGCTCAGCTCCCTCGTCGTCCTCTCGCGTTGCCGAATGCATTGACATTAGGTTCTCAGCGCCATTCTCTATTTGGGCCGGGGGGTCAGCAATCTCACAAAGGCTACCATCCTGGTTTAGAGACCAAATCCGATCCATTATATGCATAAAGTGCGCTACAAAGTAGGTTAGTTCCAATTTCCATAACGCAGGACTTCATTTGGCACATACTCTTGTGGGTGGAGAGCAAAACAGACATGTCGTAAGTACGGCAGAGGCCATCAGCTCCCAAGACGCGTTGAACAACAGCTTGCTCCGTAGTCGCGTCGAGACCGCTCGTGATGTCATCCAGAAGAATCAACTGTGGCTTTGCGTAGAGAGCCCTGGCTAGGCCGACGCGCTGCTTCTGGCCGCCGCTCAACATGATTCCACCGGCGCCAACAGCAGTCTCATCTCCTTCCACAAGGCTAGCCAAATCTTGCTCAAGAGCACAAGCATGAATTACCTCTCTATACCAGCTGGCGTTGAACTCTGAAGGGCCGAGTATGATCTTTCGGATAGACATGTTGGGCAGCCAGGTCTCTTGTGCGCAATAGCTGGATCTCAGGTGTGGGCGTCGATCTACTGACCCATGTGCCAATGTCATTTCACCGAGCATTGCCAGAAGAAGCGCGCTCTTTCCGCATCCTACTGGCCCGGTGACCATGATCAGGCTTGCTTGAGGTACTGAAGCTGAGAGATTACGCAGAACAGCATCGCTTTCGTCATCAAAGCAGAAAGTGGCATCTCGTAATGAAATGAGATGTTTTGAAGAGGACAGCTCATCAAGCTCTACACTCTGAAATCCGGATTTGCCATCCGCGTTGTGTTCCAGGGACACTATTTCCGCCAACGTCTCTGTGTTTTTCGGTTGACTGCGCGACAACAGATATTTCTCGATGCGAGCGAAGCAGCCTAGTGAACCAAGTATCATGGGAAGAACGAACATCAACTGCATAAGCGGCTGCGCTACAAGCGTAAGAAGAGCCAGGGATGAGAATACTGTGGCCGGATCAACGGTGTTTCCGAACCGCGTATGTCGGAGTAAAGAGTACATCACGAAGGCACCAACAGGGGCAATGGAGCGAGATATTGTGCCAAACACGTTGGCCGCCACCAGAATTCTTCGAAAGGGTAATGATTTGTGAAGCTCTGTCACACGGGCGTTGTGAATGGTGGATGTGTATTTGCTAGTTAGGCCAGACATGCGGATTCCCTTCATGTTGCCGAGCATGGATGCAGTGGTAGCGACTCGAGCTTGAATAGCGCCGACCCAGGCTATCTGATACTTTGGTGCAAATATGGATAATCCAAAGGCTGAAGCAGTGCATGCAATAACCACGACAACGGGCGCGAGGGCAGCCAGGCTGATTTCCTCCACAAGGATATATATGGCTAGAGCAATCTCAATGGGAGACGCCCATACAACGTCGAGATTTTCCAGCCCAGAAGCAATCTGATCAATGTCCGTACTCATAAGTGTGAGGGCGGCTTTGTCGGTGGCCGCAGTTAGGCGCACTTGGAGAGTTGTTTCATAGATCAAGCTCACAAGCGCAGACCGTATCATGGTCATGCATCGGTAGGTCTGACGTTTGTAGAGTCCGGTGCTAAGTGCGATGCCCAGGTAGACTAATATTGTCGCGCCAATCATGCCGTGACCGGCGTTTTGTCTGTCTTGACTTTGGTTTTCCGCCAAAAGTGACACTGCTCGGTAGATGAGAAGAGGCTGGGCAATGTTGAAGCCTATGAGGAAGACTCTAGGCAGGAAAATCGGCAGAAACTGCTTCAAGAAGAAGGTAATGGTAGTTTTGAACAAGGCATGACTGGTGTCCTTGTTTGCCTTTGCCCAAGCGGATCCAAAATCCGAAGGGTTGGCTGAGCTCGGTAGCAACTGTGGATCAAGCGACATCAAATCCTCCTGACGAAGCACGGAAGCCGATCCGCGAAGGAGGAGTCTGTTCAGCCACCAGAACACGCTACGATTGAAGATGCTACCCAGGGCTTCAGGGGAGTAGCTTCGATAGACTTCTTTGAGAAGCGACCGTTTCTCCACCGACTCCAGCAGCAGCATGCAGAATCTGAAGGCAACTGCTGCAGTAAAAGTGGCCGGTAGCGGTGATCCGTCATGGCGCAACCACAGGGTTCGCGCCTGAGAGACGTCAAAAAGCGTGGCGAGCGCAAGGAAAGAACAGAGTAGAGTCGAAGGCCGTATTGAGCGGTGATGGTCCAGGTAAGATAGTATAGCTGAGGGCAACAAGGTCACCAGAGAGATGGCGGACGCTGCGATGGAAACTTTGGTAAAAGCCCTATCCGAAACGGCGTACTGAATGACGAGGGCTATCTGTGTCGCCCCGAAGCCGAGGAATGCCAACTGCAGCGCCAAGCATCAGCAAATATTTCAACAGAAATGCGACGACAACCTACCATCTTGCTGCATAATAAGACATCCAGAGGCTGCCTTAGCAGCGTCGGTCTCTTCCAGACAAGAAAACATCGCGACAGAGCCAGCAGCAAGAAAATCAGGGACGGCAGAATTGATAAAATTGACTGCTCAAACAACAAGGTGAAATCGAAGTCCTCGCGACAGCCATGGACTTGTGGCCCGAATGCGTTGTCGGCTGAAGGCACACATTGCTGAGAGGGCGCCATGATCGTGCGGATCTTTGAGTTGGAAAACGCGATGCCGAATTCCCCTCAACCAGAACAGGAGAACAGATACTCGTACCAGCATGGACATGGTTTATCACTGACCCTGAAATGACTCAGCAAAGACGGTTATCACCACCCCCCTCCCCTCCCCCCCGATCTGCAATTTCGCAGAAAGGTGACAGGGACCACAAACGGAATAGTCCGTCTCACCTAGATGCTAAGCCAGCCGCCTGCGCTAGGTTAGCTTTGGCGAGCTAGAAGATAGTACCAGGGAGTATTCGTGCGAGTCTTGGTTACTTGGGAGGAGGCTTGGTCACCCCACATGTGAAGGATACTACAGTGCGCGGTAGCAGTTGTCAGTGGGCATAAAAGCGGTGTCACGGTGTAATAAAGGAATCAATCGCTATATTGAAAGCTATCCTGAACGCTTGGTCAATCGTTTACCCTTCCGTTCAGTTGCCCTCGCTGATGGTGACACCACCGCCATAACTGCAACAATGCTGCTTGGTGTCTATGCCCTCCTGTTCGTCCTCCTTACTATTTACATAGCAAACAAGGTCTACCTTTCGCCGCTATCTAAAATTCCTGCCTCGCATTGGTCTGCCAGATTCAGTCCAATTTGGTCTCTCTGGGTACGGTACCGGGGAACAGAGCTGTCTGAACTTGTCAAAGCCCATAGAAAGCATGGCCCTATAGTTCAGGTTGGCCCTCATGATATCAGTATAAGTTCATATCAGGATGGAATAAGGAAAGTCTACGATGCAGGATTTGGGAAACCATCCCAGTTTTACTCGTTCTTCAACTACTATGGGTTAGATTAGGCCACTTTCCTTTCATCAATGATTTCACTTACTTTTCAGTATACTTACCGCTGGGGCAGGAACCAAAATGCATTTACCAGCTTGGATGGCAGAGCCCATGGGTTGCGCCGACGTCGTTCAGCCGCATTGTACTCTAAAGCTGCTCTCATGGAGTCCCATCAGATGCATAACATCAGCATCAAAATCATGTATACTGACTTGTATCCTCTTTTGCATAGCGCCGCTGCATCAGGTGTCCAAGCCGACGCCCTGGACATCAGTTACCGCCTATGCTCTGACTATATCAGTTCATTCCTGCTGGGCTATGGTAATGGAACGGCATACCTGTCCAAAGAACAAAAATATATTAACGAGTGGCGGTTTCACTATGACAATTACTCATGTCATGAATGTTTCTTTCCACAGGAGATGCCATTTCTGTACAACACATTGAAAAATGTAGGCATCGATTTGCTTCCTCGTTCATACTGGACATCGAAAAAGTTCCTTGAATCGTGGCTACGAAAAATGGAATCCAAAGCAGATGAAACTATACGCCAGCGGAGCAAAATGAAGCATTCAATCCCACCAGAAAATCAACCGGTTGTCTATGAGACTATTAAGTTGGCTGTCAAGAAAGACTCTCCACATTTAGACGAAGAAACCCAGCAGGCGGAAATCGGGAGCGAGATGTTTGACCATATCTGTATGTTCTCATGCTATGACAAGATGAGCCAATTGCTAACATAGTTTTGTGTTCATGTAGCGGCTTCTCGTGAGGTTCTGGGTACGTAATGTCAACAGCCTCTATATTTGTCAGGAGCAGTCAAATGCTGACGCTGGAGAAATAATATAGGTCTCGTCCTCAGTTATACATTTTGGCATCTGGCTCAAAATCCACACGCGCAGCGTCGGGTTCGTGAAGAACTCATCGAAGCAGGAATTGACTTGACGAGTGCTCCAAAACTGGCCGACTACTCGACTGACTTGTCCACTGCACTACCCGTGGCCTTGGGAAAACTCAAATTCCTTGAAGCCGTCATTCAAGAGTCTCTACGGATGCGGCCCACTAGCACTCCGCTGCCTCGTATTACACCCTCGGACCGAGCTGTCTCTATTGCAGGAATAGACAATATTCCTCCAAACACCAGAGTTAACGCGTTCCAATGGTTCGTACACCGTGATCCAACCAAGTGGGATAGAGTAGATGAGTGGATACCAGAGCGATGGCTCGGCCGTGAACACGTTAGCAAGAAGGACAGGAGAGAGGATGTATTGTGGGCTTTAGCAAGCGGGCCGAGGATATGTCTTGGATCAAACTGGACCTACTATGGTGAGTGTATTACCTCTCTAGACGTTTCTTCAGGAGCATACGCAGCGCTAACCAGAAAACTACACTGACACCAGCTATGCGGTATATCATTGCCGTCACTTGTTTCAATTTTGAATTTGAGGCCCTGAGTGGAAAACCTCGCAATTGTTGGCCCGGCTCTTCACAAGACCTGTTACCAATCAAGATTAAAAGCGTGATAGCAAGCGAAAATGAAGACATAAAAAGAGAAATAGCTTAGATTAAGACATAGGCAGATAGTAAGCCATCCTCATTCCATTAAACAATAGCCCTTTCTGTTGCTTCTTCTTCTAGGACCTTTTTTTCTTTTTCTTTTCTTTTTTTTTTTTTTTTGGCGTACAATGTCCTTAACTCTTCCTGCGATGTTTTGAGTACCATTGAACATTCATACACTAAAAACATTAACACACGCCCATGAACTACTGCTAAAATTTTAAGCTTATGATGCCACCGTGGATATTACCCCCAGACCTCCCTTCTCTACCACGATATGACGGCAATTTTCACTCCGTTCAGGTTGCTTACACCAGCATGCAAGACAGGTGTAAAGGGTCGATCATCTCGTGATTCAATGCTTTTATACTTCTGGCAAAATCTCGCCACAAAGTACGCGGCCTCGGTCACAGCCATGACGTTAGCTGGACAGATACGAGGGCCTCCGCCAAATGGCACAAAGTTCCAGAAGGGTCGAATCCCATCCCACCGCTCTGGCCGGAATTCTGCTGCATCCTCACCCCAGTATTCAGGGTCACGGTGCAGCAAGTAGCGGTTGCAAACCACCAGATCACCCTTTGCGCAAAAGACAGGTTGCTGGCCATCTGCTCCGCCGCCTCGTGGGAGTGTTGTGTCTTTTCCAGCCACACGAGTCATTGAGACACCAGCAGGGAACACACGCTGGGCTTCAGATATGGATTAGTTAGGATATCACAAGTTGTAATGGAGTGGTTTGGGAGGGGATTAACCTACTTTCATTGATCACCCATGTCATGTACTGCATATTTCTCAGGGTATTATACGTCAATCCCTCTTGACCAATTGCATTTACTTCGCTTTGTAGGCGTTTCCATACACGAGGATGTCTAGACAAGAAAAATAAAATGTTTGAGACAAGGATACTGGTGGATTCCATGCCTGGAATCCATAGGGCGGCGAGCTGATCTCGCAAGAGGATCCTGTCATTAAGCTGCTGCACCAAAGACCAGAGCAAATCTGTTCGATCAGATTCGGCGGTGAACTTCTCCGGATTCTGATTCCGCGCCTTTAATTCATCCAAAGCCTGGTCGATGTGGTCATTCAGGTAATTGTGGGCAAATTGAATCGACTCGTGCCATTTCGCATCGCGGAAAAGATATTTCAAGGGACCCATTGAACGACGGGCACTTGCACCACGTACAATGTCAAATATCGCTAACATGACATCTTTGTTCTCAGCCTTGATAAGGCTGTCTCTGCTGCGCCCAAAGAGAAATGAGGTTGTGGCGTCCAAAAACTGCGATAAGGTGAGAATAGATCCCTATGCGTCTGGCATGATAAAACGTACCCATCTTGACAGCAGTGGCTGGATGTCAAAGGTTTCCCCATCAGTCGGTAACAGACTGAATAGCCGGTCCGTGAAGGGTGCAAGACGCTGTACGTTAGCAAAGGCCTGGCGCTCAAAGTATGGCCTTACGAGGTTACGGCTGTGCTGCCACACTTTTCCATCTGCAGTGCTGAGAGCGCTGCCCAAGAATGGATCTAGATGACCATTGACGGGCTCTACCAGAAATTCTTGGAACTGAGTTGTGCTCACAGCCTTCATGTTCTCCAGATCGCGTGAGTATATGACACGTTTCCCCATGAAGCTCACTCTGAAGGTCTTTGTGCCTTGTGAGGCCCAGAGTTCCTCCATCCATGACAAGATACGATTCTCCTGCAAGGATCGGCTCAAATTATTCATGAAATCAATTCCCCATACAGGGTCTTTGGTCTTGTAAAACTTGATCTTGCCGCATTTGTGCGTCTTTGTCTTTAGAGAGTAGCTGAGCGCTTCCCACGTCCTGCTGAGGAAATATATCGCTACGATGCCACAAATGGTCACCCAAACGTTCCACCAGCTCATTATAGTAGGGGAAAGAAGGCTATTCATTTTGATGCGAGTGTGATTCGGATGGTGTGCTATATTGAGCTGTGCGGTGGGTTATCAGAATCAGTTGTATTCTAACCTTTGCCGCAAAATGCCACTCTAGAAATGGATACATTATGGTAGTGCACAGTAGCGTTAACCAGATACTTGAACTGGAAGGCTCCACCTGAACGCCTATCTACATATACTGCACAAATGCCACAAGGGTCAGCTTACCCATAATAGTTTATATAACCGCTATATCGATTTATCCCCCTCCCCCTCCATATACCAATATCCTATTCTCGTATATGGTGGGACAAAGGTCTACAAACGTAAGGATTTAAGGAATTGTACTAGTGCTGACAGACAGATAGTAAAATAATAAAACGCCTTATTTACTAATAGTTATGCTATCCTTTCAAAAGGTAGGGTTACTTGGGTAAAGGGTCTATACTTGAGGAGTTGTACTAGTGCTTACTAGCAATACTAGTCAAAAGATGAAATAGAGCTATTTTTTATGCTACCCAACACTTCCTAGAGTTACTGAGACATAAGGTCAACGCATGTACAGGTACAAATTAAGGTGTTACGTTATAGCTAGGGTGCGCCTAGTAAACTGCTTCTACAGAGTAATACCTACTCCGTACTCTGCCATGTTTTACACTGGGGCAGTGTAGGAGACGCTCCGCCCCTACCCTTGCTCCCGCCCCGGCATGAAAACCATAGTGTATCAGAACTGGAATAGCTATGTGTACTCCACCCCATAGATATCCCTACCGCACAAGGATTCCCCAATATCAGGCACTACGTGTATTCACCTCAGACCCAATTTTATACCAGCCTTATCTGCTAGCGCTCGTACGACTCCAAGCGACGGCTGCGAGTGTCAGCTTGCCAAAGCACTTGTCTTTGCTCGGCAATTACCATGAATGATATCATAGTTCTAGTACTGAGTAATACTAGTAGCTCAGCTGTTCCGAAAAATACTAGCACAAATTGACTCTAGTTGTAGCGTCCTTGTCTGATTTATCACAGAGGTCCATGATAATCATCCTGCGCACATTAAGTGTTTCTACTACATGTACATACCTATACGGAATATATTTTTCCTTCTTGTACCACATGGTCAGTGCGTATCCCCTCCATGGACCAGGTACCTGCCCCAATACCGCAGTAATAATACATTTCTCTGTATTCAAACGCTGTCCTTCTCCTGGAATGAACTTTCGTCTGGTAATGCTGATCTTGCGGCAGTTTGCATCCATCCAGCTGTTGCCGGGAAGCCTCTTCTCCTTTTTCTTCAATTAATTGGTGGCCGTATGAAAACCCTTCTGCTCGAAAACCAAGTTCCATCAAGTTTTCATTAAGTTTCATCTTGAGTCGAAATTTCCAAACTGTCACTATGGAAAATAAGATGTACGAACATGAGGCTCTGGCGTCTTCGGACGTAGAACTATCTTCGTCGTCAGAAATGGACGGGCTCCATGGTCCCATGCCTCGACACAGACGACAACGTCGATGGCCTCCACTTCATTATATTGTCTACGGAATTCTTGCCCTGTCCAATCTTCTTTTCTTCAGTCTGTACTGGAGAGCACGGCGATCTGGCGAACAATGCGTGCGACCGAAGTTGATTTACTGTAAGTGTTCTCGCTTATAAGAGCTATTTACAGTTGACTGAACACACTCTTGTAGCTCCTGCCGCGGAAGCCATCGAATACGTACCCAAACGTCTGATGAGAGACCTAAAAAATAATCCTTTCACTGGAGAGCCCAACGACGAGCCTACTGAAGAGTTCGACAAAGCGTGGGCTCATTTGCTGGAGCGTGAGTCTCAGACTACATGTTTGCCCAATAAGGGAAAAGAGACATAATGATTGACATTCCACTATAGCCATGACCATCAAAATTTCAGCAGACGAGCTCTCTCACCTACCCGACGATAGCATTGCCATGACAGACGGGTCGGGGTATATAGCCGAGCTGACGGTGTACCATGAGCTCCATTGCATCGTAAGTTGTGACTAATTCTTCCCAACGGCACGAAAGCTGACAAAATACGATTAGAAACGAATCCGTCGCCATTTCCACCAACAGCGCTACTATGGAAATATGACAGAGGATGAACATATTCGAGAGGAGACTCACATAGATCACTGCCTCGAGTATTGGCGTGAAGCGGCCATTTGCCGTGGCGACGTGACTCTGTCGACGTTTCAGTGGCTCGAGGGCAAGCCGTTCTCTCGGGTGTACAGCGACCATGAATGCGTCAACTTCGAAAAGTTGGATGCGTGGGCACGATCTAGGATGGTGGACACAAAGGATCTCTCGGTTCTCGCCGGGCGGCCGTCGGAGTAAGTTTTACCAAGGCATCAATTTGATTGGTTTGGTCACTGTTAGCGGTTCATTACATTACAAATAGTACGGAAATTAGCTCGAGCCCTATTCTCATTGAGAGAAACATCATATAATTACCAAGTTGTAGATAATCGCAAATGTAGAGCAAAAAAAGAAAAGAAGAAAAAAAGCATAAGTAGTTGAATCAGCCATACACGTCCCTCAGTGACTAACAGCTTCGGTTGTAAGTACTTAACGCAGTACTCCTCATAAGTCTTACATACAGGTAAGGTGATAGATACCCTAAAGAGGATAGGGAACACGGTAGACGTTGTGGCCAAGATGGGCGATTGCCAAGATGGGCAATTACCAAGCAAGAAACAGGCCAGGGTGGTGATACAACTGCTTTACCTGAGACAAAGTCGCAAAAAGATAAAGAATTTCTTTCTACTAATATAAATGGATTTTATTTGTGTCAATTTTACCCAAGTTGTTATCTTTTGCACATAACTATTCTTGTTGTCAGCTGACCTCTGTTCTCCCTTCTCTCTTGACTAAGGATTTTCGCTGACAGCTGGATAACTTGTATGCTAACCTAACACAATACAGGAAGCCTACTCCCTGCAATTGCGTGTTATCTTCATGTAGTGAATGAGGGTAAGAGTCGCCGATTGCCCCATGCACCGCCTCCTGGTGGAGTCCTGTATACGAGGATACAGGGATGTGTAAAAGCAGGAAGTGACATATTCTTTTTTCGAAATACTCACTAGTTCAAACCGGTGTCTCGGCATCTGCGCGATGCTTACCATCTGTCATACTAGAACAACTGAAGAGGCCGAATCACAAGATTGGCACTGCTGGTGGTATAAGCCTTTCCCGAGCTTAGACACCTGTCTAGTGGAAAATCTCCAGGGGCTTGGAGATTTACTACGTACACACCAGAGCTAATCGCTGGCACTAAATTCGGTCCGCGATTTTAGTGCTGATCTTAACGCTAACAGGGCATTTTCGGATGGACTCCATAATTTTAGTACGCTGGGGATTGCCTAAGAAACCTCGGCTGTTGATCATCTTCCTAACGTTATATGTTGTAAATGTGATTAAGTATTCGGTATGCATGGTTCGTCAGTCTACGATATATATAAGATTTTAGTGCTGATCTTAACGCTAACAGGGTATTTTCGGACTCCATAATTTTAGTACGCTGGGGATTGCCTAAGAAACCTCGGCTGTTGATCATCTTCCTAACGTTATGTTGTAAATGTTATTAAGTATTCGGTATGCATGGTTCTTCAGTCTACGATATATATAAGATTTTAGTGCTGATCTTAACGCTAACAGGGTATTTTCGGACTCCGAAATTTTAGCTGATTGCGTAAGAAACCTCGGCCGTGTTTATTATCTTCCTAACGTCAAACATTGTAAATGTTGTTCAAGCATTCGGTATGCGTGGTTCGTGATTCGCCGCCTCTGTTGTATTTTCAAACTCTGCCTAACGGCTCTGAAGTTATGGCTCAACTAGTTCCGCCTCTATCGGCCTATGGGTTATCCAAGGACTGTGGATTTCTCTCCTCACTTCCAGTGCCCGCGCTGGCAGATCCCTACTACGCTGAATGGGAGAATATTCTCGCCCGTCTGCAGCCTCTCCTTCGGAATGGAGGACTTCGTGCAGTTATTGATGATTTACCAATCCTTTCAACATCACAGCTACAGACTGAGTTACAATGGAGGCGGGCATATCTCCTTCTAGTCTCAATGCTGCAGGGTTACGTCTGGAGCGGTGCGGAACCTTCCCAAGTGAGTCTTCTCCTCGTTTTAACAGATGTATACTCACATATTTCAGCGCATACCGCCTCCTATCACAATCCCCCTGAAGCAAGTCAGTGAGCACTTGGAACTACCTCCAATGGCCACCTATGCTGGGTTTTGTCTCTGGAATTATGTACCACATTGCCAGACTGAGTCTCTGAGTGACCTCTCCAACTTAGGATGTGCAGTAACTTTTACGGGCACCGTAGATGAACACTGGTTTTACAAGATATCAATGGCCATAGAAGCATACGGAGCACCCAGTCTACAATCAATGTTGGAAGCAATTGAAGCAGCACATGTCGGGGATAGCCAAGTGGTTGCTGATCACCTTAACCAGCTTGCTGGAACAATAGATGGAATAATTGCTATACTGCACCGAATATACGAAAGCTGTGATCCCCGAGTATTTTACCATCAAGTGCGACCGTACCTCGCGGGCAGCAAGGGAATGGAAAATTCAGGGCTACCCAACGGTGTCTGGTATGATGATGGCAGCAGTAACAGAGAATATCGACAATACGCTGGCATTAGCAATGCTCAGAGCTCCTTAATCCAGTTTTTTGACATAGTCCTTGGCATTGAACACCGTCCAACTGGTATCAGCAGCACTATTTCAATACCAGAGGCAAAAGGGCCCCAGCCACCACGGCATAATTTCATTCACGAAATGCGGAAATATATGCCTGGGCCTCATCGCCGTTTCTTGGAAGACGTTGGCAAGACTACAAACATCCGATCATTTGTCGAGAGTCGACGGTCTGATCATGCACTATGTAAAGCGTATGATTCATGCCTTGAAATGCTGTGCAAGCTACGGGACAAGCATCTCCAGGTTGTTTCTCGCTATATCATCATCGAATCGCGGAAATCAATCACAAACGAGAATCCGGTTGGTAGTGCTGCATTGTCGCCAGCTCTGATAGATCCCGATACAGAGCTGTCAAAAGATGCCATTGGCACTGGTGGCACATCGCTGATGCCTTTTCTCAAACAAGCACGTAATGAAACCACGGAGCCAGTTATTCACCCTGGTAGGCGGCTTTTGGATAAATCTCAGAAACATGTTGAAGATTCGCAAATCCAATATCATTTTGGGGTTGGAAGTTGGAACCATCACAGTATCACTTCTGGATCCAAGGACAGTGATGGTCTTATAACCTTTACGCCAAGGGCAGCATTCTTGTTTGCTGTGGGGATATTTGTGGCAGTTTCTGCGGCCATTGTTTCTAGCTAAAATATGTACAATTACAATAGAGGTAGCTACTAATTGCAAAATAATAATATTTAAGTTGCATGTTGGGTTTTATATCATTTCATATCATAGATGTCTTCATGTGATAGCCTAAGGATATTTACACGTCCTTTCATGCCATACGTAGGTTACTAATATATGTGGCAATGTGTTGTGTATACTTGTGGCGAGCTTTGGGTGTGATGGATAAAAGAGAGAAACCGTACTAAACGACCTCTGGTAGTTAGTATGAGCAAAAATGATAACTATCAGTCATGATGGTAAAAATATTACCTCGGGCTATTGACGAGTCCGAGGCGATAAAGATGTCGCTGCATGCTGGCACTGTCTTTGCCATACAACAGCTCGTTCAACCGACACAATAGTTTTCACAAATAATATTTGATCCAAGTACAAGACAGGGCCCGCGATAATTCGCAGTCTAGTACCTTCACGAGTGTATAAGCGAGAAAATTGTAGGGCTTGTGATATTGGGTGTCTAATAAGCTCAATTCAACTACAGTATATTGACTTTGCCCTGAGGTCTAGTGACTTATTCAAGAAGACACCTCGCGCCAAGCTAACTATTAAATAGGTATTAAAGACGACTGATCATGAGATAATGACGCCTTATATTTAGTTCCAGCTGTTGCGAACCTGGTCATCGGCGTCACGCTTAGACCAGCTGTTGCGGACCTGGTCATCAGCATCCTTCTTGGACCAGCTGTTGCGGACCTGGTCATCGGCGTCACGCTTAGACCAGCTGTTGCGGACCTGGTCATCAGCGTCCTTCTTGGACCAGCTGTTGCGGACCTGGTCATCAGCGTCCTTCTTGGACCAGCTGTTGCGGACCTGGTCATCAGCATCCTTCTTGGACCAGCTGTTGCGGACCTGATCATCAGCATCCTTCTTGGACCAGCTGTTGCGGACCTGGTCATCGGCGTCACGCTTAGACCAGCTGTTGCGGACCTGGTCATCAGCATCCTTCTTAGACCAGCTGTTGCGGACCTGATCATCGGCGTCACGCTTAGACCAGCTGTTGCGGACCTGGTCATCAGCGTCCTTCTTGGACCAGCTGTTGCGGACCTGGTCATCAGCGTCACGCTTAGACCAGCTGTTGCGGACCTGATCATCGGCATCACGCTTAGACCAGCTGTTGCGGACCTGGTCATCAGCATCCTTCTTGGACCAGCTGTTGCGGACCTGATCATCAGCATCGGCCACAGCAACGGCCACAGCTAGAGTAATATCAGCAATATGAACTACCTTAGGTTACACAATAGGTAAATACTAACGGGCAGGAGCTGGAAGAGCAGCTCCAAATTGGGCCAGGGCCGCAATGAGAGCGACAGACTTGATGTAATGCATTGTAGATTCGATTTGAAGTTGAACTGAAGTAGATGGATGTAGAGGATTCAGGAATGAATAACGGTAGATGTTCTGGCAGGTGAAAAAAGTAAGAGTAGTAGGTCCCGAGTGACCCTATAAGTATCTCTTTGGTAACGACTAGCTCCAACCCGTGCTAGCCATGACACAACGTGACTACATACGAATTCAATCTGCCTCCTTACGACATTGACCAGGATCTAGACACATGATCCTCAACTGCCCGTAGCAAAGCTGACTGGCAGCCACCCGCTCAAAGGGATGATAGTGGATGGTCGGACATGGGTGGGAAGGGACTTGTTGTCTCCTTGATACTCCTAAGCCTAGGCTCAGATATGTTCATTGCGTGTAACGAAAATCAGTCACTTCAAAGTACGGGGTAATCCCTACTCTGGATTGGAAATCCTAGCTTCTTGGCCTACGAGCAGCAAGTAGTCAAGGATCTACTGGTGGCTTCAACGTAGGTATTGCCGTATAACCTCGCAACATTCGCCTGTGGATTGTTAGCTCGTTACAAGCCCCACTGGCCTGGCTTCCATCATGATGCAAACGTGAGACACTATGCCATATACTCGGTAGTTACGGAATACTATCTCTTAGATTGGCCGGATTACGCCCAAGTTGACGCTTTACTGTGTTAGGTTGCGATGGGTGAAATGTAGAAATTTACGAAAGAATAACCAGGGCTTACCTATCTTAGTAGCATACACCTGCTTGGACGGGTAAGCGACGGCCTGTAATTTCACAATTCGCTTCTCATATCCGGAATACTCGTAAAAAAGGATTAAGAATGCTAGCTTGACTATATATGTACTTAAGAGATCCATTCCCCTATAAGCAAGTGTAAGGAGCAATACTAACACTCTTAGCAGCCTATGGTAAGTATTATGCTTAAAGATTTATTAAACAATGGCATTTATAAGTGATAAGCTAGAATGATTCTACTTTATTTTATTTTCTACTTCAAAATTCAAAAGTAGTTTAAGTGCAAGTCATTGTGGAAAAAGAATTCCTAATATATTAAATATTTGTGGTTTAGATATAAAGATATCACACCGAATGAAAACTCTGTTAGCTACATTTGTAACGTTAGGTCTCAAAGAGAGATTACATCGGATATATGCAAGTGACTACTGCATGCACCCCCTTTTACTAATAACAGGGGTGTAAAACAGCCGGTATTCCTTTGTACAACTACAAGCAGGTACCTGTACATACGTACAGCAAGACGCTATCACAACGCAGGGCGTTTATCTAAGCCTCTCAACATATTTGCTGACCAGGGTTAATGTCGGTGACTACGGTGAACGTACAGGATACAAAACAAAATCCACGAATCATATCAACGAGACGTCATTCATATCCGAACCTGGAAGTTGGTGCAAAGATTAGGTTTGTTTAAAGATTGGCCTATCGCTCGGCAAGATGCGGTATGTTGGCGACCTTGATGGGTCAACGAAGCCAAGCCACGAGCGGAAACCGGACGCCGAAGCTATGTCACAGATAGCTAGCTTTGAAAAGGACTCTCGGGGGGATTGGAAGGAACAATTCGCGGTCAGTGGGACGGTGAGACGGGATTTCCATGTATTGCCTCTAGCCTCGGAATCCTTCTGCTCCAGATTCTGTACCAGTAGTTTTGAAGATCTGAGCTAAGCGGTAAACCTAAAATAGTAGGTGGTGGGTTGGAGCCACCTTATTCTACGGGGTGATGATCCCGTACCTACCTCGGTACACTACTACCTAGTAGGTAGTGCTTGACCGGATAGCTTCCGAAAGCCAACCCCGCGATTTATCATGGCCTAGGATCTTTTGCGTAAGCTGTGGAGTACTCGTAGCAGTACGGACTCCGAAATAGAAACGGTGATGTGGGGTAAAAATAAGCACGCCGCGATAAGTAAACACACTAATACGGTGCAAGGCATTGAGTAAGGTATAGGGTAAGATATGAAATGGCCACGAGTGTGTTGACAATTGTGATAATAACGCTGGGTGACAATATGTAATTAAAGTAGACAAGCCTTTGACACATTTCTTTTCTTGTTGCGGTATTATTGATTGAATAGAGAGAATGAGGAAAATATGGAAATAGAAAGCAAAACAGAAAACTATTGATATCGTACAGAGATGGGCAGCAGGCGTTGCTAATCACATGTAGGGAGCAGAGAGTACCTAGGAAGCTAAGCGCAGTCAGAAATTGGCTGGCGTATTATTAGAGACTGGACTTAGGGATGAGGATCGAGTCTATAGCCCATGCCACCCGTAAGTTAAATCTCACTTGGCACAGATATCAGTACCCCTACCCCTATAGTAGGCCATAGCCCCAAAATTAGCGGGTAATGTCAGAGTATTTCGCGTACTAGTAGCCATAGTCCTGAGGTTGCCAAGTACAATCAATCCCTCAGCCTTGTTACTTTCTAGGACAATTAGAGGTCCTTTAACGTCGCCCTTTGTTTAATTTCCCCCAAACTTCTTTGATCGAATGACGTAGTGCGTACGAGCCATACAACACGCTCTACGCGACTCGGACGTCTAGACAACATCTCATTGCCGTTGTCTTTCTCCAACAAAGCTACAAACTACACACAAACCAATACGCCCATCCATATCACATCATGCCAACCGACGTATTCTCGGAGGCGAGCCACGCAAATGGCCAGCTGCCACCATTCTCTTTACTAGGCACATCCAAAGCCGAAATTCTCCAGGAAGTTGAGGCACAATACGGATTCAGAGGCGAATTGATCGAAGATATATATCCGTGTACACCAATACAGCAGGGACTCTTGTCCTTGACCACAAAGCATGCTGGCGATTATGTTATGCACGCCACCCTCGAGTTGGCATCTGGTGTGTCTCTTGATGCATTTTGCAATGCATGGGACGAGGTCGTGAGCAGAATGCCAATTCTGCGCACGCGAATTGTGCATCATTCTACATTAGGCTTGTTGCAAGTCGTCATGAAAGAACGAATACGGTGGTTGAGGACAGGGCAGTTCAAGACGACTAGCCCTGAAGACGAAACTATCGGGCAGGCGTTTGGACAAGACCTTTCTCGCTACACAATCATTGAACTTGACAATGGAAAGACGCTGTTTAATTGGCAAATCCACCACGCTCTGTATGATGGTTGGTCTTTGGCTCAAATCACAAGTATGGTCAACCATGCTTGCCGTGGCGGCCAGCTCTCGGAACCGCGAGGTTTCAGCTCGTTTGTCCAGTATGCATTGGCGCAGAACTGCGACAATTCTCAGCTGTATTGGAAGTCAATGCTCCAAGGAAACGATTTTATACAATTCCCAACAGCTCCACCACCTACCTCCGAACGCAGAAAGGCCATGAAAACGGAGCACCGATTCCGCAGGCCACAGACGCGACCTCCAGGCATCACAAACTCGACACTCGTTTCAGCGGCTTGGGCACTGGTTGCAGGTGGCCATACGGGTTCGAACGACATAGTCTTTGGCACGACTGTCTCTGGACGGGATGCACAACTAGACGGCATAAAAGACATCGCCGGACCTACCATCGCCACAATCCCTGTGCGTGTCCGCTTCGGCAAGACACAACCCATATACACATTATTGGAAGAAATACAGCGTGGAGCAGCTGAGAGGAAACCATATGAGCAAATGGGCATACAGGCTATTGCAGCGATAGACGAAGATACCCAGCGGGCATGCACGTTTCAGACTGCCATTGTGGTTCAGCCAGTGGAAAACGATTTGTGTACAGACGAGTTAGTTGGAAGCTGGAAAACCTCGTCGAAGGAGCAGGTAGTGGGAACATATGCGCTGATGCTTCAGTGCTACCTCTTGGATAAAGATATCAGGCTGGAGGCTATCTTCAATCCCGAATCTATCGATACACCCTTGGTGAGCAGGCTACTGGAGCGAATGGACTTAGTAATGTGTCAATTGGCTGAGTCTACAACAACGTCGTGCAAGACTGTAGCAGAAATTGAGACAATGACGGCTGCAGAACAACGACGAATTTATAGCTGGAACAGCCAGGTTCCCCCAGCGGAGGAGCAGTGTATTCACAAAATGGTTCAAGAGCAGGCCCTTCAGAGTCCCGATTCGCCAGCCGTATGTTCGTGGGACGGCGCTCTCACATATCGTCAGCTGGATGAATTTTCATCTAGCTTGGCTCATCATCTCACAACAAATTTCATGGTTCAACCTGGTGTATTTGTCCCCATGTGTTTTGAGAAATCAATGTGGACCGTGGTAGCTATGCTGGGTATCCTCAAGGCCGGAGGTGCATTTGTTCCCCTCGATCCTACGCAGGCCATTCGCAGGCGAGACGGCCTTCTTAACCAAATAAACGCGCGAGTGGTGCTGGCGTCGGAAAAATACGCAGAGATGACCTTTGGCCAAGGCCGTACTGTTGTTGCAGTTGGCGACCACAGTACTTTGTCATGGGGAAATGCAGCAGCACCAGCCTCTATCCGCGTTCCACCAAAGGCAACATCAGCTGCATACTTGATTTTTACATCTGGTAGCACAGGCGAACCCAAGGGTGTAGTAATAGAGCATCGATCCGTGAGCACAAGTTGTCGCTATAATGGAGCTGCAATGGGATTTACAGCCACAACTCGTGCCTATCAATTTGCGGCGTATACATTTGATGTATCAATCCAAGAGACACTAACTACGCTTATCTACGGTGGTTGTGTTTGTATTCCGTCTGATGAGGACCGTCTGCGTGATATTGGTCAAAGTATGAACTCGATGGACGTTACTTTGGTGCTTTTGACGCCATCAACGGCGCGACTCATCCGACCATCAGCCGTCCCGACTCTACGCACCATCGTCCTGGGAGGAGAGAAGCTGGATGATGCCGATATCAGGCAATGGACACCTGATAAACAGGTCTATGTCACCTACGGACCATCCGAATGTGCCATTTCCTGCACAACAGGCCAACTGGATGATGTCAATTTGGCAGAAAAGAGAGGCTATATCGGTGCTCCCCTGGGCTGCGTCACTTGGATTGTCGACTCAGAAGACCACAACAAACTCGCTCCAATGGGCGCTACAGGCGAACTTTTGATTGAAGGCCCAATTGTTGGTAGGGGGTACCTGAACGATGACCGTAAAACAGCGGCCGTGTTTCTCGACCACACTCGCTGGTTGGAGCAGGCAGGTCGCTCGGGTCGCTTGTACAAAACAGGGGATCTAGTCCGCTATAGCGAAGACGGCAGCTTAATCTTCGTTGGCCGAAAGGATACGCAGGTTAAAATTCGAGGACAGCGCGTGGAATTAGGAGAGGTTGAACACCATCTGCGAGAATGTCTGCAGGATGCACGCGAGATCATCGTGGAATTGATCAAGCCGGAAGGAAAAGACTCGAAGCCAATGTTGGCCGCTTTTCTATGCTTGGATGCTGATCAAAACAAAGACAGTGGCAGTATACGGGTGGTTGAGATGGAGTATCAGCTCGCCGACCGCTTGCCAGCGTACATGATTCCAAGTGTCTGCTTCGCTCTGGCGGAGATGCCCAAGACGACATCCGGAAAGACTGATCGGAAGCAACTAATAGAGATGGGCCAGTCCTTCTCAGCCCAACAACTGGCGGATATGAATAGTAATAGCACCAAGAAACGCCAGCCAACCACGGAGCTTGAATCCAAGCTGCAGGATCTCTGGGCACGCGTCCTTAACATCAGCCCAGCTTCTGTGGGACTGGACGATAGCTTCTTCCGCCTGGGAGGTGATTCCATAACTGCAATGCAAGTCTCCTCTGCCGCGCGAGCTCTTCAGCTCAACATATCGACTTCTGATGTACTTCGAAAGAAGACCATTGGACGTCTCTTGTCCGATAAATCGACACTCACCATGACTCAATCGCTATCTGTAACAACAGAAGAGCAACCGGGTCGCTCATTCTCGCTGAGTCCCATTCAGAAGCTGTATTTACACCTACAGCCCAATCCAGCAGTTTGCTTTGACCAATGCTTCCTTCTTCGACTCGCTCGACGCATAACACCGGCCAACATTGAGAAGGCATGTAGCGCCGTCATTGAACATCATCCAATGCTCCGTGCTCGTTTCCGCCCAGGGCAAGGAGGCCATTTAGAGCAATCGATCAGTATTGATAACACTGCTACTTACGAATTTTCCCATTTCAAGAACCTGAGTCTAGGCGACATGGCCAAGGCCATTGCACGGAGGCGCGAGGAACTAGATATTGAGCAAGGTCCGCTCTTTGTAGCTGCTCTTTTCGACAATACTGATGGACAGAGTCTTTTCTTGGGCATCCATCATCTTGTCGTGGACCTGATGTCATGGAGAATCCTCCTCCAGGATTTGGAGCAGCTGCTCACCGCGGGGTCAATAGCTGCTCCGCCTGCCCTTACATTTCAGACATGGTGTAATCTGCAGACGGAATTCGCTGCGCAGCAATCTGCTTCTGACTATATTCTCCCGTTCAAACTGAGGCCACCAATGCCAGACTACTGGGGCGTTGATGCAGCTCGCAATCTTTGGGGAGGCACCACAAGCCGGGGTTTCCGACTTGAGAGAGATTTGACGGCCAAGCTCATGGGCTCATGCAACGACGCCTTCCAGACCCGACCGGTTGAACTCTTTCTATCAGCAATGATTCGCTCCTTTGGTATCGCCTTTACAGATCGCAACCTGCCACCTGTCTTCTGTGAGGGCCATGGCCGTGAGCCGTGGGATAGCAGCATTGACCTCTCGCGTACAGTAGGATGGTTTACAACTGTCTTCCCAGTTCAGCTGGCTGATGGTGCCGAAAAAGACTTGCGAGAGACAATCCGCCAGACCAAGGATTGCATTCGCAGCTTCAGCTCAAACGGATGGCTTTATTTCGCGTCGAGGTTTATTGAGGAGAAGTCAGCCGAGGAATTTATGTCGTTGTTTCCCGCTGAAATTGCTTTCAATTATGTTGGGGCCTACCAGCAGTTTGAGCGAAAAGATGCCTTGTTTGAGATACTCTCTCTTCCAGACGGCTCCAGTCCCGAGTCCGCTTCATTGACAAGAAGAATCTCACTGTTTGAAGTTTCGGTAACGGTTGACAAGGGTTATCTAGACGTCAGCTTTACATATCCAAAGGATGTCCAGCGTCAAGCCAGTATCACAACTTGGCTTAAACAGTACGAGGCTACATTGACACAAATGGCCGATTTTCTCCACGGCCGGGCTACGGAGTGGACCCTAGAGGACTTTCCGCTGGCCTTTGAGAGCTATACGGACCTCGATGGATTCCGGGAGGATTTCCTACCTCAGTTAGATTCTCTCCAAACCAGCGATGTTGAAGATGTATTCCCTTGCTCACCAATGCAAGAAGGCATGCTGATAAGCCAAGCCAAAAGCCCGGAGAACTATCGCGTAGCTTTGCTACTAGAAGTTGTGCCTACTCGACCTGAGGCCAAGATTGATCTGGATCGGCTACGAGATGCTTGGATACATGTTGTTGAGCGACACGGTCTTCTCCGCGCCCTGATTGTCGACAACCTTGCAGGAACTTCCCAATTCACACATATACTGCTAAAGAATCCCGAGCCCAATATTACATGTCTTCCAAATAGCGATGGCGCCTCCAGTGTGGAGGCCTTCCGACAACGATACGGTCTCAACAGTTACCAACGGGGGAGCCTCCAGCATCATGTTACTTTGTGTCAAGGGCCTAACGATACATCGGCGTACTTCTACCTTGAAATGAACCACGCCATCTCGGATGGTTACACCCAGAATATCCTGTTATCCGATTTACAAAAAGCCTACAGCGGCAGTTTCGATTCAGATGCACCATTATACAAAAATTACATCTCTTATCTGGCTAAACAGCCGTACGAAGAAGGCCGCCGATACTGGTCCGAGTACCTGACGGGTGTAGAGCCCTGCTACTTCCCCTCGCTACGAGATGGCAGCCCAAACGAAGAAGTCAGGCACAGTGTCATCCACGTACCAAATCTGGATGCTAAGAAAATACTCGACTTTTGCGCAGAATGGGAGGTGACGGTGGCGACAGTCGTCCAGGCGGCGTGGGCACTCATCTTAAGTCGATACAGCGGCTCTACCATGACATGTTTCGGAAATCTTTCCTCGGGACGTGACTTGCCTATTAATGGCGTAGATGATATCGTCGGACCGTTGATCGGCATGTTAACGTGCCGTGTCGACCTCGCCACATCTCGAACCGTGCTTGAGCTACTGCGAGATGTTCAGGAAGACACCTGGAAGAGCTTGCCATTCCAGTCATTCCCACTGTCTGCTGTTCACTCTGAGTTGAATCTTGGAGCCATTGCTCTCTTCAATAGCGGAGTCTCTTTCCAAAACCATGGCAGGAAAGATGAAATTGATACTAGCGAAATCAATTTCGAGTATATAGATCAACTGGATCCAACAGAGGTAAATCTTCACCGCCACTAATGTTGCCAACTGTTACGCTTCTTTCTCAATGTCCAGACCAAACTGACTCGAATGATTCAAATAGTACGATATACACGTCAACGCTGTCACCAGTGATAAAGGACTCGCCGTCACAGTATCATATAGCCATCGAATCATGACTGCGACGCAGGCAGCGCGGGTTGCGGAAAGCCTGAGCGTCGCCATGTCTGCCCTTACCACACAACCACATGGGAACGTGCAGGATCTCGAAATCATAGGCCCCTCGGACATAGAACGCCTTTGGAGTTGGAATCGTGATGTGCCGGCAGGCATTGAACGTTGTGTGTATGAACTGATCGACGATCGGACAACCCAGCATCCAGCAGCGCCGGCCATATGCGCCTGGGACGGCAGTGCGACTTATGCCGAGTTGGATCAATTATCGACAAACCTGGCTGGACATCTTCAATCTAAGGGAATTGGAAAGGAGATGTTTGTGCCCATGTGTTTCGAAAAGTCGATGTGGGCTGTGGTGGCCATACTGGGAGTACTTAAGTCCGGAGGCGCATTTGTCCCCTTGGATCCATCGCAGGCTCCGAATCGTCGAGAGGGTCTTCTAGCTCAGACTAACGCATCTTTTATCCTTACCTCTCCAAAGTACGCTGATCTTCCGTTTGGCGCAAATCGCGAAGTTATCTCTGTTGGCCCTGAAAGCACTTCACAATGGACGAAGATAAGTGCAACTTCTCTGACTCCTCCAACGCCAACCACCGCTGCCTATATGATATTTACTTCTGGAAGTACTGGAGAGCCAAAGGGAGTATTAATTGAGCACCGGTCAGTAGGAACTAGCTGCTGGGCCCATGGAGGCAGGGTTGGCTTTAATGCCTCCTCACGCGTGTTACAGTTTGCCGCCTATACGTTTGACGCTTCCTTGATGGATGTTTTGACAACTCTTATATATGGAGGGTGCATCTGTATACCCTCAGAAGAAGACCGCTTGGTCAACATGGCCCAGTGCATTAATGCAATGCAAATCAACCTGGCCTTTTTAACGCCATCTATTGCACGTCACATCGAGCCGTCGAGCGTACCGACTTTGCAGACACTGATCCTCGGAGGCGAGAGAGTCGCAAACAGCGATTATACTATGTGGAGTGATGAGGGTCGAACACTTCTGAATGGTTATGGTCCCACGGAATGCTCTATTGGATGCATGGTAAACACTATGGACTCGAATACTGTAGATCAGGGATGTATTGGCAAGGCTGTCGGTTCAGTCAGCTGGATTGTTGATGCTAGTGACCACAATAAGCTTGTGCCCATTGGCGTGGTTGGTGAGCTGCTTATCGAGGGGCCAATTGTTGGTCGAGGATATCACTGTCGTCCTGAGAAGACAAACGAAGTCTTTATTCAAGATCCCCACTGGCTAACTCGAGGCGTGACTGAGACCTCCCCTGACCGCGGCGCAATACCTGGCCGCCACGCTCGCCTTTACAAGACTGGCGACTTGGCCCGGTACAATGAAGACGGTAGCGTGAGTTTTATCGGGCGCAAAGACAACCAGGTCAAGATCCGTGGCCAACGTGCTGAACTGGGAGAAATTGAGTACCAGGTGCAGCAGTGCCTGGATGCTCACCAGATTGCGGTCGAAGTCATTTTGCCAGCAAACGATGCATCAAGTGCCATGTTGGCAGCCTTTGTATGCAGGGGGGATGCCGAATTAGATGCTGTTGATGCCGCTGGTGCCTGGGTCCAAGTGGATGATACAGTCGGTATCTGGATCATTACCGTGCCACCCGAAACGGAAGATCAGCTAGCTCGCCATCTACCCAGTTACATGGTTCCAACTGTCTATTTTAAGCTCGTGGCAATGCCTATGACAGTCTCTGGCAAGATAGACCGAAACCGACTGCGTCAGATTGGCGCTTCGTTTTCTGTTCAACGGCTGGCGGAATTGCGCGGAATTGCCTTGGGCACGAAGCGCCAACCGACGACCGACGTCGAAATTCGACTGCGGCAGCTTTGGTCTCAGGTGCTCAATGTTAGTGCTGAAGTCATTGGCCTGGACGACAACTTCTTTCTCCTTGGCGGACAATCTATTTCTGCGATGAAGTTGATTACTTTAGCTCGCTTGATGGGCCTGCAGTTTTCCGTTGCCGATGTTTTTCAGCATCCAAAATTGCACAGTTTGGCCAGAGTCTTGTCAGAAGTAGCTAGCAATGACGGCATGGAGGAGGTGCCTGCGTTCTCACTCCTTGGCAGTAGCCCAAAGTTGCCGACCTGGCGTGCAGATATAGCTAAGAGTCTGAATCTTGAGACGGCCATGATTGAGGACATGTATCCCTGTACCGCCCTTCAAGAAGGCCTGATGGCGCTATCAGCTAAAAATCTGGGCGACTACGTTTTGCAGCAAGTCCTAGATTTGTCAGATGTTGATATGAATGCGTTCAAGGATGCGTGGGAACAAACGGTACAGAGCAATCCAATTCTTCGGACGCGGATTGTACAACATAGCGAATTAGGGCTTCTTCAAGTGGTTGTAAAAGAGTCAATTCGATGGGGTCAAGAAAGCAATATTAACAAATACCTCCAAGATGATCTATCGCTGCCCATGGGTTTAGGCCAGTCACTAGTGCGGTATGCGTTCATCAATAACGGCTCCTCCAGCCAGGGGCAGTTCGCCTTCACGATACACCACGCCCTCTACGATGGCTGGTCTCTGCCACGAGTACTGGCCTCAGTTAATCAGGCTTACAACGGCAAGACGCTCTCGCGGAACCCCGGCTTCAACATTTTTGTAAAATATCTCATGGAGAATAGGGAAGACGATATCGAAGCATACTGGCAAGCGATGTTTGCGTCGTGCGAGCCGCAAAGCTTCCCAACACTTCCCACTTCTATCCGAGAACCCAAAGCCGATTCCTCCGCCGATCACATGTGCGCGCTGCGTCTTCCCGCTCATAGCCATATTACTCTGTCGAGTCTGGTCCGAGCCGCGTGGGCGATAGTTCATCAGCAGCGCACAGGTTCCACGGACGTCGTATTCGGTGCGATTCTTTCTGGTCGTAATGCGCCAGTAGCTGATATTGAGAATATCATCGGACCAACAATCGCTACTGTTCCAGTTGTGGTCCATGTTGAGCCAACTCAATTGGTATCCACATTTTTGCGCGAAGTGCAAGATGCTTCCATTGAAATGATTCCATATCAGCATATTGGTCTACAACGCATTGCCAAGATAGATGCAGGCACCCAGCGAGGATGCAATTTCCAGACGTTGCTTGTTGTGCAGCCTCCAGACGAAGGGCTGGCTAATACTGACAGCCTTGGAGAGTGGCGATTGGCATCCGGCGCCGACAACTTTTCTTCATATGCGCTTACCTTGACCTGTGGCTCAGATAACAATGGTGTGAAATTGAATGCCAATTTTGACTCGAAGGTGGTTGAACCCTGGCTGATGAAGAAGATGTTGGAAGAGTTGGACTTTGTCATGCAACAACTGGTACGAGAGACAGCTCCGCACCAAACGTTAGGTGACATTGACACGCTCACGCCCTCTGGAAGAGAGGAAATATGGTCAAGAAATACCAGTGTGCCCGGCGTGGAGCGGTGCATCCACGACTTGATCGGTGAACAGGTGAAGAAGCGTCCACAAGAGCCAGCAATCACTGCATGGGATGGCGAGATTTCCTACAAAGAGCTCGACGAATTATCCACGCGCCTGGCCCATCACTTAATAAAGCTAGGTGTTACACACGAATCTTTTGTGCCCTTGTTTTTTGAAAAATCCATGTGGACAATCGTGGCCATGCTGGGAGTGTTTAAAGCTGGCGGCTCCTTTGTGCCATTTGATCCTGCACACTCCTCTCGGCGCCGACAAAATCTCTTGCTTGACCAGACCAATGCTACCATCGTTCTCATGTCTGCTAAATACTCTGGTTCCATTCCGGTTGGCAGTGGCCGCAAGGTTGTTACTGTTAGCGGCGGCGATTCGGCGGCGTGGGAGCCTGTATCGCAAGCTGTTCCAATAATGATGCCGACACCTTCATCTGCCGCATATATGTTGTTTACATCAGGAAGTACTGGAGAGCCAAAAGGTGTTGTTATTGAGCATCGCTCTTTAAGCTCTAGTTGCTGGTATCACGGTGCTAGGGTTGGATTTAACACATCTTCACGCGTCTTGCAATTTGCAGCCTATACATTTGATGCATGTATAATGGAGATTATAACCACTCTTATTTACGGAGGATGTATTTGCGTTCCATCAGACAAAGATCGTCTTGAAAGTCTTCCAGAAAGCATGAGTGCTATGGGTGTGAATCTGACATTTCTAACACCTTCAGTCGCGCGCCTCATAAAGCCTGCGTCCGTGCCAAGTCTCCAAACCCTTATTTTGGGCGGAGAGCGAGTAACTGAAGACGACGTGAAGAGATGGGAACACCGACAACCGCCAGTACAACTATACAATGGCTATGGTCCTACCGAAACCACGGTCTTTGCTGTAATGGACGAGCTTAGCTCAGAGAGACCCGTTGTCATTGGCAAGTCTGTAGGCTCGGTGAGCTGGATTGTCGACGCAAACGACCATAGTAAATTGCTGCCCATTGGCGCAGTTGGCGAGCTTGTGGTCGAGGGACCCATTGTTGGCCGAGGATACCTGCACGATGCCATTAAAACCGCCGCGGCTTACATCGAGGATCCCGCCTGGCTCCTATGCGGAGCCCCTACCGGCGGGATACCTGGTCGACACGGTCGAGTCTATAAAACTGGTGACTTAGTGCGATATACTGAGCAAGGCAGCTTGAGCTACTTGGGCCGCAAGGACAACCAGGTCAAAATCCGCGGGCAGCGGATAGAGCTGGGAGAGGTAGAACACGGTTTGGCAGAATGCATGCCGGACGCCCGTCACATTGCTGCAGAGATCGTGGTGCCAGAAAGAGATGGTTCAAGTCCAATGCTGGTGGCGTTTATATGCGTCGATAAGGCTGCCTCAGCCTCAGGGGGCATTGATATAGAGGCCATGGAGATATCGGCCGACATGGAAAGCCAGCTTAGATATCGTTTGCCAGGCTACATGATGCCCAGTGCATACTTTGCCCTTTCGGTGATGCCAACCACAACGTCCGGCAAGATTGATCGAAAACGCCTACGTGAGATGGGTGCCAGCTTTTCGGCACAACAGCTCTTGGAGGCAAGCAATCGTGGTGAGAAGCGTCAGCCCACTACCGACGTTGAACATCAGCTGCAACGACTTTGGGCTAGAGTGCTCAATTTGACTGAAGTCATTGGCCTTGACGACAGCTTCTTCCATCTGGGAGGTGACTCGATTGGAGCTATGAAGTTGGTTGCAGAGGCTAATGAGGACAATCTATTACTTTCAGTTGCGGATATTTTCCGCTGTCCAACACTAGCACAGATGGCCGAAGTAGCAATCCCGCAAGATAAGAATGGCCATTCCTTGGACTATGCGCCGAATTTCTCACTGATTGAGGATGTTGTGGATGTTTCCCTCTGCTGCGATGATATTGCCGATACCTTGAAGGTGGACGTATCGCAGATTGAAGATGTCTATCCTTGCACTGCTCTTCAGGAGGGACTTGTTGCGTTGACAACCAAACAACCCGGTGCCTATGTTTGGCAAAAGGTCTTGAAAATGTCTTCAGAGGTCAACTTGCATATGTTTCGTGAGGCCTGGGAGCGAACCGTGCATATGACGCCGGTTCTTCGGACGCGAATCGTCCAGCATGAACAGATTGGCCTACTCCAAGTAGTGCTAAAGGGCGGAATTAAATGGAATCAGGCAGACGACTTAGACGACTATCTTCAGCAAGATCAATCGCAGCTGATGGGTCTTGACCAACCACTGGCTCGCTACGCATTAATATGTAATGCATCCACACAGCAGAGGTGGTTTGTATGGACCATCCATCACGCACTTTATGATGGCTGGTCGCTGCCGCAGGTCTTGAAAACAGCTGAGGATGCTTACCAAGGCATTCAACTCGTCCGGCGGCCGAGCTTCAGCCTCTTCGTCAAAGATGTCGTTGCCATGAAGCGCAGAGATGGAGCAAGAAAGTACTGGGAGGCTCTGTTCGCAGGGTGCAACCCGGAGGCATTCCCACCGTTGCCTTTGCAGACGTCTGTGCTGCATGAACCAAGGGCAGACTCAGCTGTCGACCTTGATTGCCCGGTTCCCAGCACGCCTGGCAACATCACGTTATCAACATTGATCCGAGCAGCCTGGGCCCTGGTCCTGCACCACCATACGAGCTCAGATGATGTGGTCTTTGGCGTCACTCTCACTGGGCGAAATGCGCCAGTAGCTGGCATCGAAAATATCGTCGGACCAACAATAGCGACAGTTCCCGTCGTAATTCGTACTGACCTGAAGCAGTCGGTGGCTGCATACTTGGACCAAACACAAAGTGTTGCCGTGGACATGATTCCATACGAACAGACTGGTCTCCAGCAGATTGCAAAATTCAACGTCGACACTATGGAATGCTGTAAATTCCAAAATCTGCTGGTGATTCAGCCTGTAGACGATAACCTCCCCACAAACAACAACGTCTTTGGTGAATGGGGAGGATCGGCAGCAGCCGCAGAAAGCTTTTCATCATATGGATTAGTGCTGGAAGTAGAGCTCGGTGCGAACAAGATTAACGCGGCGGCCACATTTGACTCGAGGATGATCCAGCCATGGTTGGTGCGTAAGTTGCTTGAACGACTGGCAAGCCTGATGCATCAACTCGCCGAAGCAAGGCCCGAGCAGGCACTTGCAGAACTCAATATGGTAACGTCTCAGGATCTCAAGCAGGTATGGGACTGGAACAAATCTGTGCCGGAACCAGTAGAGCGATGCATCCATAACATGGTTGACGAGTATATTGAAAGCCAGCCTGATGCACCCGCCGTGAATTCTTGGGATGGAGATTTAACTTACGCCGAGCTTGGAGACCTGTCATCTCGACTGGCTCAGCATCTAATCACCCTTGGAATCGGTGCCAATGACGATACTATTGTGCCGCTGTGCTTCGAAAAATCACGCTGGGCAGTTGTGGCGATGCTAGCTGTGCTCAAGACGGGTGCTGCTTTTGTAATGCTTGAACCTTCTTTGCCGGAGGCTCGTCTTCGCTCCATCGTTGAGCAGACCGAGTCCAAACTGGTGATTTCATCTATTGAGCAAGCCGCAATACACCCCAATCTTACAGAGACAACCATTTCTGTTGGGTGCGACTATCTTCATAGCCTCTCAGAGTCATCCGTTGCACCCACTGTCGAACAGAATCCTTCCTCCACCATGTATGTCATCTTCACTTCCGGCAGCACTGGAAAGGCAAAGGGCGTGCTTGTTACACATCGTGCATTTTGCTCTGCCACCGTCTACCAAGCTGGCCGCATAGGATTTGTCAAATCTATGCGGTCGTATGAGTTTGCATCGTATTCCTTCGACGCGTCAATCGAGGTCATCTTCTTTAGCCTGGCTACTGGTGGCTGTCTTGTTGTGCCGTCAGACTGGGATCGCAAAAATAACTTGACTGGCTCACTGGTGGCGTCCAAGGCAGAGTTGGTCGATATAACACCATCGATCGTTAGGACGTTGGACCGTGACCTGTTGGTTGACTTGAAGGTCGTTATCATGGGTGGAGAGCCTGCCAAGAAGGAAGATGTGACAGGTTGGCACGACGGCATGTATTCCGTCGTTACATACGGCCCATCCGAATGTACTCCACAGTCTATGGTCAAGCGCGGCTTCACTATGGACGATGATGCGACTAATATCGGCTATGCTGCAGGATCAGTAACGTGGGTGGTTGATGCAACTGACAGCAATCGGCTTGTCCCCATTGGAGCCATCGGAGAACTCTTGTTAGAGGGCCCAATTGTCGGCAAAGGCTACTTACATGACCCAGAAAAGACCGCCGCCGTCTTCATTCAAGATCCGTCTTGGCTGCTGGAGGGCGCTCCTGGCCACCTCGGTAGACAGGCCCGCATCTACAAGACGGGTGATCTGGTGCGATACAACGCGGATGGTAGCATGAACTACATTGGCCGCAAAGACAACCAAGTCAAGATTCGTGGACAGCGTGTGGAGCTGGGAGAAGTCGAGAACCATATCCTGGCTTGCGTTCATGGTGTCCGTGAGGTTGCCGCCGAGGTCATCCTACCGGCTGGCGATGGCGCAAGCCCTACACTTGTTGCCTTCCTATTGATGCAGGAAGATTATATACCGAAAGAAAATGCTGATGGCAATTTATATGAGGACGGGGATCTACGAGCCCGCGTGCTCAGGATTTCTGCTACGGCTGACGGGTACTTGACAGAGCGACTACCGAAATACATGGACCCAGCAATATACTTTACCCTCAAGGAAATGCCCGTGAACAGCTCAGGAAAGACAGATCGCCGACAGCTTCGCGCCATTGGTGCCAACTTCTCGACGCGAGAGCTCGCAGAGAAGCTGAGCGGATCCCGCCGCAACAAGCCCAAACCTTCTACGGCGAGAGAGCTTGTACTCCAGGGAATTTGGGCTCGTATCCTCAATATCGATGCATCTGACATTGGCGCAGACGATAGCTTCTTCCATTTGGGCGGTGACTCTATCTTGTCAATGAAATTGGTGGCCGCAGCCCGCCGCGCTGATATTGCTCTCTCCGTTGCTGATATCTTCCACAATCCCCAACTATCTGCCCTCGCGCGCGTATCATCTACATCTACATCTAGCATTGCGTCCAATGAACTGGAGAAGCTAGAGCCATTTGCCTTATTAGGTGGAAATGACGACAACACGGAGCACCGCAGCCGCATCGCTGCCGCTTGTCATCTTAGCCCAGAACTGATCGTTGATGCATACCCATGTACGCCACTACAAGAAGGTTTACTCTCTCTGACGGCCAAGTCTGCCGGTGCCTACACTACACGCTCTATTTTAACTCTTTCGGAAAGTGTGGACATGGATCTTTTCCGCCATGCTTGGGAACAGGTCGCGCAAATGCTGCCAATCCTACGTACACGCATCATTCAAGATGCAGAGCTCGGTCTTGTTCAGGCAGTTGTTCATGAAGATATACAGTGGCGTAGCGGAAAGGACCTTAATAAATTCATCCAGGAAGATGCCGCCGAGCCAATGGGTCTTGGTCACTCGCTTTCCCGGTACGCCATTATCGTGGAAGAAGAAGCGTCATCCAAGCAAAGGCGTTGCTCGTTCGTCTGGACAGTACACCATGTGCTATACGATGGCCAATTCTTTAGCCAGATTCCTCAACTCGCCTATCAAATCTACAAGGGCTTGCCGCAGCCAATCTTCAAAGACTTCAAGTACTTTTCAAGATATATTAAGAACATGAACATGAAGGCTGTGGATACATATTGGCGATCTGAATTTGACGGCTATGAGTTTACGCCATTCCCGGCGCCTCTATTAATATCAGAGCCCGTGGCAGCTAGCTCCATTGTCCGGCGCCAGATTCATCTCCCTCCCAGAGCAGAGCCCGATATTACCACAGCTAGTCTTGTTAGAGCCGCTTGGGCCTTGACCATGGGAGCCTGTTCCAACTCGGCGGACGTCGTCTTTGGAGTTACAGTTACTGGGCGTCAGTCGGACTTGGCTGGTGTTGAGAATATTGCGGGACCGACGTTTGCCACAGTGCCGGTGCGAGTCCAACTGCACCAGACGCAGACAGTGATGGCGTATCTTCGCCAGGTTCAAGATCAATCAATCAAAATGATACCCTATGAGCAGGCAGGGTTACAACGAATTAAGAATGTCTCTCAAGAGGCTCATCTGGCTTGTCAGTTTCAAACCCTGCTTGTTATTCAGCCGGCTCCGGAGGAGGATATGGACGCCTTTGATAAAGAACTCGGCACTTGGATAGGGGACATGGACATTCAGAACTTTGCGTCATATGCACTCAACTTAATTTGTACCATGAGCCCTGACGGATTAATGATTGATGCTATTTTCTATCCGGCTGTTGTAAGCAAGTGGGTCGTGGAGGCCATGATGGAGCGTCTTGGCTGCGTGATACAGCAGCTAGCATCCGCTACCTCAGACAGAACTCTGTCTAACATCGATACTCTCTCGACTACTGATTATGAGTGGATATGGTCGAGGAATGCCAAAGTGCCTGTGGCGGTAGAGAGATGTATACATACGCTGGTGGGAGATCAGGCAACTACGCGGCCCGAGCAGATGGCTATCTGCGCCTGGGACGGAAAGCTTACATATGCGCAGCTATACGAAAAGTCGATACGCCTGGCGCACGTCCTGGTAGGTCTTGGAGTTGGAAAACAGCAGCCATTGGTACCCATGCTTTTCGAAAAGTCAAGGTGGACAGTGGTCGCCATGATAGCGGTGATGATGGCTGGTGGTGCCATTGTTCCAATCGATCCTTCGCAACCAGCAGATCGAAGAGAGCGCCTTGTATCACAAACTGGTGCCAAGCTGATTATTACCTCGGCTCAGTTTGCCAAAATGATGACGAGACCTAGCCGAGTCGTCGTTGCCGTCGATGAGGAAAACGTTGCAAGTCTACCGGAGCCACTGCGAAGTGCCATTTTGGCACCTGTTGAGGCACAGATGACAGCGTACATCATGTTCACATCTGGCAGTGACGGACAACCAAAGGGTGTGGTCGTGAACCATCAAGCTAATACCACCAGTTGTCTGAGTAACGCACGATCGATGAAGATTAGCGATCATACTCGCATTTTGCAATACTCACCATATTTCCTTGATGTCAGCATGCTAGAAATTTTCGCAACTCTTGCGCATGGAGGCTGCGTTTGTGTGCCATCAGAAGACCAGAGACTCAACCAGCTGGAAGACTTCATCAATAGCCACAGCGTTAACTTCTGTATTCTAACCCCCACTGTGAGCCGGCTGCTTGAACCTAGCCGCGTTCCATCGCTATCGACTGTTATCCTTGCTGGTGAGACCTGCGAGGATCAAGTGTTTGGCCGATGGAAGCATCACGCTTCAGTCTGCAACGCATACAGACATACAGAAAGCACAATGTGCTCACTTCATAACTTCGACATGGCCATGTCGGACGGATTCTCTCTCGGCACGGCTGTAGGTGCGGTATTCTGGGTTACGGAGACGGGAGATGTAAATCGACTAGCACCGCCAGGAGCTGTTGGTGAGCTTGCCATTGAAGGCCCAGTACTGGCGCAGGGTTACCTGAACAATCCAGACAAGACGGCAGTTTCATTCGTTCAAGACCCAGCTTGGCTTTTACGCGGTGCTGTTGGGCACAAAGGCCGGCGCGGCCGTCTCTATAAGACGGGTGACTTGGTCCGATATAGCGAAGATGGGAGCCTCATATATCTTGGACGTCGCGATACTCGAGTCACTATCCGTGGGCAGCGCGTGGACTTAGCTGAGGTCGAGTATCACGTTAAAGCTAGTGTTCCAGGAGTCCAAAGAGCTGTCGCTAAAGTCATGATGCCGAGCGGTGACGAAGCCAGTTCTATGCTGGCGGCATTCCTCGTCATGGAAGAGTCGCCGGATAGACCTAAGGGGATCCATGTAATGACCATCTCTGCCGCATTAGACGACGAATTAGCGGAGCGGCTGCCAGCACACATGATCCCGTCGATTTACTTCACCATGAATGGACCATCGATGAATAGCTCTGGCAAGGTGGATCTTAGCTCTTCCGGAGATAGCCTATCGGCACAACAGCTCACAGAGATGCTGAGCTCATCTCGACCCAGCAAGAGAGTTCCAACTACAGTAACAGAGTTAGCATTACAACAAATCTGGGCTCGCATTCTTAATATCGATATTGCTTCTATCGGTGCTGACGATAGCTTCTTCCGAAAGGGTGGAGACTCCATTGCAGCCATGAAACTAGTTTCTGAAGCTCGTCGCGTCGGCATAGCAATCTCTGTTGCAGACATCTTCCGCAACCCACGTTTATCAGCACTAGCAAGCCTATCCCCTCGTATAGAGGATGAGCTGTCGGATGAGATCGAGGAGTTTAGCCTCCTTGGCGAAGACGTGGCACTCTCCCGTAACCGCATTGCGGCTGCTTGTCATCTTGAGCCAAGTGTAATTCAAGACGCATATCCCTGCACGTCACTGCAGGAGGGTCTTCTTTCATTGACCACTCAATCCTCTGGCGCCTACGTCGAGCGAATCATCGTGGCCCTACCAGAACATGTCGACCTGGAGATGTTCCGCTATGCCTGGGAGCAAGCTGTGCAAACCCTATCTATTCTTCGTACACGAATTATCCATGACGAGCAATTTGGCTTGGTCCAGGTGATAATCAAGGAAGATATGCAGTGGGCCAGCGGAAACTCTCTTAGTACGTTCCTCGAGCAGGATGCTGCAGAGTTGATGGGCCTTGGCCGCCCTCTCTCTCGTTATGCTATAATACAAGACAAGACGCAACAATTGCGACGTGCCTGGTTTGTTTGGACAGTACATCACGCACTTTATGATGGGCAATTTCTTGCCCGGGTCCCTCAGCTTATTAGCCAAATCTACAAAGGGTTACCCCAGCCAGCCTTTAAAGACTTTAAATATTTTGCCAAATACTTAAAGAGTATAAATACAGAGGCTCTTAATGATTATTGGCGATCTGAATTTAAAGGCTATGATTCTACGCCGTTCCCCACGCCATCAGGTACTACAATAACAGCCAATAGCACCGCAGAGCGTCGACTTCAATTACCACCTATTTCAGATCCCACTATTACCGTGGCTAATATTATCCGTGCAGCCTGGGCGCTAGTAATAGCTGCCGACTCAGGGACAAATGATGTTGTTTTTGGCGCCACTGTTACTGGACGCAAGGCAGCGGTCGCTGGTATTGAAGATTTAGCAGGACCTACTATTGCAACAGTACCAGTTCGGATTCAGACCATTGCAGCCCAAGGAGTTACTGCTTTCCTCCGTCAGGTACAGGAACAGTCTATTCAAATGATTCCTTATGAGCAAGCTGGACTGCAAAGAATTCGAGAGATATCCGAAGAAGCTAGCCGCGCTTGCCAGTTTCAATCGCTACTTGTTATTCAGCCTAGCCAGGAGGCGGATATCACGGAACTGGCCGGTGGAGACCTTGGCCAATGGACCAGTGATTCGGAAGTGACGAGCTTTTCCACCTATGCTCTGAATCTCACCTGTTCCTTAACTAATGATGGGGCCAAGTTTGAGGCCATCTTCGATTCGACAGCTATAAGTCAATGGAACGTTGAGGCTATGCTAGAGCGGCTAAACCATATCATAGAGCAGTTAGCATCGGTTCCTGAAGGCCAAAATATCACCATCGCTGATATTGACCTTCTTTCTACAACTGATCGAAAACAATTGTGGTTATGGAACAGCGCGGTGCCCACAGCGGTGGAGAAGTGTGTCCATAATCTCATAGAGGAGCAAGCCTTGGCCTGCCCACAGGCAGCGGCCATATGTGCCTGGGATGGCGATTTAACATACAGCGAGCTGGATACTCTGGCAACCCGGTTAGCGCAACATTTGATCGATATAGGTGTAGGTTCAGAGGCCATGGTAGCGTTATGCTTTGACAAGTCCAAGTGGGCGGTCGTTGCTATGATTGCCGTTCTCAAGGCTGGTGGAGCCTTTGTTCCTTTCGACATGACACAGGCCTCAAGTCGAAGAGAAGCTGTCTTTACTCAGATCGGCACGCATATGGTATTGTCGTCAAATAGCTACGCCGCCATGCTTGCAGCTCCTGGCCGAACCGTTATTTCTGTTGATGGCGAGAACATCCAGGACTTGCCAACAACATCGAGAACTCAACGAGCCTCGCACCCGCAACCTTCCTCTGCAGCCTATGTTTTCTTTACATCTGGAAGCACGGGGCAACCCAAGGGCGTCATGGTCGATCACCGTGCCGTTAGTACTAGCTGCGTTAGCCATGGACGCGAAATTGGCTTCAACAGACAGACACGAGTGCTGCAGTTTACCTCGTACACGTTTGATGTAAGCATCATGGAGGTGCTAACTACCCTCATCTACGGGGGATGTATATGTGTGCCTTCCAATGAGGAGAGGTTCAACGATCTAGAGGGAAGCATCGAGAGGATGAAAGCCAATCTCGCGTCGCTTACGCCATCAGTGGCGCGACTTGTAGATCCAAGGCAGACCCCGTCAGTCAAGACAATCGTGTTGGCTGGAGAAAACGCTAGCGACCAAGACTTCAACCGGTGGTCGCATATTTCGCGAATCAACGCGTATGGCCCAACAGAGAGTACTATCTTCTGTTCAATCAATAAGATCAGCGCCAGCAATGACCGCAGTGGTTCATGTATCGGAAAAGCCGTGGCTTCGGTGTGCTGGGTGGTGTTACCCAGCGATGCTAACCGTCTCGCCCCCGTCGGTGCCATTGGTGAGCTTTTAGTCGAAGGTCCAATTCTGGCTCGAGGCTACTTTAATGACCCAGAAAAGACGGCGGCAGCATTCATTGAGAGTCCCCCTTGGCTTCTCCAAGGCGGTCGCAGCGGGCGCTTGTATAAGACGGGAGACTTGGTGCGATATAATCCGGACGGTAGCTTGACTTATATGGGCCGTAAGGATAACCAAGTCAAAATTCGCGGGCAGCGGGTCGACCTAGGAGAGGTTGAGTATCATGTACAATCATGTGTTCCCGGTCTTCGTCAGGTCGTTGCGGAGATAGTCGTGCCTGGAGGAGACGGGGCAACCCCTATACTTGCGGCATTCGTCGTCCTAGACAAAGAGTTAACATCGAATGAGGCACAAGTCATCAACGTGAGTCGGGAAGCAGAAGACAAATTGTCTGAGCAACTACCCACTTACATGGTACCCAAAGTCTTCTTTGCCGTCAACAAGATTTCCATTAACGGCTCGGGCAAAACAGACCGGGGGCTATTACGTCGCATTGGGGCAGAATTCTCCACGCAACGGCTAGCCGAACTGCAGAGCAGCAGCCTTGCCAACAAGCGAGCTCCATCCTCAGAGACGGAGAAGGCATTGCAGCAGATCTGGGCACGCGTTCTCAACATTGACCCGGCTACCATCGGAGCAGATGAGAGCTTCTTCCGTCTCGGTGGCGATTCGATCACCGCCATGCAGGCTTCTGCCGCTGCTCGTTCCTCATTGATTGACATCTCAACCGCAGACATTCTCCGGAAAAAAACGATATCTCGGCTAGCAGCGACTGCTCTTGTGCCTAGGCAGTCATCCAGTCTTGATACTACCGACAATCACGACGATGGCCAGCCATTCCAGCTGGGTCCCATCCAACAATTTCACACTCAACTGGAGCCCAATCCCACCAGGTGTTTCGACCAGAACTTTCTCCTCAAATTACGCAAAGTGCTTCCATTCGCGTCTGTGGCACAAGCTGTCGAGACCATCGTGTCAAGACACCCCATGCTACGCGCCCGGTTTAGCCAGACAAGTGAGGGAGTATGGCAACAACGCATCACTAACGATGTCTCTGGCTCGTTCCATTTAAAGAAAGCTTCAAATGCAATAATTTCAGGGCCAGGAGAAGCGGAATGTATTCGCCAATGCCGTGAATTACTCGACATTGAGAGTGGCCCTCTTCTCGCGGCAGTTCTGTATGAAGATGACACGGAGAGCCAGAAGCTCTTTGTCACAGTTCACCACCTCGTCATCGACCTCGTGTCGTGGCGTGTGCTGCTCATGGAATTGGAGGAGTTTTTGAGCGTTGGTAAGCTGGAATCCCCTGCTACGACAAGCTTTCGCACGTGGTGCGACCTACAGGGGCAGTTTGCAGCGGAGCATCTCAAGGGTCAGCAATTTGAGGCGTTCAAAGTCCCACCGCCGCTTCTATCATATTGGGGTATACAAAGTGATGAGAACGTCACCGGTGCCACTACGGCCAAGTCGTTTGTTCTAGATGATGCTACCAGCTCGGCGCTTCTCGGCGACGACTGCAACCAAGTATTCAACACGCGACCCATGGAGCTGATGGCGGCCGCACTTGCACACTCTTTCCGCAATGTATTCGAAGATCGTGAACCGCCGGCAATATTCAGCGAAGGCCACGGCCGAGAGACTTGGGACGACAACATCGAAATCGACATCACTCGCACCATAGGCTGGTTTACAACAATATTCCCAGTACATGTGCCCACTGCTCAAGGTAGCTCTGTGGATGACACAATCCGCCAGACCAAGGACTTTGTCCGCAAGCTATCAAAGAATGGCTGGTCGTATTTCACATCGAGATTTGCAGACCAAAATAAGGCCAAGGCGAATATTTCTGGGTTTCCTGCCGAGATACTACTAAATTTTGCCGGTTCATATCAACAACTGGAGCGAGGTGCATCACTCTTCGAACCGCTCCCTTTGCCAGAGGGTTGTGACCCAACATCCTTGTCCGGAGTGCGGCGATATGCTCTATTCGACGTCTTAGCAGCAGTGGACAAGGGGCGCCTGGCTATATCGATTGTATATCCCAAGAATGCCCATCACCAATCCAAGATCAGTACGTGGGTAGAGCAATATCAGTCTCTTCTCCAAACCATGGCGGCACTGCTGCCACAACAAAGCCAACAATGGACGCTGGCTGACTACCCAATGGCCTTTTCATCGTATGACCACTTGACTGAATTCCAAACCAATGTGCTGCCAGAGCTGGGCGTGACCATGGCTGAAATCGAAGACATCTACCCGTGTACGCCAGTCCAGGAACGGATTCTGGCTGCCCAAGCCAAAAACCCAGAGACCTATCGGGTTGTACTAGAGCTCGAGGTACTCGCCACCGGTGGCAGTGACCGAATTGACCTATCCAGGATCGAGCGGACTTGGCGTGACATTGTGCAGCGCCACTCATTATTGCGTGCCCATTTGCTCACCGGCATAGTAGGGAGCTCTAACACAATGCATGTTGTACTAAAGAACCCTGTTCCAAGCATCTCATACATTCCTTACACGAATGGGAATGGAGCCAATAGCAAACAGAAGAACTGTCAGCCTTCAGCTGGCTATGGCAAACGCGGCCTCCAACATAACCTGTCCATCTCTCAGCTCGACAATGCCCGCGCTTATCTTCGTATCGAGATTAACCACGCTATCATAGATGGACACTCTGTTGATGTCCTGATTCGTGACTTTATCCAGGTATACCATGGCAGCGCTAACACACCCGCCCCTTTGCATTCGGAATTCATCAAATACATCCAACAACAGTCGGATCAAGCCGACCCTGAGTTTTGGCCAACATATTTGGATGGCGTTCCTTCATGCCTCATGCCCACTTCAGGTAGCAGTAAAAGGGACAATGGCACCTTTTCAGTTGATGTTGCGGGTATTGATGCAGAGAGAATACACAGCTTCTGTGCGAAATGGGAAGTGACAACAGCCACTGTTATCCAGGTTGCTTGGGCTCTTGTTTTGCAACGGTATACGGGATCGACGGTACCTTGCTTGGGCATGCTTACCTCAGGTCGGGATGTACCCGTTGAAGAAGTCAATAGCTTGTTTGGACCACTGATATCCCTGGTCCCCTGCCGCATACACCTTGATAAACCACGAACCGTCCTGGCGATCCTGAAGGATGTACAAGAAGATTACGCCAACTGCTTACCACATCAAACGTATGCGCCGGCAAATTCTACCAAGATTCTTCCTCGTGCAGACGCGGCTGAGCTTTTTAACACTGCTATTTCTTTCCAAAGGATGGGGGCTGAATCCGCAGCGTCTGAAGATGAAGGAGCAATTATCTACCGAGGTGGAGAAGATCCAGTAGAGGTATTTGAAGCAATTGCTTGCCTACGAGAATCGGAATGCTAACGTTCTTTTATAGTATGACGTCTACATCAGAGTTCTTGATGGGACTAAGGCCCTTAGAATCGTCCTGGAGCTTTGGGAGGATCGTATTTCGAGGACCCAAGGCGAGGAGGTGGCAGCTTTTTTCGCTGTTGCATTATCTGCAATTATTTTTGCTCCTGAAGAGGATATTTTGAACCTTGTCTTGTGAGATGAGGCGGAACAAAAGGCACGTTTCGATACAATGAAACTCAGTTGGGGATTTGTCTTGACTGCTTGCAATTATTGTTGTTGTTTTCTTGTTTCCCGTATACTTTAGCATCTTTCTTTCACATCAAATGCTGTAGCCTGTAAAAACTGCTGTGTCTTAGATAGCATGCAATTAGGGGTAGGTAGTACGAGTTCATCTACTGAAGTAAGACAGTATTTTCATTCTGTAGTAACAATAAGAATTGGAATAGTTAGTTAATTGTTTTGAACTTGATACCTTAATTTAAAATGCCCTTTCGCTTATCCTAGTATTATGTATTGAGCTTTGCTGCTTGAGATACGGAGTATAGGTGCCCGGGTTATATACGAATTTTAGTACAGCGGCTGGACTGTTGCGGCTAGCGCACTTTAACGCGCTTTTGACAGATAATATGGCGTTTACTCCTTCATTTTACCCCGCAAGTGCTTTGCCATACGGTGAGCCAGACATATTTATGCGAAGAAACAACCATACGTGATATTGAAGAATCTAGCACCGAACTTGCACGCAAGTCACCATGGCCATCACTGACATCCCCGGACTCGTTTTCACCAGCCACAAGTTTGGGCCGCATAGTCTCCAGGAAGTAGGAGTTTGGGAATCGGGAGAGGCTAAGTCATCGGGTTACTGGGTCATGTACGTGTTATGAAGAAGAATATGCTTCTGTGTAGCAAGACTAATGGCTTTTTATAGTTTCATTCACGGAGGTGCGTGGCGAGATCGCAGCAACACCTTTAGAGACTTCATTCCGTCTATCAAGCACATGATTCAAGACCAAGACAGGTCGTCTTCCATTCGAGGCTTCATGAGCCTCGATTACCGCCTATCCGATGGCACAGAGACGCCACCAGTCCAGCATCCAGACCACATCGACGACATTGCGGCAGGCCTAAGCCTCTTGCATGAAAAATACTGTCTCAAGGATAACTATGTGTTAATTGGTCACTCTGCCGGTGCGACTCTCGCGTTCCAGCTCCTCATGGGCGTAACCTCCCCCCAGGTTACTGTCAGTCCGCCTCTCCCAGTCGCCATCATCGGCATCTCGGGTATCTACGACCTCGTCGGGATAAACGACCGTCATGATGGTAACTATGCAGGCTTCATCACGTCCGCGTTTGGGTCGAACCAGGGTGATTGGCAGAACGCCTCCCCGGCCAAGTTTACGGGTAATTTCCATGACAATTGGCCTGGCGACCGACTCACCATCCTGGCGCACTCACAAGAAGATAGCCTTGTGGATGCGCCAGAGGCAGATGCCCTTCAAGCAAAACTGCAGCGATGCAAGTCTCCTGTGCATATCGTGGGAAATTTGAGAGGAGAGCACGATTTTGTGTGGCAGGACGGATCACAGATTGCAGAGCTGGTATTTGATACGTTGCTCAAGTTGCCAAGGATACTATGAAGAAATCCCATTCTTAGCAAGGGATTTTTGACTCATTCTTTAATATTATACTTGTCTTCAGTCAAAGTGCATTAGCAGACCATTGAGATTCAATCCCAGTAACGTTCGATCTAACCCATCCTTCTTGCCACAATCTCAAACGTGTACTCTATAATTCCAATTCCAACTCATCGTAAACGATCATGCAAAATTGCGAAGCTATCTGGGAGCTGATAGATGCACCCGACCTTACAATGGCCATGAAACAGCTTTTGAGAAGTCCTTCGAGGTACCAGCACCAACACCATAACCTTATTGAATCCCATACTCCAGAACAACCCAAGTGCCCCGGAGATCCGTTACTGGTTAAATCGCTATAACTATCGGGGTAATTATAAAGTTGCAGTGGTGTGCGATTTAAAGCAATAAGTGATTACAGACTGGTGAATCTGCTTCTCTGTCCGAGACTCGCCCCCGAAATAATATAGCACAAACAATCCTCCAGAACAGATAACACTAAATCCGGCGAGAAGACTGACCCCTCCAGCAATTCCTAATTTCTCAAACATGGGAGGAGAAAAAAGGATTGCAGCCCCGGCGAAAAGGCTTCTTGCCAGTCCATTTGCTGCGAAGAGAGATCCAGCATATTTTGGATAGCTAAATGGTAGATAGACGCAGATCACTTGTGTGATAATAAGAATGCCAGTCAATGCAATGGCAACACCAATGAGGCTCACAATCCAGTGAACACTCTCCCTCGAAGTCCATGCTAGATGTTTTTTAAGCAATTAATTACTTGGCTAATAATCGTACTAAGAACACAGTAGCTGCTTACCGAACAGAAACAAGCCGACAGGTATCAACATCGTGCCGTAAAGTCCCGGATATAAACAGTCCTCGGGGGGGATGACGTCCAATTTGGCGTGACGTTTCGGTGCAATGAACCGGAAATACAGGCAAAGAGAAGGAATGGCCAGCGCAAATCCAACCAGCACTGATAAATAACAGAGGCCAACCTGCGTCAAGTCAAATTTGTATATGTCACCATACACAAGAGGAAAAGATTTGAAGAATGAATAAAATGTTCCGTAATTCAAGCCCAGGTAAAATGTTGAGAACAAAATTGCTGGATCTAGAGCATTGATCTCCCAAGGTTTGACGAGGGTATCAAATGCAATCTGCGAGGTTTTCAACCGTGACTGTCGAAACTCGGACTCGGATCTGAGGAAATTCTGTCCTGTAATAGCACGCAGCCTCTGAGCTCGTTTCAGAAGGATACTGTCCGAGGAAGTTTCTGGCAATGCGAAGAACATTGCAACTAAGATCGGCGTAGAGAGCCAAAGCAGCTCCTAAGAGCTCCAATGCCAGTTCATTGCCTCTACAGCAACGCCGCCAATAAGAGGGCCAAGCGCCTGACCGCTAGTGTTAATATTGAAACAGTTTCTGTTTAGCATGCATGCAGAGAATTAACTTACTGGAGCCGTAGTTGTGCCTCCACCCCAAATTGCAATGACATATGGTAACTCTTTAGGTCCAAACATATCGCTGTAGCTTGCACCAACCGTTGCAACACAAGGCGAGCAAAAGAAACCAAGTAAGAAACGTAAGACCAGTAACCCGCCGAAATTATTGACCACCGACGTCGGTATGCATAAAAGAACAAATATTGCAAATGAGATTATATAGGGCCAGTTTCTTCCAATAGATGAAACTTCGGAGAGCGGAGAAAATAGCATAGGCCCAATACCATATGCAAAAACGTAGATAGCAAGCCCAAGACCTGTCACGACATTGTTAGCACCGAATATATGAGATATATCGGGGGGGCTGGCAGCATAGAGAGAGGCGCCAATGTACCCAGCAAACGAGTAAAAGAACAAAACAACGGAAATCCAGGCCTTCTTGGCCAAGGACCAGTTCAATGGGTTTGCTGGATCATTTTCGGTATACCAGGTAACCAGCTTGAAGTTCTGACTATCAGTTTCAGCGGAAGATCTGGCAGTGACCGGCTTTTTCAGATCAGAAGACAAACGCAAACTCAAATCGGGAGTTTCAAAGCCATCTGCTTCTTCTGGGTATTTTGCAAGCCGTCCTCGGCTTATCAGCCTAATAATCTGTCCGGCTGGAGAATCTCTGCAAATGTCCAGCATCTTGGTCAACTTCAGTAACGTTAAAGGTAAAGAACTAGGTGAACTTTGGAGGCACTGAACTGAAGATCGCAAGGTGATACTAAGTGACGGCGATGTGCATGCTTATATATCTGTTTCTGTAATGAACAACCGTTCAGGAGTCCCATATATGCTCCTTTACTGAGTTACAAATAGAAGTCTTGTGGTATTTGAATTGGCGCAAGACCTACCAATTCGGGAATGGTCCAAACCAATTAACAAACACAACCCTATAACACCTTTGGCAAATCACGGAACCGCTATGGGAGATTTGAAATGGACTGTCCACAATTACGGAAAACAAATTTATGCTAGTTGAAAGGGGGTATCCAGGTTTCTCTACATTGAAGCAAGTCCTGGTAGAAACCAGAATCGACATCTTCACTTTGGGGGATGCTGAGTGGGGATTTACTTCACATCATATGACCGATTCTTTAGTAACAATTCTACGAAATGTACCGAAAGTCTACCGGAAAAGCTGATATTTTTCTTCATCCATCTAGCAAATATAAATAACCGATATTGCTCCCGTTTATATACTGAGTTCGTTCATCTTTCAGCCGACACATCCTACCCAGCTGTTATAAAATGAAGCCTGTTGTGCTTATTCTAGGAGCTGGCGCCAATATCGGCGCCTCAGTCGCAAAGAAATTCGCAGCTAATGGCTATCTCGTTGCCGTATCGGCTCGGGGATTGAGAGATGGAAACTCACCTGAAGAGTATTTGTCCATCCAGGCCGATCTGGCAGATAGGTCTGCGGTTCCTCGTGCCTTTAAGACAGTCAAATCAGCAATTGGAACGCCTAATGTCGTAATATACAACGGTATGTTGCTGATTCCCGAATTGAACCAGATTCAACGTTTGCTTATCAAACTTTAGCTGCGTCGGTTACTCCATCTTCTCATCCCGACGATATTTTTTCCATCTCCCCCGACGCTCTCGAGCGACATATCTGGACCAACAGCTTCAGCGCCCTATCCGCTGCCAGATGCGCTGTGGAAGGGTTTCACAGTCTTCCTCAGACATTCAAAAAGACATTTATATATACGGGCAACTGGCTCAATACAACCATATCGTCTTCAAGCTCTATGCTTACACTGGGAATTGGTAAAGCTGCAAGCGCTTACTGGATTGGAGCTGCAGATCAGCATTACTCGCCAAGGGGCTACAGGTAGAAGCCAAAACACCATTTAAGATCCACTGAAGTTGTATTTACTGAGAATGATAAAGGTTTTTTATGCCGACCAAAGATTCTCAGATGGATCGGCCATGAGATATGGGCTTGATAGTGAGGCTCATGAAACGTTCTTCTATAAATTAGCACAAAGGGAAGACGAGTCACTGCCATGGCATTGCACATTTGTCAAAGGGAGAGGATATGTAGATTTCAACTAGCCTTTGAATGGAAATTGCTCATTCAATCTAGAAGGACATTCAAGTCCCGCTACGTTGTATTTTCCCAAGCGGGCCGAAGCAGCATTCCCGCCCACATCAAACTTTCAGTGTCCACATTACGCAGAAAGGCAACTCCAGAGTCTCTCTGCCAAGCAATTGTTGACTGGATACCATACTGCTCCACGGCCCGATTGCTGCTTTCTGACATCCGAGTCGCCAATCCAATTCCCATTTTCTGACCAATCCAAGCCAAACACCGCTTAAAGTACATGCGGTTCTCGAAAGAGATGACACTGCAGGCAGCAGCTACGTACAGTGGGTGTATCAGTAACAACCCTCCAACAGATCGGCCGACTGAGACCTCTGACCCTGTCTCGGTAGCTTTCATGTACTGTTCAAGATTGTGCGTGAGATGGAATGGAACGGATGCAGTTAGCGATTCAGCAATCTTGGCGGCTCTATGCTGGATGGTGGCGCTTATGGCGATATCATTGAAACGTTTAGAACATTGGTTGATGATATCGAAGACCAAGATATGAGCCTTTCTATAAGTATTCCAGACCGCTGCGATATATACTAGATTGAAGGGTTAGACCTGAGTCCGACTCTCTATGAATCTAGACTCACAATCGCTATACTTGAGGACAGGGCCAGGAACACAGTATTCGCAGTTTGTAACACGAGAATCTTTTGTGACAAATCCGACGGTGTGTGGCCTCCAGCCCGAAAACCTAGTCGTGCTCCACTGAGAGCACTTTTGATCAACTTTCCATGCATCTTCCTGCAGGCTCCTGACAGCATCACGTGTCGCATTTGTATCGCTCAAAACTGTAGATGCCCGAGCAAATAATGTACGGCACTCTATAAGTATATCATCAAGACTAAGCACTATGCAGCATGTTATAGGTGCGCAAAGGACGCCAGGCAAACGAGATTTCTATTCGCGTCAGACAGCCCTTCATTCCATACACCTGGAGAAATCATACCTACATTTGATGATAGCATGGTTGTTTTTGCTGCCTTGAAGATTTCAACATCGGCGGAAATGGGCAGCATTGAATGAGTTCCGGCTATCAAGGCACATACCCCTTGGGCGTGGACGCTCTGGTTCGATGCAGGCGTATGATCGATATTCACAATCTTTTAAACGTTTCCTGTGAGACTCTACCTTGGCTAATTCGGTTAATGGAGCGCTTGAGCAACTTACCTCATACAAACCGAGAATAACTGCGGTTATCAATGTTTGAGGAGACCAAGCTGTGGTGTTCCTTGATAGCATGCCGCTAAAGGACCGTAATATGTCTCCATATTCTTCGGCAGCATGGGTCAAGGCAGCTAGATCCCCATCACAGTTGCCTTTGCAAGCTATGGAAATTGCAGATACGGCCCGCACAAGGTCTGATGATACTGGTACACTCCATATCATTTCCTGGAGACCATGCAGAAACCCCCTCGAGTTTCTCTCATCAGACGGCTGCACAACAAAATTCCTGATAAAAAATTCCAAAGTCCCCCATTTGACAATGTTGACAACTGAATGAGATGTGTTCGGATACGCCAGTAAGTGATGAGATACTATTGGAGCAAAGTGGCGAAAAAATGAGGGATGAATAGTCTTTGTATCCAAGGCATTGTCTGCCTGTTCTGCGACATATATTCTAGACTCAGTGAAATCAGTATTACTTTACCTAGTTACACCAAGATACGTGAATGTTGGGTTGGTCGAACCGGCTTGGTTCCATCACACCGGACCTGTAAGCTTCTATACGTGCAAATCAACGGAGTTCCATGGACTGTATACTGCACCTACCTTTTTCTTTCTCTTCTTACAGGTTTCACACCCTTTTGAGATACCGTGATAAACCATTTTGGCTAGCTGGCCTGTACGCCTCACCCTCAACAGCGACGACAAACTTCTTACGCAGATACAGAACTAAGAAAAGCAAGTAGCAGCCATGGTTTTATTACGGAGCGGTTGGGATCAAGTTAGCATTGCGCCGGCTTCCGCCGGTTTGCATGGCAAGGATGGGTGGCATTAATAAGCTTCTCAGCGTGGAGGTCTCCAAAGGATGCATTCAATATTATCCACCTGGCATACTCTGTATGATACCTGGTGAGATTCGCTTACAGATGATCAACTCATTGAATCATCATTCTTTTGAAACTGACTTGGTATCCTGTGGTAAGAATCCTCAAGACAACTTGGAATCTCCCGTGGGAAAAATTGCGGCGTAGTAAGAACGCATTTGCCAAGGAGGAAGCCTCCAAGAGTGTACTTTTCACTCACCCGCCATACAGTTGCCGGTTAGCTAGTCCATGTGCCTGTTTTCATAGAGTGGTAAAAGAATGCAGAGAACATAGCGGAAAATGGACACTTTTAGGGTAAGCAATCAGGTGTATGGCTCTGACGCTGATGTGCCTATTTGTGGCTAAAGAGGTGGGGAAATGGAAGCATTGTAATAATTTAGTTATACTGTCTTACCTTTAACTTCAGAAGCCCCTCGGCTTCGTGAAGCTCTTACGGCGGCATGTTGTTTCCAGTTGACCATTTCACCTTTGCAAATGGCCTCCCGTAATATCAAGACAACCTGGAAGACCGAATTGTCAAGTATGGCTAGTGTTGCGCGTCTTGAGGTAAATATGGGGCGCCCTGTGGAAGCAATGGATCAGATGCAGCTAAATGGATCCAGTTAGCGTTGCGCAGGAGCACCCTCTTGTGATACAGGCATTGACGGCGAGTGATCTCTTGTTCTTGCTTTGGACGTCTGTGGGAGCGATCTATTCCATCTGTGGATTAGCCGGCCGGCCGCTACATAGAACATTGAATAAGTATTCAGAGAGTTCAATTCTTTAATTTAATTATGCAGAAGAATTCTTGATGCTATATTCTAGCTCTAGTCCAGTGAGAGACAGAGTAGTGAGTGGCATTATTCGAGCAGAGCGATTTAAAGGTACCCAAGCATCATTTGTATGGAATCACAACATATTCTCAAAACTGTCCAGTATATCTATTGATAGATTTGCTATGACTCTAAATTGGTGCTGCCAGTTTTAATGGCTGGAAGTTGAGTGGGGTTTCCTATGATATGTGCGCCTCTCAAAAGAGATTCTGGTATCCAGTTGAAGTAGCAAAATCATGAAGTCATTTGCCTACTTAGCGCTTGCTGCTCATCTCATAGAAGCCGACTTGAGATTATCGCTCGATCTGATCTACTTGGCTTCGACCATGGCCAACTGAGTAGTCGTGATGGAGTAATCGCCATCTTCACAAGAAGGGTCACATACCTTTCACCCGGAGCCACACTCGTGGACCGCAACATTCGGTTTAAACTCGTGTCAACCAAGAGACACCACGTCGTACTCCGAAGTGAGACCCTTTTCATTTCGTATGAGTTGGATGGACCAACCACCTGGACTTGGTTGTGCCCCAACTTCTTGCTAGTTATAAGAACGAATGTAGGGCATACACTGGCTGTCCGCACAAAGAGCGAAGGGTCATATACGTCCTATACTCAGAGGTTTGTACACTCAATACAAGGCAAACAGATGTTAACAATACTGCCAACTGGCTCTTTACTTGTGGCAATGGGAGATGATACAAACATATGCAGATATTTTATGATAGTGAACAAAATGATATATTAAGTCGCTAGCGAGTATTTAGCAGGAAATCTAGTTAATATACACTTGATAAAGAATGAGGCGTTGAACAGTTCAAACCAGAATAACAATTTTCGCCGAAAAACCTTCTCCCAAGAGAAAAGTATCTATGTATTCGCCATATAATATGGATTTCGTCATCGTTCGCGAGAACTATACGTCGTGTAGTATCGAGCGTTGACGTTGATAATCCGTCTATACCGCTGTGTTTTCGAAGGGGCAACTTGGCCTCTGGATGTTTTCCCTTCGTATTTGTTGCTCCTTTACATCCACCACCATCGTCGAGAGCTTTCCGTCTTGAGTTCGCTGAGCCTGTTCGAGAAGGCCATTCGTTGCTGCTCGCTTACGCTCTTTCCAACTGCGTCGAGGACCTTCATGTGCTCCTTCTTGAGGTCTTCAAACCCGTTGTCCAGTTCCTTGTGCCAAGGGTAAAGGACAAAGACCTGAAAGCCGAGCGCTGAAGTGGCGACCATGAAGTTGGTCAAAGAAATAGCGCGTGTGAGCTTCATATTGGTATCGACAATAAGAGACGTGGGATCGAGGATAGATTTGTCGGAGTCGTATTCACGAATGAACAGAGGGAGGGATATTGGTTGTGCTCTTCTTCTTTGCGGTGTTTTTTTTTGGTGTTTATTTGTTTGTTCGAATTCTTTATTTCTTGTTAAGATGGTGGATAATAGGAGAGTCGTGAGTGGCAAATGAAATCACCCTTCAGAATACTAATATGAACAGGAATGTTGGGTATTTTGGGTAAAGAGAAGAGGAATGGAGACTAAACGAAACAACAGCGCGTGAGAAATAAGAAGAAGAATGAAAAAAAAGTTAGAGAAGAGGGAGGGAGGGAAGAAGAACGGAAATAACCGTGAAAAAGTCCCGTCATCATTTTTTCGTCGCATGTGACTGTGACAGCCTAACTGATATACATTCTGCTCCTCCGTGTTAAAGCCCACTTCCACTTCCATCTCTTCTCCGACCTCTGCCCGGTTCCCCACTAGATGAGGCGCGCTCAAAGGGATGAAGGTTTATTCTCCCATGCAGGGACATGCAAGAAGATACTGCAATTTTTTTTTAGTAATACGATCCATGCATTTGCGCCCAAACGTTTTAACTTTTCGCTGCGTGATGTCTTACTGGATCGAGAAAGCCCAGCGTCTCCGGGCAAAAACGTTTTAGGTACGTTCTTATTAAAGGTTTTGATAGGGGGACCTGGCCCCTGATTCCCAAATTGGATGGTAGTCTCCGATTTGACACACGTGGCGGAAGAGAAATCAGGCCACTTTCATCGGCGTGCCCTTGACAGCAATCCACTTGCGCTCCATAGCCTCGGGTATTGGGATCCATGAGGGATCCATTTCAGCCGACACCGCAGGAATCCCAGCTGCTTCTTGAATGTAGGAGGGGAGATAATTCAAGGGAGGCAAGTGGCATGATAAGTTGGGTAGCATCAAGCAGTGAAGCAAAGTAAACACGGAGCAGTCTCCACATACCGGCGTCTTCAGCTCAAAGCTTACTGTTACGCGACCAAATTTTTGCAAGGATGCTGGTAGTATTTAGCTCAATCGCACACAATCCACCGAGTTTATTACCTCATGCACAAAGAGCGAAAGAGAAGACAGCCGCAAACTGGCTAAAACCATGAAGCCGCCTACTCCGCAATCTGCCGGAAAAGATGCCTCAAGACGCCATCGCAGGCAAATCTGATTTCTTCCCGAAATACCTGTACATCCATTACCTTCAACGCAAATACATTCCTTTTGTCCGTGATAAGCACATACCAGCTCCTGGGTTAGCATTTTGACAATGTTAATCAGTGTAACCCAAAATAGTTCACTATTTGTCCTAGGCGTATTTTATCATAGACTCTACATTTATGGCTTGTCTTGAAGCTTGTGATGATAGTCTTGTTGTCGAGCCTTTTCTGCATCTTCAAATCCATGTTGTGATCCTGTCTCGCATAGGCTTAGTTGGTCTAGCTGCCATCAAATGGTATATCCGCATATTTAGGGCGCCGGTGGTGAAGGCCTCCGGGTTTATGAGATGTGTAAACTGATTGATATATCGGCATGAAGACATCATGCATGTACTTACATATGCCGACCCCGGTGCTAGGCATACCTGAGCGGCAGCTCGAGCCCACTTTCGGGTCCGGCACGGTCCTGTATCCGGCGGGGATATCGAATCGGCGTATTGATGTGCCGAGTAGTAAGGCTGCAGCGTTATGAACCGGCCGTTCGCGCCAGGGTTATTAGATTGAGCCTTTGAGCAAAGTCTACAGATGAGAGCTGTTTCATTCAGAACTCACACACCTTAGAAAGAAGCATCTCGGCAAATTAGACATTGCACAATGGGCAAACCTAAGGTTTTGTTACTTGGTAAGATTGACCAGTGAGTGCGGCCTACAATAATCTCTTGGGCGTTTTGTCTGACGATTCAAAGTTGATGACACGGCTAACATTTGAGCCGCCGCAGCGCCACGGCTTCCTGGAACGCCCTTTCCGATGTTGCAGAACTGGTCACTGCCCAAGCAAAGAATCGAACTGTGTTTATTGAGGAATGCACATCTGGCAGACTCGACGGCGTCGTTGTAATTTGTGACCGGGCACCATCTAGCCTTGCCGTCACAGGCAAATATGACGAAGAACTCATCCAAGCGTTACCCAAGAGCTTAAAGTTTATATGTCACAACGGTGAGTTATGTTCCTCAATGAAAGCTTACAGAAAGGTGTATTGTGTTCGAACGGCCAACGTGGAAATATTCCGTCTAACTGCTGTGGTGGACACAGGTGCTGGTTATGACAATATAAATGTTTCTGCATGTACAGCACGCTCAATTCTTGTTTCAAATTGCCCCAACGTGGTCGATGATGCTACAGCCGACACTGCCATCTTTCTGATCCTCGCCGCGCTCCGAGGGTTCAATAACGGCATTATGGCGATACGGAATGGTACGTGGAAGGGAGCCGTACCGCCACCTCCTCTCGGTCATGATCCGCAAGGCAAAGTCCTTGGTATCCTAGGAATGGGAGGTATTGGTCGCAATCTGAAGAAAAAAGCCGAGGTTTTCGGCATGAGCACTATATATCACAATAGGAAGCAGCTGGACCCGGAGCAGGCCGACGGTGCGGAATACGTGAGCTTTGACGATCTGCTGGCAAGAAGCGATGTGCTGAGTCTGAACCTGCCGCTCAATGTGAGTCCACAGATTGATATGCAGTTTGCAAATTGTGTGTTGAGCAAAGCTAATCAGTGCGATTCAACTTAGGCGGGAACTCGAAATATTATTTCTACTCCAGAATTCGAAAAGATGAAGACAGGTGTTGTCATTGTCAACACTGCTAGAGGAGGTGTCATGGATGAAGCTGGTCTTGTCGATGCCCTGAATACTGGCAAGGTTTTGTCCGTTGGATTAGATGTCTATCAGCAGGAGCCGAACATACATCCTGGCTTGGTGTCCAATCCACATGTATGTCTATTACCCCATATGGGGACGTCGACAGTCGAGGTCAGTACTGTAGTTCGCTTATTCTTCAACGAGATGGAAATGCTAATCTAAGTGGGATGACTTAAGACGAAAACAAAGATGGAAGAGTGGACCATTAGCAATGTACGATCGGCTTTGGAGAAAGGCAAGTTGGTTAGTTTAGTGATGGAGCAAGTGCGTGAAGTTGAACAGGATTAAACAATTATGCCTACTAGGTGGAACAATCTAATTCTTTTTATCATACCTAAACATAGAGACGGAGAAAGCAATTGGCACAAGGATTGTCCATGGAGTCATATATCGCAAATAGAGTTGCAAATGCTGTATACTTCACCGAGGTGTAAGATCTAGAAGTAAACATAGTACCACTGAATAAAGAATTATGTGATTATACGGGGGTAATTATACCTCTCAGCCCGTTTGTATCTGTTTAGGGGACAAGACATGAGAAAAGCGAGACCTCAGTCAAGACTTCAGTCATCACAGCCATTCTCCATCAACATCTGCAACGAATGTACTACTCCAAGGCGCAGAAATTTCATTCATGTCTAAGAGAGGCATATCCAAGAAGTCAAATTCCGTAACTTGGGGGTCGGCTAAAGTACTAAGACGGTTCTGGAGCCCGTAAGCTGTCCGTCTCGTATCGTTGAAGATTTCCAGGCCCGTTGGCCCACCGGGATTGTTCTTGGTATCTAAAATTAGCTGGATAAGATTGATATACCGTTGAGAACACGGCCATGGAATCGACAATTGCCGTAGGCTACTGAGCAACGGTTCCAAATCAGTGGGCATAGACCCGTATGTGTTCTCGTGTCCCGTTGTCCATAGTATAATTAGGCTCCTAGCAGCGACCCAAACTACGAAAGCAAACAAAGGACCTAATTGTTCCAATTTTTGAGGCGGAACTGAAGATGCTAGTGATGCGATATCTCTGACAGCCTGGCGGCAGCGAGCGCGGGCCGACGGCGATGGCCTCAAATAGGGAGAGGATGTCGATGGAAACGCTGCAACCGTATACATGCGAATATTTATACTGCATTTCTCAAAGTCATTAGTACCTCTGTGAGTAAAAAAACACAATAGAAAAGGGAGCAAGCAAAGGGAGTTATACAGATGAAACGTAGCATGAACTAGAATCCACATGGGGTTGAAGTCGGGAGGCGGCTCTCGGACTTCTCTTGGGAGATTTTCGAACCAGGTGGCTAGATTAATATCCAACCGCCGAAAACTACTCTGCCACTCCTGACAATGAGCTGGCAGAGAGTAGTTGACGGGCTGAATCAAGAGTTGATTGGACCTGTCTAACAAGGCTAACAGATCAATGTAGTGGCGCCAAAGGTTGAAGGCACTATACCCCTGTGATTGCTTAATCGCTCCCATTGCCTGGAACCATTCAGGTGGTACCGACTGGCCCCAGTCCTCGTCATTTACTGGATATGGTAACCGGATATTCCTCGTGTCTGTGCCACCAGGCTGGCCGTGGGATACGCTGGAGAGGCGATCGATGCTGTATATGACCCAGAATAGACGTCGTCTCTCCTCCATCTCAATAATTGATGAGTCTAGCCCATCATCCGGATCTTCGTTTCGGACTAGCGGGGTATTCGTTTCGATGGTTGATGAAGAAGGGTTCTTTGACAAGCCCAAATGTTTAGCGGCAGTGACGAGCATGGACATCACGTTCCAAGTGCGCGGTCCCTGTCCCTGACCAATTGTATCGATGGCGAGAAGAGTTAAAGCTTGAGTTGAGATTAGGGTGCATGTATCAATAGTCTTCAGTAGAATGAAATCACGAGACGCCTTGACATATGCCTCTCGGGTCTCCAATGGCGGATCCGGTTTCCTCCAGAAGCGAAAAGCAACTATGACGATGCCGTGTAAGAGGATTTGCCGCTCCGATGCGTACATATTAGCTGTAAAACTGGGTTTGAAGAATAATGGGGCCCACGGGTACACGAAGTCAAAAAATAACTCCACAAGCTCGTCCATGATCTCCTGAGAAGGTAGTCCGCTGCTAATAGAGGCTAGAGCTTGAGAAGGACGCAGTTGATTGGTCATAGTATCTGCCGGAGTTGAGGTGAGCGAGCTCACTTCCGGCAGCTGCTGCGAAACTGCCCATATCTGGGGTTCTTCAACAGTCCTATCGGCCGAGATGATGTTATTCGCTGGTGGAAGAGGGGTGATTGCTACCAGATCCCGATGGATGGGACTTAGGACATCCCCAGCAGAATGACTGGCCTTGTCGATGGTATCAAGAGAGCAATCTCCGAGGTTCTCATCGGCCATTGGTGCAGAAGCCTTAGTCACAGACTCAGTCCGCACATAATTCAACACGTCCTGAATGGACTGATTGATCTTGTCCATATTATTTTCCAACAAAGTGAGACGTTGTTCAATCGCCTTGCCGTACCCCGGACGCAACCCTGGCTGCCCCTTTTCTCGATACACGCAGTTGAGGCCTATGCTGTGAATGAGCATTTCTGACAAGAAAACCGAATCAACCAGAGATTTTCACCTTTCCGGCGACATGTGTCGCATTGTGGACGACCACTATCACATCGTGATTTTTTCATCTTGCAGATTTCGCAGCTATTGTTATCGATTGGTCAATAGGAACAGGCTGACGACTGCATACTCCAACAGAATAGGGTTACACTCACGCTTTGGAAAGCACCCTCGGCCGCTTGCTGGGCGGCTCGCCCGACTCAAAATCCCGGTCACCCGACATGTCAGGGCTTTGTCTCCCACTTCCCATCATCTTGATGCTTCAGTAAAATATGAATCTCCCGAAAAGAAAGCAAAAATCTCTACGCGAAAAGCTTGGTATACCTGAACAAGTCACCGTCAACCAAACGGCGGCTCACAGGACCCCAGACTTGCAGAATCCCCAACTTTCCCCTCACCCTTCTTACCTTCCCAGCCCCACACCGAATTTTGTAGTTCAAAATGGTCTCTGGGGAATAGCGCGGGGTAAGCACTTGGATCGGTCTAGCAGTCATCAGCTGCTTGGCCTGACTCGTCCCTCGAGCTTGAGAGCCACACATAACGGCTACTAAGGACTAGCCTACGGACTCTCCGGCGCAATGATGTCGCGGAATGTTACCAAGGGTTGTTTACGCGTTCTTCTGAGCCAGGCAGTTTGGGTGTGAGATACATACGACGTCCAAAAGCAAAAGCTAGATTGGCTGTTACTCATAGGGTTCAAGGACTCAATGTTTTCTACTGGAACGGGTGCATGCAATTTGTGTTTAGCAAGTGGTAATACAATTTGAGCTATAGACTACATGTATGAAAGAAGACAATGACCATGCTTTGCTATACGATGCGACTCATCAAGCTCGTTAGTAAGCTTTAACTCCTGCCAACCTCAATAGTTTCTCGGTGTGTTCAGGCTTCTCGCGCGGCGCAGATCTATCACGAGGATCTGCTGTTCCATCGGCCAGTACGGCCTGCAGCTCTCGGAGCTTGATGTTGTCGTGTGGCCAGTGAGTCGTAGCCCCATTGGCCGCAAAGACTTTTTGCTTTTCCACAATCGCTTCTTTGGAGGCCAGCCTTGCCGGTGCGTAGGCGGCATAAATGACCGTGCGGATGGTTTGGCTCTTTTCTGTAGGCTCGCCGCCCCAGTGGATGGTACGCGAATCCCAGAGGATCAAATCTCCTGGCTCAGCAGCAACCCGCTGCGGCTTGAGGCCATGCTTACGGAACCACTCCATGTCCTTGTCGTTGAAATAGCGATTGTCTCGCCATTCCCAAGTCCCGGAATCGGTCTGAGTGTCGAAGAATTCCTCAACCAAAGCGTGTGAGCCGGGTATAACAACCAGTGAGCCATCTTCAGGCCCAGCATGGCTGAGATTAATGATTCCTTGTACGCAGTGCATGCCACGCTTCCGAGGAGCCTGGTCGACATGTGGCCAAGGAGCACGAGCAGCCTTCAGGTTGGGAAGAGTGACATTAAGTGAGTCAAACGAGACAAGCAGCTCCTCAGTTCCCCAAACCTTTGCAAAGGCATCTATGACTCCGGGCTCCATACGCGCCTCCCACATGAAGCGTTCGTGAACGACTCCGTAGTTTTCGTAGGTGTTCTTGTCTGTTTGAACTGGGAGTTGTGCCGTTTTCCATGTCAAAGGGTTTTCCAAGTCCAATGAATCATCAAATGATTTGAGCCATTCAAAGGCCTTTTGCTGGTAGTAGCTGGCCCTGTCGGGAGACACTGCGCCTTTCACGACTGCATATCCTTGGGCGACTAAATCATCCCGAAAGTCACCATATTGGCCTTCTAATCTATAATTCAACTGGATTAGAAAATAGCACTAGGATATCTTGGAGAATGGAAAGACTCACTTGAATGGGCTGAACACCCGGACGGATGCTGGAGAGGCTGTAATTGTTTGAGTGGCGCTCATGGTGGGCAGAGAAGGCTAGCGGTTATTTTGTTACCAAGCTTAGGTAGTTTCGATGCTCGACTCGCTAGTTCCCTTTACTCACTCCTCCATATATAAATTGCGATGCCACTTCGCCACCCGGAAAATAGATTGATAGTTCAACTTCCTCATTTTCGGGCCACCAACTTCGTCGAGCCAAGCTCTTCAACATCTGGTGGAACATTGTGCCGGCTCGAGGTCACGCCGGTTTGCTTACGGTGGATGATTGCTCCGTATCACCAAAACCGGAGCTTCGCTAAAGTGGAACTAGAATAGCCATCCCCGGAAACCAGCCGAATGTTGTATTGGAGACTAGTGTTGCAAGAGGGGGGAATCCGATCATCCAAAATATCAGGGTAAATACGGCCCAAGCGAAGAGAGGCACGAACACGGGAAATAGAGCTATTACAGAGAAAACTCAATTGACCTGTTTTTCATCTCTATTCCTTCAAGCTTCCTCCAAGCAAAGACAATATGAAGATTCTCATCACTGGCGCTGCAGGGTTCATAGGACAGATTGTGTCTAAAGCTCTTCTGGATGATGGTTCGCACGATCTTATTCTAACAGATGTGATTGAGCCTCCTATTCCTCGAGGCGCGAAATATCCTCAGAAGGCCAAAACCATCCAAGCAGATCTCATCGACTCGCCTACGAGTGTTGTTACTAAAGACCTTGACGCCGCCGTTTTACTCCATGGCGTCATGTCTTCGGCCGCTGAAGCGGATTTCGAGCTGGGCTATCGCGTCAACGTCACTGCAACATGGACTCTGTTAAATAATTTAGCAAAGACATGCCCTGGAGTCCGAGTCCTCTACGCCTCCAGCGAAGCTGTCTACGGCACCCCTGTACCAAAGCACAATGTTACCGAGAGGGATATTACAACTCCAGAGATGTCTTACGGCTGTCAGAAAGTCATCTGTGAAACACTTATCAACGACTATACTCGCCGCGGAATGATCAACGGGTTCTCGCTCCGTTTCCCGACTATCTCGGTTCGCCCCGGTGTACCTAGCAAGGCTATCTCAGCTTTCTTGTCAGGTATAATTCGAGAACCCATGAACGGACAGGAATGCGTTGTGCCACTAAAGGATCGCGCATGGCGGCACTGGATGTCTTCTCCCAAGACGTTGGTGCATAACATTCTTGTGGCACTAAACTTCCCTCGTGATGCCCTTCCACCACACAGAAGGGTCCTCAATATGCCAGGGTTTGCAGTCACCATCCAAGATATGTTGGATGCTTTGGAGGAGGTTGGAGGGAAGGACAAATTAGCCTTTGTGCGAGAAGAGGATGTTCCTTCTTTAAAATCCACATTATACTCTTGGGCAGATGACTTCGATAACTCTTTGGCTCTATCACTTGGGATGAAGCAGGACACATCTTTTGTCAACTCGGTGAAGGACTACATTGAAACGTTAGAGGAGGCTAAATAGGAGGAGCGGGTGGAGGTGAAAGCTAATAGGGTACCTGATAGAATAATTGTGTATAACTTGTTAGCATTTAAAAGAGGCTTGGTTATACAACAAAGTCAAGTTGGGTGGTTATTTGGAGAGTACGTGTAATCTTCAGAAACAATTATTCTCACCAAGGATATGGGAATCAAGAGGGCGAATATCTTCATTTGTAAGACTGCAACATCTACATAGGTTTCGAATGGTCTCTAGTCTATGGTAGTAAAGTAAAACAATACATTTTATGCCTTACCAGCTGACTTGAGCCAGTCCATATGGTCTTCAATCACCTGCTGCATCGCTTTTGTCTGCTCCTCCATCACCGTTGTCAGCCCCTCCTTGCCTGTCAGCCTAGCACCGACTTCCATATAAGCCGCAGCTACTGGCCCGTTAATGTTCACTTTGGCCATGCCGTATGAGATGCATTTGGCGAGAAGCTCGGCTTGAAAGTATTTCTCGTGTGCTCCGTGTAGAACCAGCCGCACTCGTGAGCCTACACGAGCGGCAATGCGCTCCAGTCGTGGGAAGTCGAGCTGAGGTCCTTTGGGTCCATATGCGCCATGGACATTACCAAAAGCTGGCGCGAGCCAATCAATCCCCAGAGCGACAAACTCTTCGGCTTGCACTGGCGTTGTCAAAATCTCCTCCAAGTCCTCTGTGTCCTGGATGCCATCTTCGGTGCCGTTGATGCGACCCGGCTCACACTCGGTAATGATACCACGAGCATTGCAGTATTCAACCAGCTCTTTGCTCAGGCGCATATTCTCATCACGTTCGTAGTGACTCATGTCTACCATGATTCCGTCAAATCCGCCCAGGTCTGCCGCCCGTCGGATGATTTCAGGGTCTTGCGCGTGGTCCATGTGCACCCCGATTGGCACAGTTGCCTTATCTGCAGCTTCAGCCGCTGCGTGCAAAAGTAACCCATCTGCGTATTCAATTGACCATGGGAAGAGTTGTATGAGTGCTGGCGAGCGCTTGGCCTCGGCTGCTCGAACTGTAGCAACTACAGCCTCGAGGTTGTAGCAACAGACGGCCGGGATTGCGTATCCTCCCTCGAACGCAGCATCCACAATGAGCTTGGCACGGTTCGTTTTCAAGTTGTTTGCCTTTCCATTGGCTCCATTTGTTTTGTTCTTCGAACTCGCGGTCATGATGTCTTCGATACTAGGAAAGATTAGTTTGGGAAGAAGTGAGAGGTTGAGGGAAGGGAAGAAGAGAGTGGACAACTGGATGAGCAATATCGGTTTCTAGAGCCTGCCTTTGAAGCTCCGTTATTTGCTCCGACTGTAGCTCCCCACTTACAGAAATGTCATAGTGCATCTCCGAAGATGGAGGCACGAATAGATCTCCAATAGCATATCCGGAGGATTAAAGTGCCGGTGTGGAGGAAGCGGGAGATGCCTGATCAGCAAACCCGCGTCGCGGTTCGGGGTATCATCGGTGTGCATCGGAGCAGGATCAGTCGTGCAGCAAGGAGCCTTTACTTGTTTTTCAGTACTGAAGTATATGTTATTGCTTCATTACAGGTAAAATGAGCAGCGGATCAATGAAATGGAGGCTGACTATGAGACCTGATGAACCAAAGTCTACGATGTTGCCAAAGGATTAAATCAACAATTCATATTTACTAGAGTTATCCATATAAAGACATTATTTATCCATCTCTGAGCAGGCGGCAGTATTGTTATCGCAACCGCATTCAATACCCTCATTAAAATGCCTTCCGAGTTAGGCATCGACTGGATCTTCGATGTGTCCTGCGCTAGCTTTGCCCTCGAATGCCACTCCTTCAGCAACCACCTCCTGTTCATCGACTTCCACAACACGGTCACCAAATGCGGCAGCAATTTCCTCGAGAGTCTTCTGATTCGTCTCCCTGCACGATAATCAGCACCACCCTCGTCAGATTCATATAAGGGGAAGAAACTCACGGGAAGTAAAAGTATATGATGAACCAGTAAACAGTGCAGCACCCGACAAAAACATAGTAATAGTTCTGATGAATCGTAGCAAAAGCACTAGGGCCAGCCTCGGTGACTAAAAATGCCAGTGTTGGTACGCAACGATGGATAAATTGAATGAGAAGAGCAAAACGTGAAAGCAAACATAGGGACTACACTTACTGCCAACATTGACTACATAATGAGCCGTAGCAGCGACACCCATTATTCGGCTGCGAATAGTCATGGGAAGGACTTCAGACCCGTACAACCAAGTAGTGCTATTGATAAGGCCATCTATATGAGGCATGTTAGCAATTCAACCCACACCGACAAAATACGAAAGAAACGTTGAAGTAGTTCTCACAGTAGCACACAACAAACAAAAAGATTCCTAGAATGGCAAATCCCTTGCCCACCCGGTTATCCGTGTTCTGGAATTTGAGTTGCATAATAGCGGCATAGATCTCGGTGACAATGACACAAGCCAGCCCAAAGAGAAGCATTCTGCATGTATGTTAATTGAAGTTGTATCCTTGAGTATTGGCGCGAGGTTTCTTACTTGCGACGGCCTAGTTTATCGGGAAGAAAGTTGACAGCGATGGCGTTAGAGATGAAGGCACACGTTCCCCACGCCGCAGTGAGCGCGAGGATAGTGCGTGAATTAATGCCCAAAGACTTATAGAGAATTGCTATAAATTGTTAGAATGTCGAAGGATTGTTAAGTTACCAATATGCTCACTTTGGTAGTACTGAACGCTGGTTAGAATTCTATCCCAGAATCATCCAATGTTATCGAAAGGCAAGCTAATACTAACCTGAATGACATTGACGCCTGTCACAGTCGTTAAAACCTGCACACTAACAGACCTAAAGCAATATTTAGTACTTTGACTGAAAGGCGCTCCGTGGAGGTTCTAGCACATACACCAAGACACGATGTTGATATAGCTTGAAGATCTCACGAAACGAGGTGAGTTCACGCGATCGCTCATAGTCGATTTGCCTTCGCATAAGTCCGAATTCTTCGTGTAGTTCCTGAGAATGCAAATCGCGTCGAATTCTCGCAAACTCTTGTCGTGCTTCCTCGATCTTACCCTTGTGAATCATTTCGCGCGGGGAGTTTGGCATGAAGGTAGCCAAGCCTATGAACAAGATGATGCCCCAAGGCAGCTGGAGGCCCAATGGAAGTCGCCACTGGACTGGGCCATACGGAGCATAACCACAGGCAAAACCAACCCAGTTCGCAAGCATTATGCCGGATGAAAGACCCACGCCGGAGAGACCGCCGATAAGTCCTCGATTCTTAGGAGGTGCAATCTCTGAGAGATAGACAGGCACAGTACCACTCAATGCTCTGAAAGGTGTACAGCAAGAATTAGCCTTATGCTATCCCGTAAGAAAGAAGAGAGTTTTCACGCATACCCAACGGCGACTCCCGAAATAATTCGACCCGCAAGAAACATGCCAATGTTGACCGATGCTGTCTGCAAGATAGCCCCAATCGTTACAATAACAGCTGCAAGTTGCATAAAGCGAAGTCGTCCGAGTTTATCGGCAACTAAGATTTGCGAAATGGCACCGACTGCTTCGCCGGCTATGTAGATGGCACCAACCTTGTCATTGTCAGTCCGAGTAGAACATAAATTATTGGGGTATTAAGTGAGATACATACAGCGCCCGTAAGAGCAGAAGATGGATTGCCCATGTAAGCCGCCCAACTGGCATGGGCAATTGCTATTTATGTCGGTTGGCTGCGGTTTCACAAAGGGGTAACAGGGAAGAATGGAGTAGACAAACTCGTAGTTACGATACCCGTGTCATAGCCCTATTTTCCACCATCATTAGAAGCTGGCTTCCGAAACTTCACATCTAAAGGTTTACATACGTATAAGAACGTGCCAATTGATGCAAACGACGCGATGCCGATGGTGTACCAGCCGGTCGACGGCATTGTGAGGAACGCTGTTGTCCTTAACGGGAGGATCTGACACAAAGTCTCTGAAGGGGAGAGCAAAGTAGCTGTCAATCAGCAGAAGTCAAGAAAGCCAAAAGATCTCCAACAATTCAAGGGGCCTTAATGCATAATAATCTACACAACTCCATCTAGAACGATTGGCCAAGTGGTGCATATGCATCCCCAAGTTCTCCGGATCATTCGAAATCTGGGGAATTTTTAGTCCGGTGCTGCATGGTGCATGCACCCCGCGAAATCTTACGGTTCATCATACCGCCGAAGTGCCCGGCACGAGGGTTGAGCGCCCTGATCTTGATCTTAGGGGCACTAGTTTACGACTAACCTAGGAGAAGTAGGACTTACTAGACAGATTCCTCTACGTGGCTTGCGGGTTGACAAGGACATGTACTTTTCAGCCGAGGTTGTATCAAACAAGGTACTATAGCTCAGATTCGTGTGGTAATCCGGCGATATACTAAGCGCAAGTATGCAATGTTTCATGATATAGAAAACTAGAAGCAAGGCTGAAAATCAGTAGCACTAGCTATTAAACTAATTCATTGACCGACTTAGAGAATTAAGACGCTCCACATCGAATTCAAAGTTGAAATCTGCATTGCCAATTAGAGCTACAGTACGATTGTTCAATTGCTTGTACCTATTCAGTTGCGGACTGATTCAAAACGCTCTACACGACCAGATTGGTGCACATCCCGCAGTTTAAATATTAAATTAGATCGCTTCGCAAACCCCAGACTATTGTACTTCGAAAAATTGTAAATAATGAAGTCGCTATGATGCAACAGATGCATTAGTAAAAGCTAGGGAGATGTCCTGTATCAATCGTTCACTGTGTTACCGTCAGCTTACGACCTACTAAATCTAACTCCAAATTGTAAGCGAACTCAAAATGCTTCCTGGTAACACCAGATTTTAGCTCTCAGATTTGCCCACAACGACTTACATAACTCAGTTGATGCAATTGGTATAAGTAATGAAGACTCCACGAGCGATCATATATTTACTCAGCTCATGACTTCAGTCAGCAGCATATATAGTTCTCATACATCAAAATCTCGTACGTTAGAAGACTCTGATGTACATTACAAACAAAAGTAAGATCTAGATGCCGCTATTCCTGACGTAGGTCATAGTATACCGTATTTCATGTTCATAGCCCTAGTTAACTTAGTCAAACTTTCTCTATGATAGCTATGTTATTTGACTATCTAGGATAAGCCTAATACGGAGTACGGAAAGACGGCACATATATCAACCCTATTGAAAGTGATCATTCTCCACAACTTAAACTTCCCAAGACGGTAATAAAATCCTCACAAAATCCTCCTGCATCATCAATCCCATCCTTTTTAATGGATATCTCTTGGAGTGTCTTTAGATGTTAGAAGTGATCAATAACATGAACCCAGTTCAACCGACACCACCCCCTCCCGAGCTCATCAAGGGCAGTCTTGCCTCAGGGGAAGGCATCCTCTGCCTTGGTCTTCCTCGGAGCGGCACCCTGTCTATCGTCACAGCGCTTCGGCAGCTGGGCTACTCACATGTTCACCACGGAGCTGAACAAGTCTTCAATTCAACAAACTGGGAGGCCTCTATACGTGCGTCGCGTGCCTGCTTTCCTGTGTGGAATACAGGTAGCAAGCAAGAATCCTCGTCTTTCTCAAAGGCAGATTGGGACGCATTCTTAGGGCACTATCAAGTCGTCAGTGATTTTGCGGGTTTCTACGGACCACATATAGCGAAGATATACCCGACAGCCAAGGTCATTCTAGTTCAACGTCCATTCGAGTCATGGTATGCGTCTTTCGATGCAGCAATACTACAGGCACTATTCCAACCAGTCCGTGCATTTCTTTTTCAACGGCTCATAGCACCTGTAACGGGAATTACTGCATTCACGGCTCATCCATACGTTGTGTTTGGGAGTTTCAAGGCGCGCAATGTAGATGAAACAAGGCTCAATGCCCGAGCAGTGTACGACGAGCACTATGCAGCAGTGAGAAAGATTGTTCCACCGGAAAATTTACTGGAGCTGAACCTTGACGATGGATGGGCTCCATTGTGTAATTTTCTTGGGAAAGAGATTCCGGACACGCCGTTCCCACATGTCAACGACCGAAAGAATATGCTTACTATGGTCAATATGCTCTGCTTCCTACTCACCATGAAGTCTTTATGGATCATACTCAAATCTTTACTGCCAGTTGTCGGTGTAGCGTTTGGATATTGGCTTTCGCAGCGAGGCATCACAATTTCCAGCATATCTCAACTAATCAAGGGTATCTAGGTATATTTCTAATAGTTGGTATACACATCTTAGCACAGCATTTTCTCATCTTTATATGCCATTCTCAACAACCTCTCTGCTCAATACCAACTGAACCTGTATCATAGGCACACTTTCATTAATAGCCTCAACAAGCTCCTTCTGGCTATCTTTGAGCTTAATCGTGATATTTGATACGTTACGCTCTAACGCGAATATTTTGACTGATCCTGGATCTAACAGCCAACTGATGCTAGTCTAACGGCTCAGCTGCTGCGCTAAGATGTTTGTCTGTCATCCAAATACCGCTTCCAAGCCCAATATCCACCTTCCAAATCCGTTGCTCGCGACAATCCCAGCTTTTGCAGTTCCCTCGCCGCCAGCGAACTTGTGTAGCCCTCTGAACAAGACACAACGACCCGCGTGTCGTATCCAAACTCGTCCACAATCTCCTTAATCCGGGCCTCGTTTTGCGGATCCAGGCGCCACTCCAGCACGTTGCGCTCAATAATGTTAATGGTATGCTTAGTGGTAGATGCGTCGAATAGCGGCGCGTCGGGGAAGATCAAGGCGCCTTCTCGCTCACGCTGGGCGGCTGGTCGGATGTCCACAATGTGGGTTGGGCCGTGAGATGAGGATGATTGCAATTCCGTAAGAAGCTGGGCCGGAGTTATGCGAGTGAGGTGAGTGCGTGCCTCGGCAAGAATCTCATTGATGCTTCTGGCACCAGGTGGAGGAATATGTTTTGACATTGTAAAATTTGCTTGGTTTCAGCAGATGGGTTTGTAGAGGTGAGGAATATGATTGTTCTGGTCAGAGATAAGTGGAACTTTGGTGCTGCTGTATTAGTCGCAGCTAAGTTTCTATGGCGTGATTTCACGCCAAATATGCGTGTGTATTCTCCAAGTTGTATTAGGTAGTGGACGAGTATTAACTCTCAGCGAATTCTCACGCTCGATAATCAGGCATAGATCCAAGGGCTCAGTTTGAGAGATTTGTGAGTGGCGAATACATATATAGAGATTTATCTAGAGATAGTTTTTGGACGGTGGGATTGCTGCAATAGGAGTTTGTATCGGATACATTGCCTGGTGGTGTTCTCCTCCAGAAAGATGGTCCTAGCGGGCGTAATCTCTCAATCCCTTACTGATCCATCCACCATGGCATATCTGGATCTATGTCACCGAGCGAATACCATGAGCAAGGACCGTCTAATGAGTTGATCATGTCAGTGACATCATCAGTTGATGAGGAGATATCAGACTCTTGAGTTGTCGGTCCCTCGCTGCTTGACACGTTTGACAGACTTGGTGGGTCGCTGACAGTGGGAATGGGTGTGTCATCTTTCAGTCCCAGTGCATACTGAGCAATTCTTTGTATCTCTTGTAGATTTCTTGCCGTCCTAGGCCATATATCGCCCAGCGACCGGAGGCATCCAATGGTCATGCGAACCTGATCTCTGGCCCTTGATAGCTCTCTTCCCTTCAATAGGAACCTGCAGGCTGAGAGGAGTGCAAGCGTTCCTTCGCTGATCATGCAAGTCGCAAACGGTGTATGATGAAAAGGACGCGCTGGTAATGCCAGCAGGCATATCTGTGCCTCTATCGATCGTAATACTCGTACGGTATGCACATTTACCATTTCTGGTATTGGGAGCTCCGGCGGAGGCTGTCTAGCACAACTCGAAATAGCCTCTACGCTATTAAATCTCAGATCTGACAACGGTCTATGTAAACTGATGGTTGCTCTGTGGGGGACTTAGCGTATGACCAGATTATCTTTCTAAAACTGGTGCAAGGTCTGATGAACTTACACGTGAATAAGGAGGTTGGCTTGGAACATGAGTTCGTCGATTTCGCCGGATTTGCCCATGATTTGTTTGCGACCACTTGGCAATAAGAGAGACCATCCGTCGAGAATCGAATCGGCAGTATGAATCACATGTAAAGAGGCATCCTCGGGGGTAATTCCCATAGCCATTGGCGCTGCAGACGCTACACATCTTGCAGCACCAATAAGGTATGCAAAGGATGAGAATGAGGTATTGCTCGGAGAAAACTCACGGCAGTCGAACTCTTCTAATATTTTCGGTTCCGGGATTTCCTACAGACGTTTCATTATGCAAGTCCTTATACGTAACACATTTGGACGTGGTAATAGTTGGAATATGCTCCCATGAGGATTAGTACTCACACCTGATTCATACTCAAACTCCTCACAAGGTAGTTCCACAGTAGCGTCAACTTCTATGACTGCGAATTCCAGCGTGCCGACTGTGCCGGCATAGTAGCCATTCACAATGTACAACATCCACCAGGTCCGTCTCCAGCTTTCTCTCAGTACAAGGTCCTCGCCTCCCTGTTCCGTCGCGAATTGACGCCGGAACATTTCAAGCCCGATTGCGAGTCGGGCGGCAATCTCCATTTCATCTTTCGCCTCGTTCTTATGCCCGTACCAGAACAAAGCGATAGAGTATAAGACCCGGCACTGCACCATGAAGGGGTCGGTTTGCGATGCTTGCGAGAAGCAGACACTCACCGCGTCCTGCAATAGACATGGCCATTCCCGGAACCCGTAGAGGTGCCCAATGAGGCGCATGACAGCCACGAGGGGCTCTAGTCTTGGCTGGCTGTCTAGATCTTGACATAGTCTAATCAGATGTCGCCGAGGCAGAACCAATGGGTGCAATTTGTGAAAGTTCTTGTAGTACAAATCCACTAGGGTATCATCCTCGAGGTTGCGGGCTTGGGCAGTAGCCGGTACAAGCAGTATCGGGTCATGTCTTTCCGGCATTGAGTCTTGAGTGATACCAGTGACGATAGCATCAAGACAGGCGTCAACATCAGACTCCGGCCGGGCATCGGGTATAGCTGGCGGGCCTGTAGCCCGTATCAAGTTGCCAGCTAACCGATTCTCCGCTGCAGCAAGTTGTCTGAGCCGTGTAAGTGCCGCACGACCAAGACCGCCTCGGCGTGACTTTGCATAGTTACACAGCCTTCCAGACTCATCGCACCGGCTGCAGCTAGGCTTATTGCCGTCGCATTTGACGTGTCGGGAACGGCATGCGAGGCATGCCAGCGATGAACGTGTGACAATATTCTTCCGACGTACCGGAGGATCCATGGAATTGATAGACTCGGGATAAATGGACGGATACAAGCTTGCAGTGAAATTTAAAAGGGAGATGCATACCGTGAGTCTGTATCATTCTGCCAGAAGTGTGAATGCGGGTATTGAGTCCCCGAGTCACCGAGTCACCGACACTGGGCGCCACAGCTATAGCCGGCTTTACTATTATTCGTCCACAGATGGAATCGTAGCTAGAGCAGACTTGGTCGCGCAGGGAAATAATCCGATTGGCCGAACAGGCCCAGCATTCTCGTATTCTATGTAGGATCTAGAATTATTATAGGATATATGTGTGTACGGAGAGTATATATATACATGAACAATGATTCGCCGTGGTTGTATGAAGAAGGCATTCAGAAACAATTTAAACAAACACCTCATCTCAAATCCGTCACCATGATCAAGAAAATCGTTGTCATTGGGAGTGGCTTCGCTGGTTTATGGACCGCCATTGGTGCTAAGAGGGTTCTCGACCTAAATAAGAGCTTACTAGATGACCAAGATGTTGAAGTGTTGGTCGTTGCACCAGAGCCCAAACTTGTGATTCGTCCTCGTCTTTACGAGCCGAATGTAGCAAACATGAGTGCTCCGCTTGAGGACCTGTTTGCAGCAACCGGCGTCCGTTTCATTCAGGGAATTGTCCATACCATTCGAACAAAAGAAAAAGAGATTGAAATGGTCGACATGACTGGAGTATCATCAAAGCTATCCTATAACAAACTCGTCTTAGCTGCTGGAAGTCGTTTGATCCGCCCCGACATCCCTGGGCTAAAAGATCACGCATTTAGCATTGATACTATCCGGGAAGCGGCGAATCTTGAAGCTCACTTCCGCCATCTTGTTGCTTTGCCATCTACGCAAGCCCGAAATACTGTGGTAATATGCGGAGGCGGCTTCACGGGCATCGAATTGGCCACCGAGTTGCCTCGTCGGCTACGCGCTATTCTCAGTCTTGATACCAAAGTCCGTGTTATTATTGTTGAGCGAGCAGATGTTGTTGGCCCCTCATTGGGAGACAATGTTCGACCAATTATTACCAAAGCGCTTGAAGATGTCGGGACGGAAGTCAAGCTTGGTGCCACACTCAAGTCGTAGATGCCGATGGCATTGTGACCACAGCCGGGGAGCGCATCGAGGCTCTCAGTGTTGTTTGGACTGTGGGGATGGAAGCAAGTCCTCTCACACAGCAGATACCTGGTGAAAAGGATAGCATGGGACGATTAATCGTTGATCGCAATCTGCGAGTTCCATCGTGTACCGACGTTTTCGCCACGGGCGATGCGGCATCTGCTAGGACTGACGATGTGGGCAACTACACCCTCGTGTCGTGTCAACACGCTATTCCGATGGGGTCGCGTATCTGGTTACAACGTGGCGGCGGATCTCTTGAAGATAGACTTGCGTTCTTATGAGCAGCCTCAGTATGATACTTGCCTTGATCTTGGGACTTGGGGCTCCGTGATAACTTCGGATTGGGAACGCCAAGTTGTGAAAGCTGGGGCAACAATGAAAGAGGCCAAGGAATTTGTCAATCGCATCCTTATTTATCCCCCGACCAATCCGGTGGAAGCTTTTGCTTTTTCGGATCCTGATTGGGTCGGCCCTTCAACGAAGGCTTATCTTGATCCTGTTCAGGGCTAGAACAATTTCCTCCTAGTTCTATATATCTACGTGCATTTACGCGTGTAAACTGCTGTCAATTAGACCGCAAAACATCTTGTTGTTATTTCCGCATCCAGGCAGCTGCTGTGTAATCCTCGCACAAATAGCACCAGTGGTTCGAGTGTCTTCGAGTGTGTTTTACGGCATTACTAGAATAGTGATGGGTAACCGCTGCAAATTGAATGAATTTGACTGCCAGTATAATAACCTAGATGAATTGCCTTTTAATTCCCATTGCCCTTATTTCCGCCAACTATTTCTAATTCGTGATCCGTTTCTAATCCCTCTACCCTATGGGTTTTCGGTCCTGCTGTGTTCTGCCAGCTCTGTCGCCATGACTGCGTAACGACGATGCCGCCTCCCACCAGGCTTTTATCGCTTGATGCGTCGTGATATTGCCACACGCGATTGCTGCCTGTAGTTCCGCGAGATTTAGTCCTTGGGCCAGCTGGGTTTTTATTAGAGCCACTTGGATATTGGGCCCGGGACGCTGCCACGCGACCATGAATGAATACTGCAAAAGATGGGAGACATCCCACAATCATTGCTTTATATGAATTCAATGTCAGCATACGAGTTTTCGATTCCCAACTAGGATCCATGCAGTGCATACGTACCAATAGCTCCCTCTATGGCAGCCCACTACATGATTGAAGTTAGCTCAGGTCGAGTATGTGTCGCGCGAGTCGAGAAGGAAAAGGGAAAAGAAGAAAAGCTGGAAAACTGGGAACTAGAGCCAGCTGTTGTTGGGCAAAGGAGAGCACAAAGGTAATTACCATGATGAGCCACGTCGTACTGACTTGACCAGAAGTTGAGCTTGACTCCAAAGTGACGCTTCGTATAATAGCCGTAACCATGGTTATCAGCCCAACGGCAAAGACAACGCCGATGCTAAGCTTTTCCATTAGCGACATTTGCAAACCCCAAAGGACGCGCATGGGAACCGCCATGACTATATCCTAAAGTCAGCTATGACCAATTGAATAAAGCAATGGAATGGTAGGGTTACTTAGAAGATCAGTGGCCAAGTCTACAGCAAGACTAAACCACAAACTAATCTCTTTAGCTCGCGCATCTCGAGGCGTTGAACACTCTCCCGCCGTAAACCAGGCATGCATAGAAGAGCAGCTGGTAAAATTACTGATACAGCATCCAATGAATGTAAGAATCGAGAACACCAGGACTCCCCACCAGATTCTGTTGTAGAGGGGCAGCCCGTCTGTGAGTTTCTTGAACATACACATTAGACTCCACTTGACCATCCACAACGTCAGCCAGAAGAAAAACTGGACGACAAAAAACTCATGCAACATCAAGACGAGGTCATCTTGAAGGCCGGCATATGGTTCCATACGGCCCTGCTCGATAGCCTCAACGTTGAAAAATGTAGGAACGGTGGCGAGATACAATGCCGTCGTAATTGCAAAAGACACCAGCGCACCGTAGATGAGGATATCTTCCATCTGCAAAGGAATCCTACGCAGCTTGAACCAACGCGCCCCTGTGCGCATGGCGACAAAGACAACTGCGACACAGAAACATGCGATTAGGCTTTTCTGTCAATCATTAGCATTCGTCTGCTTGTCGGTCCATTCAGCCAATTCCGATCGACTGTGGAGAGTCTAATTACCGTGTCTGCGCTTCGAGAGACATCTTGAGAGCCCATTATCCATAATTGGCCCGGCCCCACGCAGCCGGACTCTATGAAGATGAAGACGTGTCAATACGCAGCGGAAGACTCCCATAATAACAACGGTACGATGCATCAGACAGATGCCAGGTATATAATTTTTTTCTCCCTCCCTTCCAAAGACGTCCCGTCCCTTGGGACAGCGGGCTAACTGGGTCGCGGCTTAATTAGTTGCGCTCCTTGATAAGTTATTGATTCATTTGGACCGCCGGCAAAAACGGAAGCACACGAGTACTAGCTTTTCAAGAGTTCCATGGGATTCCTCTTCGGTGCAAGCTTGTCAAGGGCTTTCTGCACATCTGACGCGAAGGAAGCGACGGCGTCGTCCTCTAGACGGTCGTGTTTCCCCGATTCAGCTTGCGGCACGCAGCCGTACAAGCGGCAAGGATATGCAGCATGGATAAATTGCAGTGTCCCAGCCGTAGTCTCGGCGGTTTTCAGGCCGCGGACATGCTACGTAGCTAGCTTGTGACAAGGAACAGTTGTTATACAGATGCAACCAACAGCAATCAATGATCGCTGTACCTAGGCATCCGGTGGAACATATGGAAACAATCAAGCCGAATTCCAGACGGCACGGAGTTCCTTTTAATATAGAATGCCACAAGTGCGTATCGCATGCATCCCAATATCTAGACTACATGACCCTCGCGCCGAGCTGGAGCTGTGTGTCCGATTCTCCCGCTTCTCAATCAACCTGGCCAATCCATCAGAATGCGCCCCCTCAGTCTCACTCTGCCGCTGTTCCTGCATCTAGGAATCGCCAGTGCCACGTACACCTTGAGCGAGGTCAAGGCCCAGATCTCATCCTATCTAGATCAGAATCAGAATGGCACCCACACCACACGATCTGCTCCTCCATCCGGCTGCCAGCTTGCAGTAAGCCTTCCCATACATGTTATAGAGGTAAATCTCCGTATTACCTATCCTCTGTTGACCCGTGATCTAGTGCGGTTTCCTCGACTTTGCCCTGCCCCAGCATGTGTCATATCCTCAGAGTGTAATCTATGAGTTCGAGGAGTCGCGGTACTGGTCGCAACAGCAGGAGCTCACACGACCTTCTTGTCGCTTCTCTCCGACTTCAGCAGAAGATGTATCTCTAGCTGTATTGACGTTTCGCGTCACTCAATGCAAATTTGCCGTCAAGAGTGGCGGCCACGCCGCTTTCGCCGGGGCCTCAAACATTGATAGCGGAGTGACAATCGACTTGATTCACCTTAACCAACTTTCTCTCTCAGCTGACAAGACTCAGGCGTCAATTGGCGCTGGAAATATCTGGTATGATGTCTACACCTATCTCCAGCCCAAGAACGTCACAGCGATTGGTGGAAGAGTGTCTGCCATTGGCGTGGGAGGCTTGACCCTGGGAGGAGGCATGTCGTTCTTCTCTAGTCAACACGGATGGGCCTGCGACAATGTTAACAATTATGAGGTATTTATACTACTATTACTCGCTGGTTTCATAGTGCTAGCTTGGGGGCAGGCTGACACTTACATGGATAGGTCGTGCTTGCAGACGGCTCAATCCGTCAAGTCAGCTTTTCGTCTGCATACTCCGACCTGTACTGGGCGCTCCGCGGTGGAGGAAACAACTTTGGCATTGTGACAAGATTCGATCTAGCGGCATATCCCCAAGGCGACCTCTGGGCTGGCTCGGACACTTTCTTGTACACGAATGAGACTGCGACCGCTATTAACAACGCCTTCTATTATCTCGGCGTCAATGCTCCTTCTGATCCATACGCCCAGGTCATAATCGCATACGCTTATGCCCAAGCACAAGATCTATTTGTCATTGCCTCTGATCTGCAGTATGCGAAGCCGATACCGAATCCTCCCATCCTGCAAAACTTTACTTCGATACCTGGTGCAATTGCCAGCACACTTCGCGTTGTTGATCTCGCAAATCTCACGGTTGAGTTTAACAATACCAACCCAGGTGGCTTTCGGTTTGTTTTGTCCTCAATATGACAAGTGCTCAAATGGTTTGGACTGACGTGAATACCGCAGGCAAACATACTGGACCTTTACGGTCAAAAACAGCGCTTCGCTGATGGCTGACATGGTCGCAATCTACCAGGAAGAAGTCACGGCTATTAAAGATGTTGCCGGGATCGTTCCCTCCGCTGTCTTTCAGCTCATCACGACTGACATGACTAAACATTTCTCGAGAAATGGTGGAAACCCGCTCGGACTTGCTGGCCAGGGTCCCCTGAACTGTACGCACCCTTGTTTCCCACAAAGACTCGTGCCCGCTGACATGCATACAGTGATAAACATTGACATTTCATGGTCCAATGCGTCTGATGATGAGCGTGTTCTGGCTGCGGCGCAGAATATGGTTAACCGCTCTATCGCGGCCGCTCGCGCTCAGGGTCTTGATCATCCATACCTTTACCAAAATTACGCTTCATACCAGCAGGATGTCTTTGCTAGCTACGGTGCAGACAATCTCGCAAAGCTGAAATCAATAAGTGCCAAATATGACCCTCAGCAGGTGTGGCAAAAGCTGCAGCCAGGATATTTTAAGCTGGGATGATTCAATTCCAAAGAACACATATTGGCTGATAGGGTAGGAGATAATTATGGCTGCGCACTGGACGCACCACCGAAAATAATAAAATATTTCATCTTTCGGTTTAATATGAAGTCTAAGTAAACACTATTAAATGTAGCTGCCTATTAAATATGCTTTCAAGCAAGTAATCGTAGAATGTTTGTGCTTTCTAATAGCGTGAAAGCAACGCTCCTTGTTTAGGACTTCATGTGTTGGCTGCAATCTTTCGCAAAACACAACTACCTTATTATGCTTCCGTATATTGTATCCATAGAAAATCCATTGTTAATTATGTAGGAGTAGTTAGTTCTTAAAGTGCCATTATTTTTTCTTGATGGGGGTTTCACGTAGCTTTTGCCAGATGCGACCACAAGATCAGGTTCAATTTTCGTTTGTGGTGCGAGCGCGCATGCTGGATATGACACGTGTTTCATCTTTCACCGGAAAACTCGCGAAAGAGATTGATGGATTAATTCTGAAATCGAAGGGATTGAACTAATAGTCCGAATGCATCTTTATTCAGCCAAGTTGATAGTATATTGTGTAGCATATATACTAGAGTTCATGAAACAATGGACTAATACCTCTTTGTTTATCCCATTTTTCTTTGATGGTGCAGGGCTAAACGCAGCGTATCACTAAACAGGATCTCGGCTGACGATATACGCGACTCAACTTCTCGATTTGACTCCAAGTATCTTACGGCATGCAGAGCACTTATGTGTTGGACAGAATTGAACACGTGGGAGGCATCATACAAGAGGTCTTGAGGTTGTTATGTTCCCTCTAGTCTCCTTGACGGCTTTCGCAGGTACATACTATAGACTGTATCTGCATAAGGATTGCTGTGACCAGTCGCTTAGGAGTCTGAGTAGTAGACTTGGATCACAGCATTCCAGAGATGAAACATTTGGGGGGGTTTCAATGTACGTATGAATAGTGGTCAATCCATAACTTCAAACCCTCCGCCACCTCCCCATACGTGTATAGGTACGTCGAGGTCAGCTTGGTTACCATGAGCGATGTGACCATCACCGATGGCACCTATCCATGAGTCTGCATTGTGATAGGCAGGGAACAACTTGCCGAAGTATATGGAAAGATCACGTCCAAAGACAGTAAAGGACAGCGTGAGCTATTTCGCGTCGCCAATTGGGAATCTGTGGGAATTGAAGATTAAATGGCCATTCCTCCGTGAAGAATAGTACTGTGTATGTCGGCCATGAGTTCGCTGGTGATCAAACCACACTTCTGGGACCACAACTCGCAGTGGCTCCGATAAAATTGTAGATGGATCCGGAGAGTTTCAGCTCTAGAATGGGAAGCAAGAAAGCGGGTATATTACGGGTGCTGACCGCATAGTTAAATACCGCATACTTGGGAATAGTTTGCTTTCTTTGTTTTGTTTAGATACTGATAAATATTTGAGGCTGTTACAATTTGCGTGTCTGCTATCGGACTATCACATGCATTTCTTGTGTTCTGATTCATGTGTGGACTAGAGAATATGGCTACGCAGGTCAAGGATCGAATTGAAGATTCCCATGTTGCTCTGTGTACTGTATCGTACACTTCTGTTTCTTCTCTTCAGTCATCTTCCGTACTCTTTGGGAATGGCACGCCTTGAATAAGTTACAATAAACTGGTGGAATCGGCAATTGGCCAGAACCAGCCACAAGTTTGGTCCGCGACAATAAGGGTGGATCACCGGTAACAATAAACTCAGTTTCGTTCCGTCGATCCAAGTAATCGAAAATTAACCAAATCCAGGCTAGTCAAATTCCCACAATCCAATGGAAGCGACTAGACATGCTGAAATGCGGATTGGTTCAATAAGCCCAAGTTCTAAAGCCATCGCAATGTATTACTAGTGCCGCCAACCTCTTTGACAAATACCAAAGTTTATCATAAGTCTCCAAACCTCGTTTTCCCATATAAGTTAAAGATAGCCGACCAGCTTTGTATCGAAACCACCGACAAATCTAAACGATCGCATCGCTACCGATATGCCAGTCCGTTTCACCGAAGATGACACCGAATCGAAGGAGTGCTTAATTGAGCACCAGCCAAGCGAGAAGAGGAGCCAATCCAAGCAATGGAGCTTCCTTATAGCCTCATTCGCTATTTTAGCAGTCATTGGGATTATGGAATTGATAATGTTGGCGGTCTTCTTTGAGCAGTCACGCCCTCCTAATCATCCAAAGCTTCTTGGTGAATTGAACCACTTGGTTCCAAATTGTGAGTACGACCAGGTTGGCCATTTTGGAATTTCTTTTTAACCTATAATGTGTATCATAGTTCCCATCCAGCAAGTGTTGTTCCGAACCGACTCATCAGCTACAATCCAAGACGGAGACGAAGAATCTAGAATCAAGGTTCGAGAAAATTGGCTCTCGTACATGCCAAGTAAGTAATATTTGTTGCATGAATGGAAGTGGAAGAAGAGACCCAACCATCTAATCTGTGAATGGCGATAGGAGGAAATGGATTCATCGAAGTAAACAATACGGAGAAATATATATTGCCAGGACCGATCTCATATAACGGGAAAGACACCTATGCGGTGGCTGTTTTTCACCAGCTTCATTGTCTAGTATTTACTCTCTATTCTTACTATAACATTCGAAAATGTCTGACGAGAAATACATCTAGTATGCTGTTATGGACGTGTTCAATAACCTGACGACTCCTGGATCTGCAATGAATATGGACGCTACGCACAACATTGGCATGAATATAAGTGCTGATGAGAAAGGACACATTCAACACTGCTTTAGGTATTTAAGGCAATCAATATTGTGCTGCGGAGATACAACTTTGGAAGGCGGAATTCCTGGTAGTAGTCATTCCAAAGGCACTGATGGGACAGGAGCAGTTCATGTTTGTAAAGATATTGAGGCTATCAAGGAGTGGGCTGAGGAGAATAGGCTTTCTGATACCAAACACCCATGAGATGGTTATTCTCCGTGTCAGAAAGGAAATTTGTGACAAGGTTGAGACAGCCTATATGTCTATATTGAACGTTTTTAGCTAATATACACGGCTGCTCCCTATGCGTCAAATCCATTTAGATGAACGCAATTTCACGACAGTCAGTCTAAGAACAGAAGAGAAAGGAAAATTGGTGAGAAAAAGACAACATAGTGTGGTACGTGGTTGATATGCTATATGAGGCTATATTATGATGCAAATACTGGGTAGTCGTGAGACATGGTTCTCCGATTGTCGATTCAAAACACCCTCGCCTCACGGGTATGCTGTCCATTCAACTTGAAAGGGGAATGGTTCCCATTGAATTCGAGTGTCTTATCGTGTATCATCATATTTCCAGAGCTGAAACAACTTAAAGCTACAAAGTTGCCACTGCCTGTGCCGACAACTCAAGCTGTATCATCAATGTATCGACTTTTGAGTGCATTCTCATGATTAGATTTACATTTTTCCTTCGCCCTATAATCTTAAGGACGGTGTTCCTAATGAAGGGTCTCATTTGGCTTTAACAATGGATATTGGCCACGTCCCTACGAACTCGTCTGGCGAGCCAATCAGATCTCTAATATTCGAGAGACCAACGTAAATACGGTAGAGCTTGAATAGCATGAAAGACACGACAAGACCTACATGATCTAGATATTTAGGGCATGATCTTCTTGGATAACAACTGAGGATAGTCGCTCTTCATAGCGGCTGGGAGTATATTAGATGATCTGATATATGGTATCAGTTATTATATGTAGCTAGTTTCCCTGCAATGTTTCATACGAAGGCCATCTTCATATTGGAGCTTGTTACCAGGATGCCTTGGGTCTCTGAGCCTGTTAACTATAGAGTTGAATGCTTGAATCTTGGAAAATGGTAAAGTAGTTGGAGGTAGCGGTCTTCGCACCAGTCGATGTCGCTTTAGTCTCAGATGTTGTTTCCCTTGGAACCATTCCGGGTATATAGGGTGCTTTAGCTGGTACACTTGAATCTGCGTGTACGCTCTTGGTTTTGCCTTCGCCTATTCACACGAGACTAAAAATCTCTATCCAACTTCTTCATGGGTCGTTTATTGTATTACGCTCTCTGTAGGTATCTTACAGTTGGCAGCGATGATGGCTTGTAGAAGCGAGGGGATAACTAGCGCTTACGAGAGAAAATAATCTTGATGATTGCCAATTGGCAAAAGCCGCCCATACAATCTACAGCTGAAAACAAGTTGGGATTTGAACCTCAGACCGTCTTATTTGGCTAGCCAGGAGTCGAGATGCTAATGCTGCCAATGCTCCCAGTAGCTCGGCTGATGATATCCACGTAATACGGTAAAATGGCCAAACTGCGCCATTTCTTACGGCAGCATTACCGACACTTTAGCTGACAGCATGCCGCGTCTTTCCACTTCTGTATGGCTTCGCAGTGAATTTGACCCCCTGAGATACGAGCTACTCAATGATATCCATTCTGTACACGAAGTAAATGGTTAGGCTTGGCGAATTGATGACGGCTCAAACGCTAACACAGAAAGAAAACGTCTCCACTGGCGCCTTGGCTTCCAAATATGAATTGCAGCGTAATCATGTCGTCTATCAAAAGTGGCTCAACGAAATCATTGGAGAGGCATTTCTCGTCTGACAGTGTTCTACAGCAACGAAGTAGATTGACTCCACCGGCACTCTCCGGAGGTCCGAGTGCCGGTTCTAGAACGATGACGGCAATCACTTCGCCTACCCTCAACGTCTACTCATTCATGCGGTGAAGTGCGTAGTTTCTCACGCTAAGAGCAGGTTTCAAGAATTGCTATCAGTAACATCAATTGATCGCGTCTACGAAAAAGTATACACCAAAACGCCATTCAGAAAAGACGAATGCAAATTCCCAAAACGGGTTACTCGACAAGATTAATTCTACCCATGTTTCTTTGATGCGCTGCCATGCTTCCTTTCCCAACAGACGCCATGGAGTACCTTTACAGAGTTCCACAACCACAACCAGGATGGGGTCATCTTGCATGGCTGGGCCTATGAAAGGGTGTGAGCGGTGTGACACTGCCATCAGCGGGGCGCCCTAGAATTGTGGCCGGAACATGTGCTTATCGATGCGCTGACAGGTTTCGTTAGAAGCTTGTCAAACCTGTCATCTCAAGTCAGTGCACAATTGTTTGGAAGTAGTAGTAGCGAGTTGTATAATTCATATACGAGGAGCTTCGTTGAGCAATTCGCAACGTCTCAGCTATGTAAAAATAGACGAAGCTATGAGTCGAATGAAGATCTCCCGACTACGGGTAAATTACGTACAGCATCCAAGAGGTTTACGTTTTCTAAAGATGTTCTAGAACAAGAATACCTAGTTTCCCAGGCTACCAAATGCAAGCCAAGGACGGTAAGCACGGCTAGCACGCACTCGTACGAGCACGGAGTGTTGTAAGTAAGTCTTGAGAAGTTTCCCATTATGGAGTCTGTTAATAGTGCCTCTGCACTCGTACGAGTGTAAACAGCAGAGCACAGACGACGCCCCCGGAGGAACTCGACTCGAATTGCTGACAATGTGCCCCTGTCAGCTGCTCAAATATGGCAATCTGTTAAGTACTCGTACGCTTGTCGGCATTCTGGTTCGCTTTCTTATATGATTCCAGAGATCGACCACTGTCGTGCTTGGATTGATCTGATTGTTGACCCCAGCCGTTTATTTGTCTGATGTTTTGCTCCTGTCGTGTACGCATTGACACTGAATGTTGATCCCCGCAAATTGTTTGTCTGATGTTCTGCCCCTGTCACGCTACATGAATCTTATGTGTGATCCCTGCTGTATTTTCATCTGATTTCTGAACCCATCCATCTGACATGCATTTGAGGCTATGTGGACCCCAGACCAAGCGGGTGACAGAAAAACAGAGACTGAGAAAATTACGAACACACACGCCTTAAATAATACGCCTATAAATTCCAACTCTTCGAGTATCTAGTACTCTATCTATATTTCTCTAGTATCTACTACTATATCTATATTTTTCTCAACGCTACTACTATATGTATAATTTTCTAATCGCTTCTATTATATCTATATTTCTCTAGTAACTGCTGCTATATTTATATTTCTCTAGTAGCTGTTATTATATTTATACCGCGCCATTTAATACACCAATTTAGTGCTTATATTGCAAAATGTATGCACTTATCTATTTTGCTGTCTTGCTTTTTCTGACCTCCCCTTGCCCAGACGTTGCACACGAATACCGTATTACCTCGCAAAATTCGTTTGTGGAACTCTCCGCATTTCGCCCACCATTTACTAGAGATAGTAATATGCTAACTGCATATATATAATCAAGCGAAGAAATTGAAGAGTTCTACAAACGAAACTTGCGAGGTAATACGGTACCTAGCTTGGGATACCTCTATTAGCCCCCGAAGCCCCCCGAAGCCCATCTCCCGTATCCGCACCTCCGGCCCGAGGATGTCCGCTTACTGGTAGTAGTCTTAGCTTGGTAATGATAGGACTCATTTTGCCTATTATCCATGTATGCAATAGCCTATTGGCAGTTTTACGAAGGACATAGCTCGGAGAATGGCTTACAGACCAGAGATGCCGTATTATACCTACCCGGTTGCTTTTAGGAGAAGACTTTTAGGGCTTCACCAATCCTGGGGAAGCGCAATGTATCTATCCACCTATGTGGTTCATCTCGTCGTAGCTTCGAATGATTCTAGACTCTAAATTACGAATAATGTATTTGAATGACACCAATTGTGTCATATTGATGACTCCGCGTGCAAGGACTTGATGAGGAGGCGTGGACTCTATGACTACATAGGTAGTTAGCTGCTTGTTTAGTAAGGCACGGAAGGAATAAAATCCAGATTGAATTGGCACAATGTCGTAAAACTGAGTATGCTCATTCCAGGTGCAGGTATCTGCTATTTCTCGCTTTATACCTCTTTCTGGCTAAGAATGATGACCAGCTCCACTGATCTGTGTTGGCTCATCTTGCGGTTCCAGTTCCACGGCCACAGCTGAATTGCCTAATGAGGCATCCATGTTCGCTGGCTCAACTATTGTCTTCGACTCATCCAAGCCATATTGTGTTTCAAGTCTTGTTCTTAAAGGTATCTCTCTGAGAAACAAAGCAATAGGACTGGTGATGCATGCAAACGCTAACAAAACATACCAAGTTTCTTGAAGTGCGTCAGTATAAACGCTGATAATTTGTGCCTTTAAAGCTGGCTGGTCATTGAATGAGGTGATGAATAGCCGAGTAGCATGTTCATATGCTCCTCCCAAGGCGAGAAGAGAACGCACTTGACCATTATCAATCCGAGATATAAGGCTGTCTACCTTGGAATTAAAGACGGCTGCTGGAATCGAACCTCCCCAGATCATCCCAAAGCTTCGCACAAATGCCCAAGCAGCAGTGGCAGCAGCCAAATCACCTTCTGCCAAGGGGGCTTGGATTGCAGGGAGCGTGGAGGTAAGTGCTAGACCTCCACCCAACCCAGCAATGACCTGAAAGACAGCCCATTGGGCAGTGGGAGTCTCGGCCGTGAGTAGCGTAAAGCAGCCAGTCGCAATAGGCAGCAGTGCTAAACCAGCGATGAGAACTGGCTTATACCGCCCACTCCATGTGACGATAAGTCCGCCAAATATACCAGCTGGCGTAAATGGGATGGCCAGAGCGAGTACATTGACACCAGCCATCAGAGGAGAATCTTCTTTGAGGACCTGGAAATAGACTGGGATAAAGAAACTGAACCAAGGCATGATGATCCCATGGAGAAAGGTAAGGACGAAACCCAGAAGCGAGGTTCTGTTTCCAAAAAGGCGCAGCGGCATAGAAGGACCTTTGGAGGCATATTGTTGGTGAAGCAGATACAAGATCAAGCCAAAACCGCCAAGAATGAGGGGAGCAAGAACTCTTGCAGAGTCCCAGGGATATTTAGTTCCACCCCAAGTGAGCGCTATTAAGATAGAGACGACGGAGGCACTGAGAAGTACATGGCCCGACCAGTCAAGGTGTATTAAACGTTGAATGATAGCGCCATCACTGGGATGCCTCACCTTTAGGAAGAAAAAAACGAGGAAGAGGGCAACGCCTCCGACGGGAAGATTGATGTAGAAAGTCCAGCGCCAGGAAACGTTGGTGACTATCGCACCGCTGACAATTGGTCCGATGAAAGTCCCCAAGGCAAAAAACGACATGACAATGGCCATGTACTTCTGGCGGTACCGTAACGGGACTAAGTCGCCGACGATTATAGACACCAGTACGGAGATTCCGCCGCCTCCGAGGCCTTGGATAATTCTCGCCGATATGAGCATCTCGGTGGAGCTTGCGCCAGCACAGAGACCGCTCCCGAGAGTAAACAATGCTAGAAACGCGAGCATCGGAATTCGTCGGCCAAAGATGTCGGCCATCTGACCGGCGAGTGGCTGTACCACCGCCACCGATAGGAAATAGCCATTGACGATCCAGATGTATAACGCACCGGAACCGAGACTGCTAACAATGGTTGGCAGCGCGGTTCCCACGATGCTGGTGTCAAGTGCCACTAGGAGGATGGAGAAACATAGTCCGGGAAAGACAGCATAAAACTGTAAGCTGCGGCGCGAATCCTCGAAATCTTGGTCAGCTTCGATGTTAGTGAAAGCCATGACTCTCGACAGGGGCGAATGATGAGTTGATAGACGTCTTTCGCGCTGATACTAGCTTACCGCCACTGGTATCAGAAGATATATAACGCATCACAGACATTAAAGTCCAAGTGAAGAAAAATTCGCTTACGGAACGCACATAATAGTCATCTAAGCGCTGGGGGCCTATTGCGGATACAAGCATGTGTTTGACTTGCGTCGCTATAATTCCCAATGCTACTGTACTAGCAGTAAGCTTACCGTGGTGGAGTATATTGATTTCGTACGCATGCACGGTTAAACTAGTAAAACGAGCCATGTTACTCTGCATACCTCTCTATCTATTTACGTCGGTGGCCTGAGTTTTCTTATAGATCAACTGATACTAGCGAATACCACGTCTCTTCCCATTATAGTATCTTTATTCAAGATTAGACATGGCGGCTTTCTTAGTAGCTAGAGAACATGATCCTATCGCATGCCCACTCCATCGCTTGGCACGTTTTCAAAATTGCCCCCTTCTCCTTGGGAGAGTGATGTCCTCCGCCATGTGTTATAATCTTCCGGAGCTTCGGGTCGCAGAGCTGAGTGAATTTGTGGCCCTGCTCATTATACTCGTCCTGGTCCCCAATCACATGGACAGTGGGGATATGTAGCATTCGTGCCTGGACATCTGGGTGGTATCGCAGGAGTAGCTCTACGGTTTGAGGAAGCCTGCTCAAATCGCTATAGTCAAGTCTCTTCTTCTTCTTCTCGAATTCATCCATGATACCAGCTGTTTCAGGGTCACTGAGCCAGTCGTAGGTTTTGTTTGCCTCTTCATCAAGGTCATGTCGTATCGCGGTTATGGTGTCCGGATTGGTGACTGTAACCCGGAGAGGGCCAGAGTCAAGACGAAAAGGCATTGTCGGACAAATGAAGATTGCAGCCTTGAATGGGGGATCTGAGGGGTCAATCTCCATCGCCGCCGCTATCACGGTCGCAGCTAGGGCTGCTCCATTCGAGAAGCCTAATATAGCGTCGAACGGCCCGTCCTCTTGGACAACGTCCATGATCATATCGACAGCATCTTGCACCGCCTGAGGGGTAGGATCGTCATAGTAGCACAGGTAAGGCCCGGGGAAATACTCAGAAACACCTACAAACAACACGTAATGTGTTAGATCTGTCTCTACCTTGGTAGGTAACTTTCTACGAGATTAGTCTTCGCTTACCGGGAGCTGGTTGCGCTTCTACTTCGCCATCAAGAAATTCAAATTCCCATTCAGTAGGGAGCCGAGACCGGAGTGTTGTAAGCTGTGACTCAAGGATCTTGGAATTTGTTCCCAAACCATGGAGGCAAAGAATACGCATTGTGATTTTGTCCTTTGTTGGAAAACAGCGGCCCTAGGTGTAGAATCAGGGAGTCGTCAGCCTCGACAAGTGGGCAAATGCAGAGAAGCCTTTGTATAGGGAAAAGAAATAGAAAAATGCAAGAAATCGTATAAGGCCACTATGCAAATACGGAATAGAGCTATAGAAAAAGGAAGAAAAAATTGAGCTACAGATTTTTTTCAGACTTGTCGGTATCTCGCATGATACTGTACCCGGTTATACAAACAGGCCGTTGGTGGTAATGCTGAGCGTTTTCGGGATAGGGTATTGTATTTCCTTCATCCATTGGAGGAGAAATGACAATTAGTAAACTCTTGGCTCTCTGTTAGTTTGGATAAGCTTAACAGAAACTTCTCAAAACAGTATAGTATGTTGAATAATGTCCTGCGGTGAGACCAACAACACCCCGTAAGCATACTATCAACAAGGAGAGCATTAAGATCCATGGAATAGGAGCTCGGAAAGTACCTAGCTGGTTGACTAAGTAGGTAGTAAGCCGGTCACTTAATAGACCCCTACTTCTCCAGTAAAAGAGGCGGGCCAAAGTAGCCGGCTTAGTCAACCCGCCGGGTAGAGTGGGACTTGTTGCAATTAGAAACAAATAGTCCAGGAGTAAATTGCTGCAACTACTGTATTAGGAATATGGATTCTGCACTTAGACTATTTGAAGATCATTGCAGCGAGGCACTAATGTATGGATACCTCCCTTGTATGATATGATTCTTGTCAGCCGTGGCATACCAACCTCGGGATCATGACAATCTATGCCCGATTATTCTTGTATGTAATCGTAAATATCTAGGTCCATAGTGGGGCGCTGTGATCTTATAGTATTGCTCAACTATATACAAAAACTAACAAGATCATTAGAATTGTCGTCTAGGTAGTTGGCAAACGTGTTCCAATACATCCGCCCGTGTATCCGATTCCATCTTTCTACATAGCCACGACTGTTTCAACTTTTCATACACCTTGTACTGTTAACACGTCAAGCTGAAAACTGTAACATAATGTTGGTAATTTATTTCCCAAAATAGTGATAAATCATAGACCCCTATTAGGGGAGGGGTCTATATTGCTCGCTTAACCTTCTGGGGTGCGAGGACTGGGCTATGTATGCATGTAAACTGATTAGGCCACATGGGTGATAGACGTTAGCTCTGAAGTTGCAGAAAATGATCCGATGATTATGGACATTGGCACGTATGGCAAACGCGGCTCTCCGTAAGATGGCGGATGTGTCGGAGTCTTATTTCTCTCGGTGCTGATAAGCAACAGCTTGAGGACTTGTCATTAAGCTACGTATATAATAGAACAGAGGCTCCCAGCTACATGTTCTGCTACAAATGATACCCGAATTTATATAATTTGACACAGCCTTTAGCTAGCTTCAGTCGTTTTCCTGTTGTAAATCCACTACCATGGACGCAAACGCGATTCTGAAACAGGATGCCTCCATGCCAATTGCCATCGTTGGCATGGGAGGTAGATTTCCAGGTGAAGCTACCAACCCGGACAAGCTCTGGGACATGGTCTCGAAAGGACGAAATGCCCTTTCAGAAGTACCAAAGGATCGATTCAATATCGAGGCTTTCTATCACCCCTCCGCCGAGCGACATGGCTCAATGAATGTCAGGGGAGGAAATTTCCTAAAGGAAGACATTGCGAGATTTGATGCTCCTTTCTTCTCTATCACAGCTAAGGAAGCACATGCTATGGATCCACAACAACGATTAGCTCTAGAGCTATCGTACGAAGGACTTGAGAATGGTGAGTATTCGATTATTACTAAATCTCGTGACAGAGAAGTTAACTTTGCGTAGCTGGTATTAGCATTGAGGAGATTGCGGGATCCAACATGTCCTGCTATATGGCTTCATTCACAAAAGATTATACAGGCATGAGAGGTAAGCTATACGGCGCAAGTTACTAACTATTTATTAGTTGAAAGCTAACACTTAACTAGGCCATGATGCTGAAGATATTCCGTAAGACAAATACTCAAGCGTTTTTTTTTATATATAATTTTCGCACCCAATACTGACAGCCTTATTAGTTTGTATGAAGGAACGGGTAATGGCGCTGCCTTAATCTCCAACCGTGTCTCCTGGTTCCTTGATATCAAAGGACCCAGTCTCAGCTTGGACACAGCGTGTTCATCTTCCCTTGTGGCCCTTCATCTTGCTTGCCAGAGCATTCGGGCAGGAGAATCAACCTCAGTAAGGGTGCCTCCTATCATTAGACAAATTACCCTTTGCTCATCCATTCTAGGCAATCGTCGGAGGTACCAACATCATTTTGATGCCAGAGATGCAAAATGCCATGACATCACTCCATTTCCTCAGTCCCGACTCCAAGTCCATGTCATTTGACCATAAGGCAAATGGTTATGCCCGGGGAGAAGGTGCAGCTGTTGTCATATTAAAACCTCTTGCGGACGCACTGCGAGACGGTAACGTTATCAGAGCCGTCATCAGAGGTACAGGTGTCAACCAGGATGGCAGAACTCCTGGTAAGTTAAATCTCTGTAATCGGCTCCCATGTGCATGTAGGGGTCTAATCGCATAATAGGTATTACTGTGCCATCTTCAAAGGCACAAGAGGAGCTGATACGTGTGACATATGCCTCTGCTGGGCTGGACTTCAAGCAGACTGGATACTTTGAAGCACATGGCACAGGTATGTAGAGCCCGCTTTCCTCTGTCTCGGGGCTCAATTCACTCTAACACTACGAAGGGACTCCTGTTGGTGATCCTCTGGAATGCGCTGCCATTGCTGCTACCTTTGGTCAAGTAAGACCAGAGTCAGACCCTCTCCTAATAGGCTCAGTGAAAACAAATATTGGCCACATGGAGGGAGCTGCTGGTCTTGCGGGTCTGGTCAAGGCCGTCTATGCCTTAGAGAGAGGACAAGTGCCACCGAATCTCTGGTTCGAAAAGGCAAACCCTCGCATTCCTTTAGCAAAGTGGAAGCTAAAGGTTCCCACCGAGCTAACCCCATGGCCTACTGAGGGTGTCCGCAGAGCCAGTGTTAATTCATTCGGTTATGGCGGTACTAATGCTCACTGTATCATCGATGACGCTTTCCATTACCTTGAGTCTCGTGGATTGAAGGGTTTCCACAACACTATTTCGGAGACACCCGCTGTCCCCAAAGCCCTTCTATCTACGACTCCGGTGGCTGACCCGTTGCCTCAGCTTCTTGTCTGGTCTTCACCTGAACAGAAGGGAGCTGACCGTACTGCAACCAGCCTGGCATCATATGTCAAGTCTCTCAGTGTCTCAACAGCAGAAGAGAGCGCCTTGCTCGGAAGACTATCATTTACACTATCCAATAAGCGTAGCAAGTTTCCATGGAAATCATTTGGCATTGCTTCCACCCTTCAAGAGGCCATTGATGCTTTTGAGCAGCCAAGGAAACCTGAACGGTCCGCCGAGCAGCCTACCGTTGCTTTTGCCTTCACTGGCCAAGGTGCTCAGTGGTATGCTATGGGTCGCGACTTGTTCAAATACCCGGTATATAGAGAGTCAATTCAAGCCGCGGCTTCGTCATTGAAAGCACTTGGTTGTGAATGGGACCTTGTCGGTGAGTTGAACGCTATTTACCAACTGAGGATGCAATCAATATACTAACAACTATACAGAGGAGCTCAATGTGACAGCGGAGAAATCACGTATCAATGACCCAGCTCTCAGCCAGCCTGCCTGTACGGCTTTGCAAGTGGCTCTCGTAGACCTTCTCAGCAGCTGGGGTGTGAAACCATCCGTCGTAGTGGGCCACTCTAGCGGAGAAATTGCTGTAAGAATCATCTTGCCTTCTATCTATAGAAATGTTACTGATGTGTATATAGGCTGCCTATGCAAAGCGAGCCATTAGCCGGGAATCGGCTTGGAAAGTTGCATATTTCCGTGGTCTTCTCTCTAGCACCATCAAGAAAGAAGGTGCTATGCTTGCGGCTGGCTTGGGCTATGAGGACGCCCAGGCTCTCGTTGATCAGGTCACAGATGGTGATTTGGTCGTTGCCTGTATTAACAGTCCATCTAGCGTTACACTCTCTGGTGACATCTCTGCCATCTCTCAAGCCCAAGCTCTGTTGGAAGAGAGGAAGGTGTTCAACAGGAAGCTCATGGTGAAGACGGCTTACCATTCACCTCACATGAAGGCTATCGAAGCATCATATTTGAAATCGATTAGCGATATCTCACTAGCGACAGATGATATCAGCGTGCGGATGTTCTCGTCTGTGACAGGGGAGATCATTGAAGCGGCTGAGCTTGCGAAACCAACATACTGGGTCTCCAACTTGGTAAATCCCGTCAAGTTCAACCAATCATTACAAGCGGCAATCAAGCACAACCCAACTAAAAGACGAACGACAAAAAACACTGGTGGAATTAACCTCATTGTTGAAGTTGGACCTCATGCCGCTCTCCAGGGACCAATCCGACAAGTTTTGTCAGTTGAAGAAGCCAAGAAGCTCAATATCCTTTATGTCTCACTCCTCAAACGCGATAGCAGTGCCAGCTTGACCGCGATTGAAGCCATGGGAACTTTGTTCCAACGCGGCTATGCTGTGGATGTTGCTCAGGTTAACAACTCTGGCAAAGATACGTCAGCAGCCCTTGTTGATATGCCTCCGTTTGCTTGGAACCACAATACGAAGTACTGGTACGAATCTCCCATCTCTCGCGCTTACCGATTGCGAGACATGCCGAGGCACGACCTCGTCGGAGCCAGAGACGAATACTCCAGCGAGCAACAGCCCAGCTGGCGCAATTATCTTCGAGTTTCCGAAATCCCATGGTTGGAGCACCACCAAGTCCAGTCGTCGATCTTGTATCCCTTTGCGGGTATGATCGTTATGGCCGTCGAGGCCTCACGCCAAGTGGCCGATAAGACGAAGGAGATTGAGGGTTTCCAGCTGCGAGACATCTCAGCTGGTGCGGCCATGATCATTCCGGCTGATGAGGCCGTTGAGTCAAAAATTCAACTTCGTCCTTGGCGCGCTGGTTCAAGGCTTCCCGACTGGACATGGAACGAGTTCACCATCTCCTGCCGAGATCGCCAAGGAGCCTGGACGCAACATTGCTCAGGTTTAATCCAGGTCAAGTATAAGACGACGGTGAACCCTACTTTTACGAACGAAGACGCTGCCAAAGCCAAGAAGTTCCGAGAAGAGTATCAGCAAATCACAGACGCTGGATTGGATATTGAGGATCCAGCTGACGTCTACGCTTCGGTGTGTTTATACAGTATGCCATCTGCCCTTTTAGTCTGTTGCTAACTATCATAATAGCTCGCTGAACTCGGCTTGCAATGGGGCCCATCTTTCAAGTCACTGGTCCATATCGGTTCAGGCCATTACCAGGCTCAATGCGCTATCGAAGTTCCGGACACAAGGTCCTTTATGCCTGAGAACTTTGAGCATGATCATATTATTCACCCTGCGACGCTCGATGGTATCGTACAAATGATTGTGCCTGCCTGCTCACCACGGGGAGCACTTGTTGATAGAGCCAAGATCCCTCGTTTCGTTGAGAGTGTCTACATCTCAAGCAAAGTGGCGAGCAAGAAGCCTGGTGACAAGCTTTACGGTTACTCTCGCTCTACAGCGCACGGTTTCCAGGAATCCGTTGGTACCATTGTCGCTTCTGATGGCGACTGGGAAGAGCCTCTCGTTGTGTTTGAAGGATGCAGAGTCATCACGCTCGAGACAATGACAGAGGGCATTGCGTCTGCTTCTGCTACAACTAAGTCCATCAAGCAACTAGGCGCGTGTACTCACTGGGGACCTGACATTGAAGAGCTCACTGCCGATGGTTTAAAGGCCTTCCTCTCCCCCTTCGCCGAATTATATCCCGATCCAGAATACGAAACAATCTACGATCTCGAATTGGCTTGTCTAATTATCTGCAAGAGAGTCCTTCGAAAGTTTACTGCAGAAGACTCGAAGATGTTTGCGCCGCATCATCGTCTGTTCTATGAATACATGCAGCACCAGTACGACCTTGCTGTCGAAGGCAAGCTCAACTGCCAGAGCTCTCCCATCAAGAAGATTGACTGGTTGAACACCAGCGAGGAGTTTGATGCGGCCTTGCTCGAGAAGGTTTCTAATGAGTCTGTGGACGGAAAGATGCTGGTTCGCGTCGCTTATGCGATGAATGAGATTCTCACCGGCGCAATTGAGCCTCTGCAGGTTCTCCGTGAAGACGACTTGCTGACTTCATATTACCGAAACGTCATTGGCGTTGAAAAGGTTAACCCAGTCCTCGAAGAATACGTGAGGCAAATCTCTCACAAGAGACCACTTCGCGTCTTGGAGGTTGGCGCAGGTACCGGAGCAACCACAAAGCTAGTTCTGACAACGCTTGGGAAACGCGATGATGCCGCCGCTAGGCTGAAGCTGTACACGTTCACTGACATCAGCAGCGGATACTTTGAGCCTGCTGCCAAGGACTTTAGTGAATACGCAGAGTTCTTGGAATACAAGATTCTCAACATCGAGAAGGATCCCGCTGAGCAAGGATTCCCTGTCGGCCAATACGATATTGTTATTGCGAACAACGTTATTCACGCTTGCTCGTCTATCGACAGATGTTTGGCGCACTGTCGTAGCATGCTCAGACCGTAAGTATTTGGCATATTATTCTACGTGAGTGAAAACTGACTCTCGATTTACAGTGGCGGTGTTTTGCTGTTGGGTGAGCTGACCACAACGATGGCTCGTGTTCCGATGATCTTCGGAACACTTCCCGGATGGTGGCTTGGTAAGTCATACATGTGTAGTGTTTAGACTTTGATCCCGACTAACAATTATGTAGGCGAGAACGATAATCGGAAATGGGGCCCAAGACTCTCAGAAAGCGAATGGGACGTTTACCTGCGCAGGCACGGATTTGGTGGACTGCATGTGTCCTTCCGAGACGATAGCAGAGAAGATGTTTACCAGTCTTCGCTCATCTTCTCCGTGGCTGTAGAGACCACCTCTCCCCCGTTACTAAAGAATGCCGTCGTCGTCAAGCCAGCAGTCACTGACCCCGTTGTCGATGCGATGGCATCAAAGTTATCGAAGCTGCTAGATAAGGAAGGCGTTCAAGTTGAAGTAGTTTCGTTGAAGGATGTCAACGCTACTGATTTCACTGGCAAGGCATGCATTGTCGCAGTGGAATCGAACAAACCTCTGCTTCATGAGATCAAGGGTGAGGACTGGGAGTCTGCCAAGAAGGCAGTTCTTGGATCAAGAAGCACTCTATGGCTCACTAATGGTGGTACCATGGAATGCACCACTCCCGAATCCAGTCTCATTGTTGGACTTTCCAGAACTATTCGAGGAGAGAATCCCGGCCTACAGTTCACAACGCTTGATCTTGATCCCAAGGAATCCATCGACTCCGACACCACTTGCGCAGTTATTAGCCAGATCTTCAAGTCCAAGGCTGATCCTTCGAATGCGGAATGGGAGTATGCTCTGCGCAATAAACTGCTCAATGTGCCTCGCCTATACCCCGACCACGAGGTGAGCAACCTCTTCGAGACCAACGCAGAGGATCCCCCTGCAGTGAAGTTGCCTTTCAACCAGCCAGGCCGTGCTCTTGCACTCGAGATCAAGGTACCTGGAATGTTGGATACCTTCCAGTTTACAGACTGCGACGAATACCCGCTACCACTTGGCGACCGAGAGGTCGAAATCAAGGTCAAGGCTGTAGGTATGAACTTCCACGACGTCATGATTGCCATGGGCCAAATCCAGGATACGAACCTGGGTGTTGAGTGTAGTGGCGTTGTCACTCGCATTGGAAAGTCCGTCACCCAATGGAAGGAGGGTGACAGAGTCATGACATTCCGTCTGGGAACTTACCGCACGTATATCCGTAACCCTGAGGAGATGTTCCAGAGAATGCCTGATGGCATGTCATTCGAAGAGGGTGGATCGATTGTCTCTATCTATGGAACAGCCGTCTACTCGCTGTTTGATGTCGCCCGTCTGCAGAAGGGCGAGAGTGTTCTTATCCACTCCGCTGCAGGTGGTTTTGGTCAAGGAGCTATCATTATTTCTCAGTATATCGGCGCCGAGATCTTCGTCACCGTTTCAACCGAGTTTAAGAAGCGTTTCTTAATGGAGACGTATGGTATTCGTGAGGATCATATCTTCAACAGCAGAGATCATAGCTTTGCTGCCGGCATTAAGCGTATGACTAACGGTAAGGGCGTCGACGTTGTCTTGAACTCTCTTGCTGGAGAGGGGCTACGGCAAAGTTGGCTGTGTGTCGCGCCTTTTGGTCGGTTCATTGAGCTGGGCAAGCGAGATATTAGTAAGTCGCAAACGTGATTCCCTCATAACAAGCATAGGTAGTGTGTAGAGATTCTGACTATTTGTTAGCTGGTAACACGGGCCTGGACATGACGCCTTTCCTACATAACATCAGCTTCTCTGGCGTGAATATGTTATCAGTGTACCGAGAAAATGTTCCACTACTCAGCAGAATTTTAGCAGACGTGATGAAGTACTGGGCTATGGGTGTTACTAAGCTCGTCACGCCTCTTAAGGTTATGAACTTTTCTCAGATCGAAGAGGCGTTCCGAATTATGCAGACAGGAAAGCATATCGGAAAGATGGTATTGGCCGCTAATGATGATGACACTGTTCCGGTAAGATATTTATTTATAACTGGCACCACTGAAATTAGGAAGAATGCTAACACCAGAGAAACAGATCGTCCCTCCTAAGAAGAAGGAATTCACGCTGTCTTCTAACGCAACTTATATCATTCCTGGTGGCCTTGGTGGTCTTGGACGATCACTTGCAATGTGGATGGCCTCAAAGGGTGCTCGCTACCTTGCTTTTACGTCTCGCTCAGGCGCAAGCAGGCCAGAGGCAAAGGCGCTCTTGGACGAATTGGCGAAGATTAACGTCCAGAGCAAGGCTTTCGCAAGCGACATTAGCAATGAGGCCGAGCTCACCAGAGTGCTGCAAGAGATCAAATCCGCCAACTTCCCCGCCATTCGCGGAGTCATTACCTTTGCCATGCAGCTGCAGGATGTCTTCTTTGAGAATATGACTGTTGAAGAGTTTCACACTGCTGTCCGACCCAAGGTTCAGGTCACAAGAAACTTGCACGAACAGCTACCCAAAGACCTTGACTTCTTCATCTGCATGTCCTCTGTTGGAGGTATTGTAGGATCCAGAGGACAAGGCAACTACAATGCAGGTAAGTTTAACCTTTTTTTGCAACAGACAGATTTGCACGGGGTTGCCCACTCTTGAAAAGAAGCAGACAACTAATATGGAATCTCAATAACAGGAAACACATACCAAGATGCAGTTGCTCGTCACCGCCGTTCCCTCGGCCTTAAAGGAACAAGTATCGATCTTGGTCTCGTTTTGGGCGTCGGTTGGGCTGCAGTCCACGGTGAAGCATTAGGCTATCTTAACTCTGGTGCAATGGCTGGTCTCAAGGAAACCGAGGTGCTGGACGTCATAGAGGCAGGCATGTCTGGCTTGCTGCCGGAGGCTGAGAACACCGTTGGTCTGACTACAGGAGGCATGCTTAAGCAGGGTGGCTATGAGGAACTATACTGGCACAGCGAACGCCGCTTCGGCCCAGTCAGCGTTTACGACACCCAGGATAACGGCACTGCCGGTTCTGGCGAGCCTGACAGATCCGAAGAGCTACGCACAGCTCTAGGTGCAGCACAGAACCTCGATGAAGCTGGAGCTGCTGTTTGTGTAGCGCTGATGCGAAAGTTGGCCAAGGCCATGATGATGGACGAAGCGGATCTCGACTCTGGCCGCCCTGCGAATGCATATGGCGTTGACAGCCTGGTGGCGGTGGAAATCCGAGCTTGGGTATTCAAGACCGTCAAGAGCGACATCTCTGTGTTTGACATCTTGAGCAATGCTCCACTTGCTACGCTTGCTGGCCTCATTGCTTCTAAGTCGTCATATGTGCCTGTTGCGATTCGCGGCGAAGGAGTTTCATTGGAGAAGTGATATGTTATTAAATGGAGGAGTGGAATAAACTAAATACATAGACTTCGTGTTAATATCTCAGCTTCCTATAGAGTTATACAAGATGCGTTCGTAATACCGTCCGCAACGACTGCTCTTGTGAATCTTTGATGAGAAAAGATATATGTGGAATGCGGTCTCGACTTTCACAAGGTTGGACTTGGTTGGTGTCCGATATCTAGTATCAATTCCGTTAATGCTCGTGAATACATGTAGATCATAATACATGTACATATCAGGTAACATGGGTGTGTTATGAATCCGTCTTGGGCCATTTCCAATATATATTGGCACCCTCAACACCTGCCAACGGATTCCCTTCACCATGTGTGGCGTTTCCGTACTGCTCTTCAAATCCACACTTCATGTAAAATCCATCTTTGCCCAGAGCACTAACTACAGACGCGCAGACTCCCTCAGTTTCAGCCTGCTTAAGACCCCAATGCGTCAGTTTCCGACCTATGTTTTGGCCCTGGAAATCCGGCCGCACTGCTAACCCTTCGAGATACCACGATTCAGCACGCTTGCCGCTCCAAATTGTGTCGAAATAAGGATATGATCGCTCTATAATGTTCTCCTGCGCAGGGTCACTTGCACGACTTGGCCACAACCAGGCATGAATTGTCATGGCAATAGAAGACAGAGGCTTCAGCAAATTCCCTAGACCGATAACTTAATTTCTATGACTAAATAGAATACCAAAGTTTACTCACGAGGATCCAAGTACGAGCGGTCCAACCTCTTACCACCATCGCCCAATCTCGCCCATTGCGCAATACCGGTGATAACCTCACGACCAGTCTCATCTTTATCAACAGCGACCAGCCATCGCCAGCGACAGTCCCAAAAGTTGACACGAGCCCGCCTCAGCCAGTACAGGTGCACATCATCCGGATACTGATTTCGATGAGGGTGAATGAGCTGGCCAAACAAATTATCTTCCCAGAATGCTTTTGCCATCACGCGAGCAATTTCGGGTAACTCTGAGTAGCGCGCATCACGCACCACAACTTCAGACATGTTGTGCTACGAGGAGTGAGATGATGAGACGATGCAACGTGTTTGCCAAGAAGGACTGAAGACGGCCAATAAACCGACCAGCGACTGCGGATCGTGGAACTTGGGGTCACCGCGAATACGAGGACTCTGGGATGCTTTGTGACAATGAGAGCTACCGTGTTCGACTGCTTCGGAACAAAAACCAAATCTGGGTATATACATCCCTGCATATCGAAGCTGCCTAGTTGGCAAACACGGCTGAGAGCTGCTTCTAGGCATCTCAGTTATTAGCGACGAACGCCTCACATGTTCCTACAAGGATCCTCGTATAGTTAGTTCATGCGCATTTCAGGCGGGTATTTTGGACCGTACCAGCATGAAACGCCACAAATATGCGAACCTGAATTAGAGTTTCGTATGTGATAGTGCCTGCGGGGCGGTCCTACCTCCCGCTGTCTACTACTAACGTCGCGTCCATCTCGAGGGCAAGCCTTAGTGATGAGAATTGAGCTTTTCTGCGGCCTCGGGTTTCAATGTAACTCAATGCGAGATAGTGTATGCACTCTCGGCATTAACTCATTTTGCCTAGTGTGGCCGTTGAATCTCCCGGTGCCTTGAAGTCTTGTTAATTTGTCTGCTCTGTTCTGACTAAATCATGTTCATTTGTTGCCACAGTTTGTCGTCGATGGTTTTGCACTGCTGACAGGGGCCGGGATTGTGACGAGGCCGGTTGTATGCAAACTACAGCAACCTACGGCGAAGTCAAGTTGTGATCCGATTGGCCCGGCATCAAAACCCTTGCCATCCGCTTGCTGAATTGTGACCGCTCCGGTATGCTGTTGGGCGGCCCATGTTTAACGTAACTTCTTGATAGGTTCGTTGAAAATCCCTCACACCACGGCTCCTTTCCGCGTTTTACGAGTACTCCCGACGATTTCCACATGTCAAAAACTTGTAGGGTATACTCGTATACATCCGAACGGTCTGGATCTTGACGCAAGATTCGTTGAAGTTGGGAGACCAATGGTTCTGTTACAGAAATTTATCTAGTGCTCTTTCCATGGACAAACAATTACAACGAGCTGGCACCCGCCGATTGATGGTCGTCATGCGTTACCTTCCATGCCACCTCCTTGATGATTATCATATCTCGACTGCCGGTTCTGGACCTTTCCTCATCTGACAAGTTCTCACGGCTATCCCTGCTGAAGTGATGCGCAGTGGCAGCAGTTTGATTCGGAACCTGATCCGGCCTCCAATTGTGAGGTCGGCCACGCGCCTCGCTGTCAGAGTGATCACGGATCCATACAGAGGTCGATGCCCCTGCAGCTGAAGTGGCCTTGGAGCGGCTATTCTCCAGTGAGCGAAGTGGATACGCGTTGCTTGATCCGTACACGCTGGAGTCGTAAGCAAGTGGAAAGCCCAAGCCTATGGAGAATGATTTGAGAAAATTCTTCATGTTTGGTACCGTGGCTGTGATAAGAGACCAAACAATCATAGTCTGTTGAAAGAGGAGGCTGTTTGTGACAGCAAATTGAGGCTCAGAGGAGGTCGGGTACTTGCTGAAATACGCCAGATGGATGGCTGAGAAGGCGATGAGTGGCAGACGGAACGAGAAAGCCAAGGCGACCTGACACTTGCGGGAGAAGGACATGTTAACGCTCCAAGAGACCCATACAATAAGAAGCCAGGTAAGAATCTCAGTTAGGATGTCAATCGCAGTGATGACAGCCCAGCGTGCATTCTAAGCGCAACTCCTAGGTTAGGCATCTTTATAAAATCTCGACGAGTCACAATACGATTCTTCTTTCGTACCTGGTTGGGACATTGTTCAACATTATCCACAGTCAACAACGCGCTGGAACGGCAGTTTATGAGGAATGCTAAAGATGAGCCTATTCCCCATGCTGAACTAAGAACCATAAGTCCAATACAGGATGATTTGCTCTTCCCAGTCTTGGAGTCAATGATTCGAAGGATAAGAGCGAGGACAGAGCATTTGGCGAGGCTCAAAGTTATAAGACAGAGAATAACGGCCGCGAGAACGGACTGTGATTGGATTAGTTGCTGAAACTCAAACATTACGTGAGGCTTACCTTTGAAGACGTCGCCCATTGTTCTGGTGTCGTAATAGAATTGAACTTGCCGAGGCCATGGTTTAAGCCAACGAACATTGCGATGGCTTGAGCTGTATGGAAGACCTAACTGATGGTCAACTTCGTTATTGAATACGGGATCGGGTTTCCTACCGTAGCGAAAGCAAGCAGTAGATCATCAAATCCAAACATTCGGTACTTGATATACGCACGTGTCATAGCACCAAAAAAACCATATATCAACGATAAGATTGTCACGATCCATAACTGCCCCGAATGGTCGTTGAATGTAACGCGCGAGAACTGAAAGGGGCCATCGTTCGATGTTTCTGTATCCATGGATGAGGAAGACCTGTAGATTCGGCTCAAGAAAAGCAATGACTTGACAGCATCGAAAAAGTTGGTCTTCGCAAGAGATAACGAATCCCTATTAAGTGCTTGCTTCGACGCTCGCAGCATGCCGGCAGCCAAAGTCCCGATCCTGACAGATGGTTGGGCGTGTGGTGTGGGTTCCAGGCCGCAAAGATCCTGAATCCAGGCTAACTACAATGTAGCCAACGGCTTATCCTCGTACCAGACACAAACAGGTACAGAGTAAGCTTCTCAGCTTGAGACCAGGGGCTGAAGGGTGGTGTTTTCTTTGGTGATGTGATGCGGTCAGATTTCATCACCTACCTGCATTAACAAAGCTACGAATACTCCGTACTCTTACAAACTTGGAACAAACCATGTCCTTGACTGCGACGCAAATCCTTCGATCCTTGGGGACGCAGTCTCAGACCTGTACAATACATGTATAGACTATTTATTTTTGGAAATAATTAGTCAGGTAGCAAGGCGCAACTCTCACCAAAACTTTCTGTCACCTCATATTCAATAGTTCAATACTGAACTCCGTAATCCGAATGGAGTCACCGAAATCGTGGCTAATCTTTGAGGACCGTATGATATCCATCCATCTCTGTACCTGAAAGACAGTGCCAGCAGCTGCACTCCACAAGGTAGGGATTAGACAAGGAACGACCAACATGCATACACCAGGCCAGGTCGGGAGACTCAGGCCGGTGTGCGCTATTCCCAATGTAATTGAAATGGTAGGATACAAGTACTTCGCATTGCTCCATTGTTTGTGACTGTCTGGCCATGCGTGTCTACTGTGTGCATCCTCCCTCCTGCATCCTTCGTGGAACACTAGCTGCAGATTTTAGACGATATTTCCTTCTTTTCTTTTTCTTCCCCCTTTGTTTTGTTGTGGCATTTTCAGCGAAACCACTTCCCCCCGAAGTGGTTCCAAATCACCGCAAAAATGGTAGTTGACGATAAAGAAATTTCCGAGGTCAATGATGCTACCATTGGCCTCAACGATGGCGATGTTGATGAGAAGAGAGGAAACGCGGCCGACCGCGCCGACATGTACCGCATGGGCAAAGTACAGGAAATGAGGGTTCGTGCCAGTTGACTCTTGGGCTTTATCTCGTCGAGTTTTCTAACGCAGCATCTAATAGAGAAATTTTCGCTTCTTGTCCATATTTGGGTTTTCTATGATTCTAATGGCATCGTGGGAATTCTCTTTAAGGTAAATTGGGGTTTAAAGATACCGCGATAGCTGGGTTACTAAGTGAACTTGTGGTTGAAAGTGTGTCTACAATCGGCCTTGTTAACGGCGGAACTGCCGGTTTCATCTGGATGTTCTTTGTTTGCTGGATGGGTTTCCTCCTGGTGAACACGACGATGGCTGAAATGGCTTCAATGTGAGTCATTCCAAATCCATATATATATGACTGAATTTCTCGCCTAACTTTCCGCAGGGCGCCAACGACTGGAGGACAGTATCACTGGGTATCTGAGTTTGCGCCGCCGCAATATCAGAAATTCATCAGTTACCTTATGGGCTGGATGTGTGTACTCGGCTGGCAGACATCATGCGCCTCCTCGGCTTTCATTGCTGGCACGCAGATTCAAGGCCTTATTGTCTTGAACAACCCCGATTATATCCCCAAACCCTGGCACGGGACTCTACTCACTGTAGCCGTTGCTGCTTTTTCTGTGCTCTTCAATACTGTCCTTGCCAGAAAGCTACCACTTATTGACGCGTTAATCCTTGTTATTCACATCTTTGCCTTTTTCGGCATCCTGGTTACCCTCTGGGTTCTTTCACCCAGAGCAGATGCCAAAGCGGTCTTCACAGAGTTCAGCGACGGAGGAGGCTGGGGCAGCGTGGGAGGCTCAACCCTCGTGGGAATTCTTGCAGGAATTCTACCACTGCTAGGTGCAGATGCTGCTGTTCACATGTCCGAAGAGTTGCGCGATGCCGGCCGCGCTCTGCCACGTTCCATGATTACGACGACCATTTTCAATGGTGCTTTTGGGTGGATTATGGCCATCACATTTTCCTTCTGCATAGGCGACCTGTATGAAGTCATCGAGTCTCCAACTGGTTATCCCTTTATGCAAGTCTTTTACAACTCGACAAAGTCAACGGCCAGCGCTACCGCGATGTCAGTGTTTATTGTTGCCATGACTGTATTCTCCAATCTTACTATGGTGGCCACGGCATCGCGTCAACTGTTTGCTTTTGCACGAGACCAGGCTGTTCCTTTCAGCCCTTGGTTTTCAAAGATCAAAACAGGATGGGATGTGCCGCTCAATGCCATTTTGACGACTTTCCTCATCTCAAGTCTTCTTTCCCTCATCAACATCGGTTCGGCTGTCGCACTCAACTCCATCACTTCTTTGGCGACAACATCACTTTTATCCAGCTACATCGTCTCTACTGGCTGTATGATATGGCGCCGATTGACGAATAGTCCGCTTCTACCATCCAAGTTCAGCTTGGGTCGATGGGGTCTCACCATAAATATTGCCTCTGAGGCTTTTCTTCTTCTCATATTCGTCTTGGCATTTATGCCTAGCAACCCGAAACCGACAGCAGCCCAGATGAACTGGAACATTGTGATTTACGGTGGTGTAACACTTTTTTCCTTGGCCTACTATTTCCTCCGGGGAACTCATCGATATAAGGGTCCAGTTGCTTATGTCAGGGCACTTCAATAGTGGAGAGCAGCAAGATGAGTTGTGTTGGACTCAGACAGTTTATTATGATTACAAAATGAAACACTTTGCTGTTAAAGATTCTGTTTATTTGCGTTGCAATATCGGGAGTGTATCTTCCGTATCCAAAAGGGTAAATATACGTATAGCCTCTATTAATACATAGCAATTAACAGCCTAATAGTCACATAATGAAACATAATTGGTGCGCATGCTATTGTTAAAGGTGAGATCCACATCTCGGACATAAATCAATTATCCTATGTATTAAACTCCTTGCTCATGCTCGTTTTGAGCGCAATACAACATCAGATAATTGCATGGCAGCCGAAAAGGGTATTTACAAAATGTTGTCGCATACTGCACATAGATTAGGCAATAGCATCTCTCCAAAGAGCAAAATCATTCTGTTGCCCTCAAAATACCCGACTGTTTAAATAGTATATAAGAGTGCGATGTCTCTCTAAGTGAAAGGGTGGTAGCTGGGCTCAACCCCTTTTTACTTTCAGAGACTTGACTGTGCGGACGTTCTCATATTTCTTGGTCATATACGATCATGAAGTGCCTTCGAGTGCTCGCTCTCTTCCTTGGGGCGGCTATTCCCGCTCAGGCCGCATTTGTATGGAAGAATGTTAAAATCGGTGGCGGTGGTGGCTTTGTTCCTGGCATAATCTTCCATCCCAAGACCAAGGGTGTGGCCTATGCCCGAACAGACATTGGTGGCCTTTACCGCTTGAATTCTGATGATTCCTGGACTCCAATCACGGATGGTATTGCTAATGATGCCGGCTGGCACAACTGGGGCATCGACGCGGTTGCTCTGGATCCGCAGAATGATCAGAAGATATATGCTGCCGTCGGCATGTATACCAATAGCTGGTTTGTGAAGCTTCATTCAACATATCTCCACAGTTGACACCTCTGACACATCATCAGGGATCCCAACAATGGAGCTATTATTCGCTCTTCAGACCGTGGTGCCACGTGGTCTTTCAGTAACTTGACATTCAAAGTCGGAGGCAACATGCCAGGGCGTGGTGCAGGAGAGCGTCTGGCCGTAGACCCAGCCAATTCCAATATCATTTACTTTGGAGCTCGATCTGGAAACGGTCTGTGGAAGTCTACTGATGGTGGCGTTACCTTTTCAAAGGTAACATCTTTTACGGCAACGGGCACATACGCGGCAGACCCGACTGATCCCAACGGTTACAATAGCGACAAGCAGGGCCTTATGTGGGTAACTTTTGACTCAACAAGCAGCACCAGCGGAGGCGCGACTTCTCGCATCTTTGTTGGCACAGCTGATAATATCACTGCTTCGGTTTACGTGAGTACGAATGCCGGTTCCACGTGGACAGCAGTTCCCGGACAGCCAGGAACATATTTTCCTCACAAAGCCAAGCTCCAGCCTACCGAAAAGGCTTTGTATTTGACATATTCCGATGGTACAGGACCATATGATGGCACGCTCGGGTCAGTATGGAGGTACGACATCACCGCTGGAACCTGGAAAGACATTACTCCAGTTAGTGGATCAGATCTCTATTTCGGTTTTGGTGGTCTCGGCGTCGATATCCAAAAGCCAGGCACTCTTGTTGTCGCTTCACTAAACTCATGGTGGCCGGATGCCCAGCTGTTCCGCTCCACAGACTCGGGAACGACATGGAGTCCTATCTGGCAGTGGGCCAGCTATCCTTCAATGACTTATTATTATGGCATCTCGGTAAGCCAGAATTGATGGTTTAAATCCGCCAAGAGGCTTATTACTGACCTGGCTCCCAGACTCCAAAAGCCCCATGGATCAAGAATGACTTCATTGATGTAACTAGCGAATCATCATCCGATGGACTGATCAAGCGCCTTGGCTGGATGATTGAGTCGCTTGAGATTGACCCGACGGATAGTAACCACTGGCTCTATGGCACTGGTATGACCATATTCGGCGGTCATGATTTGGCCAGCTGGGACACGAAACACAATGTGACAATCCAATCACTTGCCGACGGCATTGAGGAATTTGCTATCCAGGGTCTTGCGTCTGCACCTGGCGGCAGCGAGCTCCTGGTGGCGCTTGGAGACGAGAACGGTTACACATTTACCAGTCCAAATAGCCTTGGTACTTCGCCGCAAAACGTCTGGAATACGCCAACCTGGGCAACGTCGACAAGCGTTGACTTCGCGGGCAACTCAGTCAAGAATGTTGTCCGCGTTGGCAACACTGCCGGCACGCAGCAAGTTGCAACTTCATCGGATGGCGGCGTGACATGGAGCATTGACTACGGTGCTGACACTTCTATGAACGGCGGTACTGTCGCTTATTCTGCCAACGCGGATACGATTCTCTGGTCAACAGGCTCCTCTGGTGTGAAGCGCTCGCAGTACCAGGGCAGCTTTACTACAGTCTCCAGCTTGCCCGCTACTGCTGTCATCGCCTCAGATAAGAAGACCAACACTCTCTTTTATGCCGGATACTCATCCACTTTCTATGTTAGCAAAGACACGGGCAGCACCTTTACATCTGGGCCAAAGTTGGGCAGTGCCACTTCCATTCGAGATATCATTGCTCACCCGACAACTGCGGGCACTGTCTATGTTTCAACTGATGTGGGCATCTTCCGCTCAACCGACTCGGGCACGACCTTTACCCTCACCTCTTCGACCCTGACAAACGTTTACCAGATTGCTCTCGGCGTTGGTTCCGGCTCAAACTGGAACTTGTACGCGCTCGGCACAGGCTCAGCTGGCGCCCGTCTCTATGCCAGCGGCGACAACGGCGCAACCTGGACTGATATTCAGGGCAGTACTCAAGGTTTCGGTGCTATCGACGGCGTCAAACTCGCTGGGAGCGCCAGCACAGCTGGACAAGTTTACGTAGGCACCAATGGTCGAGGTGTCTTTTATGCTCAGGGAACAATTAGCGGTGGTAACGGCGGAAGTTCTTCTTCATCCAGCGCCTCGAGCAGGTCCAGCACCACTGCCTCCAGCCGCACCACATTCTCCTCTTCAACCATCTCGACAACTCGGACCTCTGTTGTGACTTCGACGACTCGCACCAGCTCGTCAGCCAGCCCTTCAGGCACAGGCCTTGCCCAGCACTACGCTCAATGTGGAGGTACCGGCTGGACTGGCCCGACGCAGTGTGTTTCGCCATGGACGTGCCAGAAGCAGAACGACTGTGAGTAATCACACATATCTACAATATTGTCATCATCAACGTTACTAATTTAATGTGTATAGTTTATTACCAATGCGTTTGAAGCGTTTAAACACTTTGGACTTGTATATTAAATAATAACGAGAATCAAGCGCTGACACCACGTATAGCCACTTGGCAAATTGATGTAAAATTTGCTAGTTGCAATAGCAGACGGCTCATTCATGAGCAAATTGTAGCATTTTGATCGATGATTCCAGACTGTCAGAGCGTGATTTAATGCAACTGAATTCAGTTGGCACGAATAGCGTATCTTGCAATGCCTCTCCATTCCTTTCTTACCCTCCTCCAACAAAGAAGAAGTCTTGCGTTTCTCGGAAGCATAGTGCCAGTACCGTTGCCAAATGAGAGGAATCAATCATCTTCTTTTAATTCATTAGTAAATCGTGAAAGATAAAATTGTTAAACTAGTGCCTGCTATTCCCAGCTACCACGCAGAACAAAGCCAAAACTCGAATCAACCCCACCATTTCCATGAAAACTCCAAAGAGAACCGACATAGAAGGTTTAGAAGCTTCTAATTTCCATCTTTAGATTAAATAAATCATAAAATTCGTCCATTTCCCGATCTCACTCCCATCATTCATTCAACCTTTCACCGCTGCTGGTGGCGGTGTGGCGATCTCATCTGTAGATTGAGCTACTCTAGTAGCCGCCTTATGCACGATGGACCTTATTGGGCTGCTTCGCGATTTTTGCTGAGACTGATACGAGTAATTCCCTCCAAATCGAGATCGAATCCCAGGACCTTTTGCCTCCAGATCAGCCTTGGCTTGGTTGTACATGTCTTCAATAATGAACACCTCCTCTTGGGCGTCAAGTGTGCAGTCTATTAAACAAAGCTCTCGTTCGCGTTGCTCAATATGTTCACGAAGCTCTCTCCATTGGTTCTCTTGAATTTTGAACCGATCAGGAAGACCAGATCCTTTGAGATAAGTCAATATCCCCGCCATGATTGTGCCCATGGCGCCGAGTCCAGTAACCGCATGACGAGAGCCATCAGCAGCTCCAATTGCCGTTAATGAGGCGCCAACGATAATTTGCGCTCCGAGGCAAAAGTTTATAATGATATGGAAGATCTTATAGCTCTTGGCTGCCTTTTGCTCTGCTTCGACCACTCGAAAGTACAGACCAATGTTGGGTGCTGCTCGCCTGGCATGGCCGGTGCTTGACAGCGCAGGCACAGTGTCTATGCCCGTCAGGGAGCGAAATGCGAGAAGCTTGTCATTCGGCGGAATTAGCGCTTCGTGATCAGTCTTGATTATGGTGACGCGTTTCCCGTTGCTGCTAGTCTCTTGACCTGCCGGGTCCTCATTTGGAGGATAGCCTTGCTCCTCTCTGTCTGCAGGCACAAGATCTCCCAAATCCATAGAACGTGCGGCTTGGACAATTTTTCGAAACATGGCGTCCTGATTACACAGAGATCGAAACTACAGGACAGGATATAAAAGAGAAAACCGGTGAGCAGTAGTGAAGAAGAAGAAGCGGTAACAATGACCCAGTTGCGTTTTCACAAGATCTGTGGATACACATCTATCTTCGGAGGCTTTTTGAAGCTAAGAAAGGAAACGATTTTAGTTCACAGGAGATCTTTGGACCTAGATCAAATTATGTGAAGACATGACCAACGATGTTTGGGCTTCCCTCCCTCGCTGCCTTACGCTGCCCACCACTCCAATGCGACTTCTCCTGCCTCATGCAGCATGTCGTAGTCAAGGGAGCCACAGCCGCCTGCAAGGGACTCAATTTGGTCCTCTCAGGACGCGGGCCGCGCCCATTTCTATTTTTGATAAGCTCGTCGCTAACTGGATTGAGATTCGCATGATAAAAACCAAGACATGATTCGGCGAAAAGCAGGTGGCAGCTGATACAGCAACCCCGCTTCAATGTGCGGCTGAACTCATTCGTGGATTCAAGGGAAGATCTGCACCTTGTAAAGCGATCAAAGATTGCCGAAGCTGAACTGTTTAGTGCGGCAGACCAAGGAAGAGAGATTGCGAAGGGGATACGTCCGATTGGAGTCGTGGTTGATGATAAAAGATGGAGGATGGCGATAGGGTAAAGCATCCTCCGTATATAGAGCTGGCATGGACGCTGCTGCATAAGCAAAGTTGCTATTTGACGTTACTGTCAGTTGCATACTGCTTATCTGTCCTGTCAGTCATCATTGGCTGGCTGACAGTTGAGATTTTCCGTCTCTTACTCATTTTTGTCGCTCTCTAATTGGACACATCGTAGTGTTCAAAGCATTTGTCACAAAACATTTGCCCTCAATTGTTCTTAAAAATCGTGTATGACTATGCCGCTACCAATAGCTTCACAAAAGAATAGGGAGATTGAAAACTTGAGAGAAATGACCTAAAATCATGAACGGAAGTGTTTCAGCTTCGTAGAAGGTCTCTCTCTTTCTCTCTCTCTCTCTCTCTCTCTCTCTGTCTAACTTTTTTTTTTTTTTTTGCTCCATGAATACTCCGTTATTGAACAATTCAGTGAAAACCCACAATTACCGGGTAACCAAATGCACTATCCCCACGTTTAGAAGGGAATCGAATAAGTATTTTAGCATAGAATACAGCATGAGACAAAGGTCAGCTGCTCCTCCACTTGTCTGAGACGTAGGGTAAAGATCAAGCCGTGAACTGAAGCTACAGCAAGCAAGCCTTCTTTCCAAGCCAAATCTAAATCCATTTTAAGATGTCTGTTGCGTTCGTGGATATTGCTTACTAAAATTGAACCATTCTTTCGGTCAAAAGATCTTTTTTTTTCTCTTTCCTTCTCCTTTTTTCCCCCTTGGTCGCAATCCAACTATTTTAGACGCTGTTGTCCTTCATGTGGATGAGAAGTTGCTTGCCTTAAACGTCAGCACTGAGCCTCATATTAGTTGGTTGAGTGAGGAATCTTTTGCACTCCATCTTAGTCTAGGAAATCCCACAAGAAGAGTGGTTGACCAGTCCATTTCTTAATTGATATGTGTTGCATAGACTAATCGATTCTTTCAGGTTTGATTGCAGGCATGTTGTTCATGTACTGCGTAGCCCTAGCTGATGTATATTGAAGATGACTACATCTTTTTACTCTCTTGGCCATGCGCCGTGTTAGCGCGCTACCTTTGGAAGTATAATGACTTTGATGAAACCACAAGCAGACTTCTCCATGTGAACACTTACTTCATTAGTTATAGAGTATTTATCCCGAAATAAGGGCGGGCTCTATAAAGGTTACGGAGTCTTGACAACTTCTCCACCATGGAATTCTGTTATAAGCTAGCACTCTCTTGCGGCGGCATCCGCCCTCACCCGACTGAACGAAATTGCTTAAACAACAGGGGCCAAGGAGAATTTATCAGCTGATGGGGGTCAACATGATTGCCATTGGTGACGGCAGATGGAGTAGCGCACGATTCGTGCATCGCAAACTCTTGCTTCGATCAAATCAGCGCGGCGTGGAATCCCCGATCTGGTCTAGTGCATCGTCAGAAGCCTATTGATCTACTTCCGAACTGCATCTCGGGCCGGCCTGTCAAACCGATCTTGCAAGGGCCTGCGAGGGCAATAGTCTGCGATGGCGGTAACCGAGATGATTGGCTAGCCGGGGTTCAACGGTAGTTGCTGATCCTATGAGTCTATTATGATTCAGACGCCTGGGGATGATGTTTGAGGGCACGTCCACTGGCGCCGTTATCTGAAGAAACAAGATGCGAGCATGACAAGTAAAGACAACGACTTTCAACGGGTATAAGAAGGCGACGCAAATCACTCAATGTTATGGCTGTAGTCAATACTTCAAGCAGCAGCTTACACTTGCAACATTCAATACCAAACCTCCTCAGATCTGACACTGCCCGTGAACATGGACACAGCCACCAATGTTGAGAAAACCATCAGAGTCGGAGCCGTTCAGGCCGAGCCTGTCTGGCATGACCTTGACGGATGTGTGGACAAGACCATACAACTCATCAAGCAAGCGGCCGCGGATGGCGTTCAAGTTCTTGGATTCCCTGAAGTCTGGATTCCAGGCTACCCATGGTAAAACTCTCTGCCAACAATCATCATATACCTCTGGGACTCCATAAGCTAATACTGTGAGTTGCATGGATGCTAGGCAGATGTGGTGCGCTCCACCAATTATTCAGGCGACTTGGGTTCCCCAGTATCAAGCAAACTCCATGACAAGGGACTCTCCTCAAATGAAACGCATTCAGGCCGCCGTTAAGGAAGCCGGCATGTTTGTCGTACTGGGCTACAGTGAGCGTGAGGGAGCCACCATCTACATTGCCCAAGCCTTCATCTCACCCGAAGGCGAAATCGTCCACAATCGCCGCAAAATCAAGCCTACTCATGCGGAACGTACCATCTGGGGAGAAGGCCAGGATGAATCCCTGAAAACCGTGGTAGATTCGCCGTTCGGTAAGATTGGTGGTCTCAATTGCTGGGAGCATCTACAACCCTTGCTGCGCTACTATGAGTATACGCAAGGTGTGCAGATTCACATCTCGAGCTGGCCGTCCATCTTCAGCATGCCCGATCCTGAAAAGATCTCCTGGCTCTACCACGAGACTGGTGAGGCGAATAACCGCATCAGCCAGAACATGGCGATAGAAGGCGCAACTTTTGTCCTATGCTCCTCGCAGATCCTTACAGAGAAGGGTCTGGAGAAGAACAGCATACTAGCCGGTAATCCGGTCACTCAGGTTGTAAGTCAACATCGCTAGCTCTGTTAGTTATGTTATCTGGCTAACCACAACTTTCTTGTCTAGCCTGGCGGTGGCTTCTCCCAGATCTTCGGCCCCGATGGAAAACCATTGTGCGAACCAATCGGAGCGGGCGAAGAAGGAATTCTCCAAGCCGATATATCTCTGGGCGATATCGCCAAGGCCAAAATATTCCTTGATGTTGCCGGCCATTATGCTCGACCGGACATGCTGAGTCTCCTAGTCAACCCGCCAGTTGCCAAGCATGTTACAATAATGGAGAAATAGAGGGCTCTCTGTTGCTATATAGAATATTTACTGCACTAAATTACAAGTTTTCATTAAATAAACCAGGGAACTGCCGTCTCATAATTGACGAATTCCCACCATTTCGTACGATGCAAGTATGTTGAGTCAGCCTGAAGATCGTAGTGTTTCCAACAAGTTTCAATAAGATTGCGCATTACCCGAATATTGCCGATGTTCCTCACATTATTCATCAGGTCCAATATTCGTAGAATCCGGATGCGCTGTTCGTCTGTCTGGCATTCACAAGCAACCATGAATATAGGCCATGGGCTTGTAGCCACTCCCAAGCGCTCCAATATGTCAAAGACCTCTTCCAAATAAGTCGCTTTTTGCTCATCGTCCCCAGGTAGAGGGATAACTTGAAGCAGGTATAGAATGGTTCCTATGCGATACAGCTCTGCGGTAGCCAGAATGCGTGTGCGTCTTGCAGGGGCCTCACCAGCCTCTTCATCGGGATCGAGCCTTTGGACAAGGTTATGTAGTGTGTGCTCCAATTCGAATCGCTGTTGGATAAGTTTTGGTGATAGCGGATCAATTTCTTTTTGTATGATGGCGATACGGAATTTGTTCACTCGGTGAATTATTGCAATTGTCTCCAGCGAGCACCCGAGAGCGCCAAGTATCTGCCACCACTCGAGTTAGCCTGAGAAAAGCAGAGTTATTCGTCGTAAGAACCCACCAATGTAGCATCGCAGTTCGACGCTCCCAAAAGGAAGAGAACATCGATGCAATTATGTGCTTGCCGCATAGGCTGGCTGAAGCATGCCAACACTTCGTGGTACAGGAACCAGGTGAAGAGGAAATCTGCTTTGATGTGCCTTCGATGTTCCGGGTACAACCCTTCCAGCATATATTTGGCACCATCAAGATGTGTCGTCCAGTGGCCATCGGTCTCGTCGAAGACCTAGTATCGGTTAGAAAAGCAAATCACCTATCCATCTACTCACCCTTTACGACTTACACTGTAGATACAAAGCATCATAGATGCAGCAAACTGCGTCTGGTTGAGATCGATATTGCTTGTTTCATGTCCGGGAGTTAGAGAAGCAGATAGATAGCGAACAGCATTTGTCTTGTATGTTAGAGCAGCTTCACTACCGCTGCGGTGAAAGGCGGCAACGGCCATCATAGAATTCCATAAAGCTTTGGTTGCGCTGTCGCCTCGTGACAGCACCATCTGGACGAGGTCGGTCCGGAAGCCGTTCGTGACTTGCGTGGTCGATATCATTGGAGCAATAACGCTCTCATCTTTATGGATGTCAACAACTAGCTAGAATGATTAGATGGAGAGCTTTAGATGCTTACAGTATGACATGAATAGAGCATCTTGGCCGACCATTGTCGGATAGAGGTTGAGAGTTCGAGTGGGTTTGGAGACAGTTCTCGTAATCAGCGCATTGTAAGAAGACGGGTCCAGCGACAAGGCGACATCGTTATGGTTAACATTGAGGAAATGGCGGCCATAGTTCTTGGACGCCTCCAGCGGGTTTTCCGGCGGCTCATAAACTACGAAGCCGCTGTCCTTTCGGCGGCCATCATGGCGATCCGGCCACAACAGACGGAGGCCGTAACCCAAACATTGTCTGCCCGTGCGAGTGCAGTTGTGGCACACAGGCAGATCCCTGTCACACCCTATTTTCCGCTCTGGATGGCGCGCCTGTCAGCACTCGAGCGAATGCGCCAGCGCTTCAACTGGGAAGCCAAAGGGACTCACGTTTACATGTCCAGCAGCCTTGTTTGGCCTTCATATCTTCTAGGTCAAAGTCAAGTGACCTCGCCCAGTGCAATACGTCTTTGGCATTGTCACTCAGCCAAATCAAATCAGGCGAGAGCAGCTCAAGCTAGCAGAGAAAGTAAGATAAGACGAGTCGCTTTTCTGACTGCATCCGCAGGCCTCCGCTTTCAGGAGCCGAAACGCGCCAAGGAAGGGCTATCAATATTCCGATCCGCGAGGGATCGAGCCATTACTCGTACTCCTTTAACATGTACTGTATTGGGATTATGCCTGAACATTGATGTTGAGGCGTAGTCTACAAGTACATGTGCTGTTCCATCTCATCGTGCGAATGATTTTGATGGACTTGTGGTTAAACTCAGTGCTTCAAGATCAGAAATTTCCACCCAGCATTCTGCGCCAGACGATTTGGCGTAGCTTTCGAGTAATACTGTAAGGTAGCCATTTAGTGGGACATGCTTATTTTTTGACAGCCCCCGTTTGCTAAAAGTCACAAACGACCAGGGCGCTTCTGTATTAGTCTAACGTACGATGCTTATCTAATGGAGTAATGATGCCGACTTTGGCCGGAACTTCAGACGTGTCTAACCTGGAATTGAGCATCTGGTTCTATACATTTATCCATGGATGCTTTTTTACGTTTGTGACAACTGTTAGCAGTATGTGTTGTCATGAGAGTATACCCAGCCTGAATGCTCATACCTAGCTTAGCATTCATGAAGACCATGCATGAACAATTTTTTGCTTCATTTAATGCCACACTTTAAGAGCAGATAATTAGAGTCAAAGAAAATAACCATAAATTGCACTGGGATAATATGCCAATACACATACCGGAAGATTGAGATCATGTCTTCTTTCAAGGGTACCTCAGTCACTACATAAAGTACTGGAGTTGTCTTCAAGTTGTCTAGACGCTGAGTAAGTTAGGGACTTATTCTTGACAATCCGCAAATACCTTATTTACCGCTAGCCATTGGCATCCACCTTCCGTAGATAATCTTTTTTTTTTTTGACTACGTTAACTATAATCTTATACTTATATTTCAAGCTTAAACAGGAAGCTCTGGCAACCTCGCTGAGTATTATCTCATCAACAAAACCAGATCGATAGTCCCCATAGTTTATAATCAACTCCAGTCAGCAGGGTTGCTATGTATCAGGTCTCCCAGTTAAAGAACTAGGGTTCCGTTAATTCCAAAGAGACCAAAAGCTCTATGATCTATTTAGAAACAGCAAGTTAGTGTTTTTGGTTCAGATTTCTTTCAGAAATCGCCACAGTGAATTCAGGATCATCTCGCAAACTGCCAGACACTTGCATGAATTCAATACCAACATACAGATGATTTGTTGCTTGAACTACACCCAGACCTTCAAACACCTCATATGATAAGTTCTTCCAACGACGTCCGGTTGCTCAAGATAACAAGTACCTACTTGTGTGGCTCTGGATAATGAAAGGGATGTTTGTCTACGAAACTTTTTTGAACCGATTCAAACCGTTTCTACATCTGAGAAAGTTCTGTCATCCTTAAAAGCTAATGATTAGGAAAGTGTAGATGAGAAAGTGGCTTTATTGCGAGATCAGTAGTATGTGGCTGTGCTTGCATCCAGTGGCGGCTTTATGCGTATATTATTAGACTTCTAAATCACCCAACAAAGCAGAAGAACGTATGTTGTGTTTCTCATCACTGAGAAAATGACCCCGTGTGGCAATCTCTTTCAACTTGATTTGTTCAAAAACGCCTGTTGGGAATTCCGGTGGAGGGGCAAGCCGTTGAATCCTGGGTATGTATGGCGCAATCCCCACAGTCCATGTAGAGACAGTTCATAAAAGCAAAATCTCGCTATTCCCCTTAGATGTGGCCGATTGCCAAGATACGATAGTATTGTTCTTGGAGTACGAAGAGTTGCAAACTCTTCTGTGTCGAATGTTAGGAGGGTGACGCTTAGCAACAACTCTTGGCATTTCCTGTTTCACTTGATAACTAGCTTATACGAATCTACAACCAGTACCTCGTATTTGATCAGAAAAACATCACTCAGTACTGTAACTCACCCATACTTTCAGCCTTGTGGACTGAAGTTGAAAGGAGAAGTAGACTGCGTATCAAGTTATCAGAGTTTTATACCCATCCTGAATGTCATCGCACCTATTGAAACTCCTCTTGCTCATCAAGGAGAGATTTCATTGGAATCTAGTTCTGTGTTCTCGGGTTCGGTTGAGCAAGATGGCCAAGGCACGCGTTCTTCAAGTAGTGTATAGGTATCCAAAGTGTACGGATGTTTTCACGAATAAAAATTCATTGCATCTAACATGTCTGCTACAGAGATGGACAACAACAGATCCTCAATGCTCTTCGGAGAGAAATTCAGGTTAAGAGATGTGTACATCTTCCAATCTTGCCAAGGAGGCACGAGATAAAGTACGAGCGTGCCAATAGACAGGCAACCTTTGCTCGATGGGACACTAGGACATATGAAACTGTTCACAACCATCGAGGTTGTTATCCAAATCAAGAATATTTCTCCAGTCACTTTTTTTTTTTTCGCTTTAGTACGCGGGCAAGGACATGAGGCGTTTCAGTCTGTTCCTGACGCCGCCTGAATCGCTTTCTATGCTACTCTGGCTGGGGCGACGCGGAACAGAGTTGACTACGCCACAGCCTGTAGCATATCGTGTCGTCGCTATGCGATTCGACCGTTCTATGCAGAGATGTTAGGCATTCTTTTGTACGAATTTGTCCAAGACCTTACGGGTACAGTCAAATCGTCCCGGGTCGTTCAACACCGCATCGAGCTTTGCTCTCGCCTTTTCAGAAGCTGACGGCATGATGATACGTTGTGCTGCGATTTTGGATCAGTGAGCAGGCGGTTTGCGGCAACCGATGTGTAAAATAGAGTTCGCCATACCATTATATATCCTGCATGCGGGGTAACAGTTGTTTCAATACATATTCTTTTACAGAACTAAACTCTGGTTGCTGTCTCCAACCCCAAAACGTAATTATGACATCAAAGTCCAGAATTATGCCAAAAGCCAAACACAGTAGCAATTTGATCACATTAACTGGAATCCCAACATAACTGCAGAATTACCTGTAGTTATGGAGGCGAGAAAAGTTATCGCTTTAACGATGGCTGGTTGTGGATCAACATTTCTCCAAGTTAACTCTTGAGAGCTGCCGCCACCATGAGCTTGCATCTTGTATGGAACACAGCTGCAGCAGATTCATTGCCGCTAGCCTCAAGAAGCGGAATTAGTTGTGCCATTTTGTCCATGGGGCTTATAACGTCATTTGAACAACCAACTAGTGAATACACCTCGGAAGGAAGCCGTCGATTGTACCCATTGTAAAGTATTAGGACGGGCGAACCAACGAGCGAATCCACTGGGTGTGTTCTATTTAGGGACGACAATTTGGTAAGCTAACATTCTAGTAACTCCTGACGGGCGAGCGAGGATATTGAGATTAAAATCCTAACCAAGAATGGGCTCGACTGTGTGGCGGCTTACGGACGACAATAGCGCACGGGGAAATAGCTTGCTCGTGAAGCTGACTAAAATCTGAGATGCTGTAAAAGTTCCCAACAAGGGAAAAGGTACAAACACCAGAAGGCTCGATAACTTAGTGTTTTGAGATTAATATTGATTTTGGCGAATAGATGGATGGATGAATTACCTCATCGTATGCCGTATATGCGAGGCCAACTGGCAATATGCGAATGCACACTATAATAGATGAGGTGTGTGATTTATGCGTTGGCGAGGGCTATGATGTGGTCTTGTTCGGTTGGTGCCCATCAATAAGCGATGTTCGGCAGCCAATGTTTAGGGGTCAATATTCTCCATGTTTACATATTTGAAAACACTAATCTACAGTCGCAAATGTTGGGAGAATGCATGTATTAGCTAATTGAAGTCCGTCTATTCCCAAGTGCTCGGAAGTGCCTGAGGGAAGATCGCGGAGAGCCAGGGAGTTTAACCAGATGAATCTGACTGCGCCACAGAAAGCTTAACCGCCGCAAGGATTCTTTGCTTGTGACGGAAACACGGCCATCCGAGCCGGTCGTGAAATTTACTGGTTTAGAATCGTGCAAATTGCATGTGCTTTTACATTTGACCGCATCCGGGTCGCTGACAGGAACCGCGATGGATGCAGCTCGGACATTTATTTGATATCCAGAAAGCGGCACGTCTTCCCGGCGTAGGAGTGTGTGTGCATCACCGATTATAGCTTCACAGCAGCTAAGCTTAGATTATTTCTTGAGTCTACATGACTGTTGGCAACGCCCTTTTTCGTAGAATCTTATCAAGCAGCCACCAAAAAAGAAAAGCATGATTAAATGAGGATCTGTAGGTTCTGGAAGGATGAGCGCTTGCAAATTAGCGCACGAGTTTGAAAATAGCGACAAGAATGGTGGAGAGAAACGCCATAATAGCCATTGACTGACGGATGAGCGGCCACCAACACACAAACAAGCACGCAGAGAGACAGTGACTTGGGAGGTGTCAAAAATAAACAAGTCTCTGTTTTGAGCAAAATAGCAACGGCCATGACAAATTCTTTCTGCACGCAAATCCCCTGTAAACTAGTACCTCGCTCGGACAAACAGTTGTCGTCCATTTCCTTCCCGTGAGTCTAAGTTTGCCGCCCGATCCGTTGTTGGACCTTTGACAGGGCCCAGTCAGCCTGATTCGTGAGCCCTTCCAAGCACGCCAGCGAGTGTGATTTTCATTTCCCCGCTAAAACAAAACATTCACAGGGTTGAAAGTTTGAGTGACGTTGACGGCTTTCAACGATCAGAACATGTTTGTTTCTTGCCTTATTCTGGGTGAAACAAAGTCCTCTCGGCTGCGCCAGGCCGTGTTGTTCACCAGGGAGGCAGAAACGCGCGCTTCTTGGGCCTGAACTGAGGCCAGACGCGGCTGCGCACGTTCACGCTTCGCAGGGCTAGCTAAGAAAAGGACAAACTTGGGCCACAGCCTCGATGGCCAAAAATAGCACGGCAGTCAGCAGCCAGTAGTCATCCGCTTACCAACGTAGTTGGGCCTTTGACTGACTGCGCTTTGCCAGACTGCAATCGGCAATCTTAGCTTCCGGGTCAGGTAGTCTAAAATCGGAGCTGTAGCTTGATGGCTTAGAGAGGCATTTGTGGGAAGCAGCCACATGCCATCCGGAAGCAGAGTGGTCCGCCTGTTGGGATGACAGAGATGATGCCGTCTAGTGAGGGCCTAGTGAAATTGGCAAGCAGCGAGTGTTGATGGCCGTGGAAGGGATCACCTAGTATATAACTATCTCATCGGTCATCCCATCTCAGTCAGACTATCACCATCATCATCACCTCTCACTTCGACAACACCACTCCAACACTCTTACTAATATCCACTTACACACACAAACACGAACACAAGCAACGATGGCCAAGCTCACCAAGGTTCTCGCTTCTGCTCTGGCTCTGGCCGGATCTACTGTCGCTACCTGGCCTCCCAATAGCAAGGACTGCACTACCACCGCTGCAGCTGCCGATGGCTTCCCCACTCCCAGTGCTCAACAGCTGAGATCGATCGAGGAGCATGCCGATGGCACTCTCTCGAATGCTCCTCCGCCAGCCACACTTGCCGACAGCACCCTTCAGTCACTCCAGGTCATCGCCGTCAACGAGGAATTCGAGGTTGCCTATTTCACGTCCCTTCTCCAAAACGTCACAGCTGGAGTTCCCGGCTTCGAGTCATGGAAGGGCTATGGCAAGGCTGAGCTGGAGAAGATTCTCAAGGTTATCATTGCTGTAAGTCGAGATTGGGCCTTTTGAAATACGCCTTTTGCCTTGATGACCATGCTAATGTCTTTTCCTGTTTAGCAAGAAGAGCTTCACGCACTCAACGCACTCAACGCCTTGAACAAGTTCAAGAAGCTTGCTCCTCTACCCTGCAAATACCACTTCCCGGCCACCAACATCCACGACGCCATTGCCGTGGCTGAAGCCTTTACCGCAGTCGTCCTGGGCACTCTCCAAGACGTCACTCAGGGCGCCGCCGCAGCTGGTGATGCTGGTTTCACGCGAGGCGTTGCTTCCATCATTGGTCAGGAGGGTGAGCAGAACGGCTTTTACCGCACTCTCCTTGGCGCCGTCCCCTCCGAGAAGCCATTCCTCACCACCAGCGTCGGCCCGTTTGCTTATTCGTTCCTTAACAACAACTTTATTGTTCCCAACTCGTGCCCCTTTGACGTCAACTCTCTCGGTGTCCCCATCTTCACTCAGCTCAACGTCGAGGGTGGATCCGCCGCCCTGGCCGTCAAGCCGGACGACCAGTGGCTCAACTACAGTGCCGACCTGAGCTCCGTCAAGAACGCCGCCAAGTTCGCCAACGGCAAGGGTGATGGCCTCTTCGTCACCTACTTCAGCGGCCAGCTCCTCCCCATCAGCGTTCCCGTCAAGGACTTCAAGTGGAACGGTGGCAAGGTTTCCTTCAAGGCTTTCTTCCCCTTTGAGGAGAACATCATGTTCGGCCTGTCCCTTGCTGCTTTGACCGACGGCAGCAACTTCACCAGCCCCGATGCTGTTCCTGCTGCCACACTGGCCGCCCCTGCTATCATCAACGTCAACGACGAGTTTTAAGGTTGAATCAGTCGGAGACCTAAAGGCACTTTGTGAACATAATGTGTAATGCCACTTGATATTAATAGAGAATGGGGGTAAACGGTTGGGATTTTCCTTTTTTGTCAATAGGATTGGGGGGACAAGAATATATCCAATACAAGGGAGACTCTGGATGGGAATTTTAGGGGCGCATTTTCTTCTTTTTTGTTCTTCTAGTATTCATTCAATCAATAGACGATATCTCTTTTCATCTTACCTTCACCTAAATTCATCTCACGTGCTTCAATAAAGGTACATTTTGCATCATGAAATCGGTGTTGAGAGAGAGGGACTTGGTTACTCGATAACAGTGAGAGACTGTTGTGTGGTTAGCAACTGTTTGGCTGCTACCGTTTGTTCTTTTATCCCGAGTCGACGGATAAAGTTGTACAGCGAGATTAAGTGTGCAAACAGCCATATTTAAATGGAGCGTCTGCAATTACTGACGAAAATGAATGAAAAAGACAAACGAGAAAGTGAACAAAACAGTCATAAGAAATTGAATCTATGGATAGTTTCTGTCAGCTTTGGCCGGAAGTTTGTCTACCGACATCGCACGGGTCCCCAATAGGCGCACGGGACCGTACAACTGCACGGGACCCTTAGTCAGCAAACGACCGCTGTAACGACAGCTGTAAGATCACTACAATAACCGCTAATTTATAGCGCCGGGAGCAATCTAGTCCGGAACGACCGTAGGGAGTGAAGGTGTTGCTAGATTGTCGACCAGAGCGGTCCGTTGACTAGAATCCTCATCTGCAGCGGTGAGTTTTAGACCTAATAATTTCCGTAGATACCTAGGTATATCTCTGTTATTATAGCGGTTGTTACTAGAAAATTACAGCGGTTATTATAGCGGGCTTTTGCTGACTAAGGGTCCCGTGCAGTTGTACGGTCCCGTGCGCCTACTGGGCGCCACATCGCACGAGATGGATGACTAAGAGAATCATCATTAATTCTGCCTTAGGCACCAATTTTCTCACAAGTTTTGTTAGCTTTTTGCTAGATTAGCTAATCAGCTATGATGCCGAGTTATGAAGCTGGGCGGCGACTCTGACGGTGGTGAGCTTGAGAGCAGACACAAGTTCTCACATACTCACTGAAACTCATACGCATTGCCACAGCATCAATCGCCATTCGAACAATTTGCAAGTTTCGAGTATAAAAGATCCGCCTCATGTAAAGGCATACAGATTGGGCAACCTCTCATTGTGTGACTCCCATTGGTCCGCTTGAGCCCCGCGTGACAACAACCTGAGGCGCGTTGAAAAATGAGCTTCTCAAGACCGCCGTGATGAAGAAATCAATTGCTTGCGGCGCATGTCGGACGTCAAAGAGAAGAGTAAATCAACACCAAAAGCTATCTCGTTCCCGCTGCGGTTTTGCGGCTCATGCTGATTCATCCAGTGCATCCATTCTGGTGGACCGCCATGCATCCGCTGCAAGGAGAGAGGGGATGAATGCATCTTCCCTCCCAAAGGCACTTCCTTCATCTTTAGGCGCTCTCGGCTTGAGCGCCAGGCTCGCGCGCAGTCCAGTGCTCTGCCGACGGATGCCAACATCACAGCCTCGCTATTATCAGCCTCCGCAGGGCCCCAGCGTGGCAATGCGGAAGACCCCGATGAGCAACCCAAAGTCAACCTTTGGGAGATTGACCCTTTGGATTACGTGACAGATGAGGTTAAGGAGAGCTACCTCAGGTGTTCTTATAAGTGGTCTTTTCACCATATGCCTACTTTCTTCGCGTCCATCCGAAATAAGACTCTGGATCGGTCTGTTGCGTGGGCGATGCTGGCCATTACAGTGCGGTTAGTTGACAATAGTCCTTTGCACCTAATACCGACATCCTGAGAGGGGGAGAGAAGCTAACTTGCGGCCAAGATTCTCGCAACACCCACCAGATGGCTTCTCAACCCAGATTCAGACGAGTAACTACTTCGCCGCTCATACCAGGTCTCTCATCCTTCCATCAATAGATGAGCCGAGCTTGCAGCGGATCCAAGTTCTTCTCATGCTCACTGGCCATTCATGGGGTTCAGGTGAAGGCAGACGTGCATGGGTTTACCTTGGGATGGCCGTGAGAATGGCCCAGATCATGGGCTTGTTCGAAGATCCTCCAGTCACAACCCTGAACAGAGAAGAGTTTATCCATGGGGAAGAACGACGGCGAACGGCGTGGACCTGCTTCCTTATGGACAGCCTTTTGAGCGGCGGCAAAGGCCGCGAGCGGCTTCTATCCGCGGATAGCATGCACATCCAGCTACCTTGTGATACGAGCAACTTCATATTCGGCGAGCCGGTCATCTGTCCCTACATAGAAGGCTATCGATCCGATGGCAATTCTATGATCCCACCCGGCAACCTGGGCATTGTTGCATACAGCATGAGGGTTGCAGATATTTGGGGTGCTGTTGCAAAATGGTCCTGCTCTTCACACCCGAACAACACGCCTCCTTGGCAGCCACAGTCAGAACTCCAACGTCTACTACTACGCTTAAATGCCTGGAGAGAATCGTTGCCTCCTCGCTTACGATATGATCTATCGCTGCTGCACGCCCATAGTGTCCAGAATCAAGGACAGGCGTTTTGCTATATGCATTGCATCTACTTCATGTCTGTCATATTTCTGTACCGATCCTATCTGCCCGAATTGGAGATGCACGAAGAGGCAGTGCATGAGAACGGCGATAGGAAGCAGTGGACCGAGTTTTCCTGCAGAGAACTCGCAAAAGTTGCCGACCAGGTGTGCGAAATGCTTCAGGATATCCGCGGATTTGGTCTATTCTTTTTGCGTGGTCTGGTTCCGTGGATAGGCTTCACCATCTATACCGCAGTTGGAACACTGCTCTACTTTTGGCATTTCCCCCATGTTAGTGAAGGCGACCCGCAGATTGAAAGCTGGAGACAGCGTATCATCGATGGATGTGTTTTTCTCAAGGACATGAGGCAAGCCTGGCCCATGGCCGATACCTGGGTATGTCGATGCTCTTCACACCAGTACCCTAATCTTCTTACAAGCATCGCTAACAAAACTCCTTTTTTCAGCGTGAAACCATCAAGGCAATGCATATCTTCTATAGCAATGTCAAATCAAAGGGCAACCAGGCCATGAGCCCGAGTGCCCGTCGAGAGATGAGAAATGCCATCATCGACTACGGCGCATTACAACCATCTCCCGTTCAAGCTGCCGATAGTGGAAGCGAAGAAGAGAATTTGGTAAGTTCTTCTCTACTACCCAGTACCTCCTCACTCGCGGCCATCACTGACACAATGGATAGGTGGTTTCTGAACAGGACGAAACGAACCCGAATGGGATTAGTACAAACGATACTGAGATCAGTCCAAACGAGCCTGAGATGAGCACAAACGAGACTGAGCTTATATCTCACGAATTTGGCGTGGTGCCGCCTGCCGATTATGACCTTTTTGATACGCATTTTGATATTGACTCTACAATGGCCGCATCGTTTGCCGATGCCACCCAGGGCTTCTGGGAGGGGTATCCTGGGAACCATGTTGATATATCAGGATGGGAGGTGACGCCCTGAAGGGTGATACTATTCCAACCATCTAATCACGGCGTCATTCTCATAATTGTCCACGGTCATGTTTGCGATAGGAGGCTGTTCATTTTTTTTTCTTCTCTTTTTTACCGTGTCTCTCCTCCTTATTCCTGTCATTCTCATATTCCTACATGAGGTGTCAACACATGAGACCAAGACTTCAACGATAGGTGCAATCAAAGCATGAATACCCACCCCTCAACTCTATATGCAACGAAAATTCATCCAGATTTACCATCATTGCTATCAAATGATATCTAATAAGACGTTCAACCCGAAATCATTGCTGTGACAAATCATGACAACCTGGAAGTCAAGCTAAATTCCTCTCAGTCACTAGCTGCTCGACCAGATCCGAGTTGTTTCCTCACTCCCAACAATACTAGGCTTGCGGTAAACTTCCGGACGACGATCGAGAATGTTGAAGGCACTCTTGTCGTTTCATGCGAGACAAGCCGAAAGAGAAAAGACTTCTTCACCTGGCGGAACTCGCAACCATGTCCCAAGATGATCACGTCTCGCCCAACAATTGGCTGCCAATATGTGGATATTGTTACGGAATGTAGCGATCCTGCCGACGACATCCCGACCTTCCGATCAAAGTCCATGGGGTGCGGCGATTGTTTACATAGCAGGGCGTAGAGATGCCAAGGCATTACGTACGGGATACCACGGATTCTTTGTTGTTGAGAAAAAGAGCCACTGCAGATTTGGATAATGGTGGTCACATGAGCAGTACACACTTTTTGGAATAGTCATGGAGGGATAGCAATTGGAGTCCAGATGCAATCATTAGCAGGCTGGGTGGTAGAGGAGGGCTGCAGTATGTGCTACGGCGGGAATCATGATGTTCCACCACATGGAGAAGTATTTCGCCATCAACGCACTAGGAGGATGAGCTTGTTTCAAACGGCACTAGCCCGTGGCCCGCAGAGTCGGATCTCTCTTTTCCGAATCAGACTGCCCTGGGAATTATCGGAAGAGAGTAATGACATGACATGGGGAATCAGCGGGGTCCTGCGGGCATACTCTGTACCTTATGTTGAGTAATGCTACTACTAAGCAAGGCGTGAGTTGATTGCACTTGTGAAGAATGTTGGATTCCTGTCCTTGTACCACTCTATCATATATACTCACCTACTCATATGCGATACATGTCTATTAATATCAGCCAGATAGTCCTACTTGTCAGTGTCAGTTCTCACTTCTTCTTGTCTCCGTAACAAGGCATGGCTGGCTTGACATCATATGTAACCTTCATGGAAATCGTCCCATTGGAGGATATAATTGTGGATATTCAATGTCGGCCTGTCGGACGCTTTTCGCTGGCCATTCCCCATGTTGCCGGAATCCACCGAGGCACACACAGCTCAGCATGAGGAGGATGAACCAACTCCCTCCTAGTGGCAGTAGCGTAGCGCTCGTCCAAACATATTGCACCAAGCCTATCTTTTACTCGCAGTTCGTAGCGAGATATAAGCCTTCTCCAACTTGTAGATCATAGATAACAGTGATATGGTATTCATCCTATCTACAGCTGTTGCGTAGCTATCTGTCACACTCAAACACCCGACCCCGCGGCCTGAGCATCAAGGTGCGGCGTCTGCGGCGTAAGCGGCCTCGATGATCCTCTTTTCCAGAGCGGCAATGTTGCAAACAATCTGGGGGCAATGCAGGGTTCAGCGGCAATTGAGCCTGCCCACAAACATTCCTTGCCATCCGTATCGTGGATATCCTGCATGAAAAAGACGTGCGATAGTATGGAGTAGTTGGATCGCTGAGCCAGGGTATGTCATTTTCATACCGAGGGCCGGATCGGATGCAACTGGTGGTTCGATATCATCTTTTTCTTTTTGGCCAAGGGTTTCTCAATCTGCTCACTGCATCGACAACTCAGAATTCGCTGCATCACCGAGATTCCGATGGCCGAAGAGTCTGTGCGGCGTATGCGGCATCTTGATTGCAACTGTAGGACCAATCAATTGGAGAAGAGGTGGGAGAATACTATGCTTGCGCAGCAAAAGATGGAGTTGCAGTTGTTACTAGGATATTTCTTTTTCTAAGTGAGTGTATTTACTTTCATTGACGTGATATATAAGTGTCGTGATATCCAGACATCTTCTTAATTCGAAACGATACTCATCACCAATCAGTCAACCTTAGTAACATCCTCATCAAAGCCATACACCAAACGCCAAAATGGTTGCCACTATTCGTCAGTACAAAGCTGCCTGTGTTCAAGCCGAGCCAGGCTGGTTTGACCTGGAGAAGTGCGTCCAGAAAACCGTCAAGCTCATCACTGAAGCTGGCGAGAAGGGATGCAAACTGATAGCTTTCCCTGAGTTGTGTAAGTTGATCTATGAATAACAAACAACAATGAGGATTTTGACTAATAAATCTTAATAGGGATTCCTGGGTACGAACTTTGAAAACCAAGCACCACTTGCCAACCTTTGAAACTGACGGTTGATGATAGATACACCTACTGGGGATGGCGTGTCAACTACCAGGATTCTCTGCCCCTTCTCAAGGAGTACCACAAGAACAGTCTGCGCCCTGACTCTGACGAGATGCGCCGCATCCGATCTGCTGCCCGCAAGGCTCAGATCTATGTCTCTCTGGGCTACTCTGAGATTGAGGGCAACAGCCTTTACATTGCTCAGATTATCATCGACCCCAGTGGTGAGGTCATCAACCACCGCCGCAAGATTAAGCCCACCCACGTCGAGAAGCTTGTCTTCGGTGAGGGAACCGGTGACTCTTTGGTTAGCGTTGTCGAGACTGAGATTGGCAACCTTGGCCACCTCAACTGCTGGGAAAACGTAAGTAGCCATAGGCCTGATATCATGGTCCAAGCGATCTAACGTATTCACTCGCTACAGATGAACCCCTTCCTCAAGGCAAATGCTTGCGCTCAATACGAGCAAGTTCACGTGGCTGCTTGGCCCGTCTACCCACCAGCTTCTTCTCTTCAGTACCCCGACCCTTACACCAACATTTCAGAGGTCCAATCCGAGCTGGTGACTCCCGCTTACGCCTACGAGACTGGCACTTGGACGCTTGCCCCTAGCCAGGTCGTCACTCGCGAGGGTGCCCGCATGAACCTGCCCCCTCGTCTGCGCAACGACGAGGCTGCTGTTGACGGTGAGGCAGCTGTTATCGCCAATGGCTTCGCCCGCATCTACCGTCCCGATGGCTTCCGCGCCGTGCAGGATCCTCCTAAGGACTTTGAAGGAATTTTCATTGTCGATATCGACCTGGACGAGAACCTTTTGACCAAGCGCCTGGCTGACTTTGTATGTATTCTACACCTACTGCTTCCAAGGTTAACAATGCACTAACTAATGACTGCGGAAAAAGGGTGGACATTACATGCGTCCTGACTTGATTCGCCTTTTGGTCGACAAGACGCCCAAGACATTCCTTGTGGACACTGACAACGTCGACCCCAAGACCTTCAAAAGCTCTCTGCAGCGCGTTGGATTGGACAAGCCCCTGCCTCCGCCAGAGGAAGAGGAGAAGAAGAAGGAATAAAATGTGATGCAGAAAGAACTAGCCTAGAGTGGCTTTGTTATTGTGAATAGTATAAAGAGTGTACGAATAAAATCTCCTCTTGTGTCATTACTATAACAGTCTTGTTTGATTGACGATGCTAAATATTCGTGCTAAGTGTATCCTGTGAGACTGGATCAGAAGGGCTTTTACGGAAGCGTTGCATGCTGAATTGAATATCTATACTGATTACCCATAGAACCGATATATTCACTCATATGAAATGGCAATGTGAAATAAGCTGCAGGAGCGGGGATCTGGTTGGAATTGAAAAGATGCTTCTCATTATAGGGTAGCTTTGGGGTGTACTCTAAATGCCTGTGATGCATCTTGAGGCGATGAGCTCTCGTAATTCATGCACTCTTGCACATCTCTCTTAGCCCTTCTAATCATCAAATGGCTTCTGAATCTGTTCCGTCTGTTGTAATACTCCAATTCGGCGTTGCTTACGGAGTATATCGTTGACTGGATACGAGTATATGCGGTATAAACATAACATGGGCTCGGCTTACTATACAGTATTATACACGTATTTCGTACTTCTTCATGTCATATGCACAATGTTGCTGTACCCCCACATTCAGCATTTCAGAAAACTCGGCACTTGTCTAGGATTGGCACCGTGAGTGGCTATTGGAGATAAAGTAGGGGAAGCATCCGCCTTGGGTCTGGAGATGAAGCGGAGAAATCCGCCTGGTGCAATGTTAGCATCCCGGTAGCTGGAAAGTTATTAGTAACCAAAGCCATCCATGGAATAATATTTTCCCGCCCGTTTGCCAGTCGCTCGCTCGCTTGTTCGCGTGTGAGTTGCTGAGAGCGAGCTTTACCTGTTAGTATGGGGATGGGCAGCAGATGCCTGTAGTTTCTCACACCTTCGCCTTTGAAGATCCGTTATGGTGCTCACCAGCCGCGACATGATTTCATTGTGCCCTGAGCGAATTGTCAAATGATTCGGCGCTATTCTGACATCCATTGTGGTAATTTTTTCGGCATCCGTTCAAGGACGCGCTCGTGGGACCCGGAAACTTATCTTCGAAGACAGCTGGAGCCGGGCTGACTTGACTTGTCGCCTGCCAAGAGACGGAACCTTTCTTCGTCCAGATGGATGAACCGCCTGCCGGAGGCGCAGGGACTGCAGCTCCCAAGTCTTCGAGGAAGAGGAGACACTCATATACGCGTGTTGCATGGTGAGCCGGGCTTTATCTTGACAATCAGCGCCAATCTTAGTAACACCATCCAGTGATGAATGCCAGCGACGCAAGACAAAATGCAGCGGAGAGAGGCCTTGCAAAGCCTGCAAAGAGAGCAACCATGCCTGCCTCTATGACCGCACCACACGGTTTCGAGCTCGTAATCGTACCTCGTAAGCTTCAGTTCCTGTCATTTCATCTCTATCATGACTAGTGTAGGGCAGAGGATCTTACCCGAGTTAGGAACACTACGGAAAGCCAAGGCTCTGCTGCGAATACGCAGATTCAGAGTGCTACAGAACCCATCCTAGGACAGACTGTGTCAGGAGCTTCTAATACTGGCACTCCTCCTGCCCCTCCCTCAAAGGCCAATGGATTGCTTAGCTCAGACTACTATCTTCAGCTTGCCGAGAGACTTTTGACCGCAGCAAAGCCTACATCATCCCAGAAGGCAAAGAGCCAAGGCCCCTATGAGGGAGTACCTGTGACATATCTCTTGGAGAAGCTTCTCGTTCATCGGGCAAGCAAAGCTACGGGAAATGTACTGGCTTTTGTCGACAATGGTCGCTGGCTCAGCATCATTGCATTCTATGAAGAAGAGATTGGCGTTCAGTATCCCTTTCTCAATCTCGAAGAGTTGAAGCGCCGAATCACGGAAAATGATACACAGAACATGAAAGATGAGCAGTCGCCCTCTGACACTAAGCCTAGCCGTAGCCAGGTCGAGAACATTGCGATACATATCCTGGCCATCATTTCCATCTTCGCCGATGCGCGTGCGATTGGCATAGCAAATCCATGGGTTGAAGAGGTATATGCAGCAACAGTGGCAAGGACGCAACTTCAAAGTACCGTTGATGCTGCCGATCTATGTCTTCTTATTCTTGCCGTAAGTTCAGAATGAACCCCGGGATTGTGACGAGTTGTTACATTGTCTAATCACACGCTGTCTGAAACAGGCCATGTTCTTCTTTCACAGTGATCGAGAAGTTCTTGCCTGGAGAGGGATTGGGAATGTTCTCCGGCTTCTTCAAGAAAATGGCTCTCGGAACTCGGGGGACCTGAGTCTTCATATGGGGAGCCAGATTGCATCACCTGGGGAAAAGTTATACTGGTGTGTCTATACCCTTGATCGACGCTGGAGCTTTGGGACAGATTTACCATTCGCCGTTCATGATACTGAGATTGACCGACATCCCATGCTAGATGTAAGTTCGAATCGGTCACCCCCCATAAGACTTACAGCCTCACTCATCGTTTTTCACCCTCTAGAACGACTCACCCTCGTCATCCTACGTGATGAGCATGGTATCTTATTGCCGAATATCCTCAGACGTGAGAAAATGGCTACTTGAGCCAATATCTGGCTCTGCATCTGACATGACTCGCGATTTCCTTGACTTCCGGGTGGTCCAATGGAAGCGTAATTTACCGATTAAGCTTCATTACGATGGCTCCAAAAAGTACGATCCAGCAAGGGTTGATCGCGGAGAGTATAGGATCCGTCTCCTCCTCTACCTGAGAGCCAACCAAATGAGGATTATTATACACAGGACGTCGGCAAATCGCCTCGCATCAAATAACCTCGACCCTTCTACAGTTAATGTCTTGGCTGAAGTGTCTCATGACACCATTCGGACTTTAGTCCGACTGGCCGATGAAACGGACATCTATCACGCACAACATAAAACATATAATCATTTCCTTGAATCTGCTCTCTCATCGATGCTGCTTGTCTTGGGAAGCATTAACGATGACGCCAACCGAGCCTCGTGCCTTCAAGATGCCTTTGATGCCGTGGAGCTAATCCAGCGACTCTCACTGACATCACCCGTTTCGCAACGTCTCTTGGAACGATTGCGTAACATACACGAGGCTATGGATAGTTTTCGAGCTAGAGGTAGCAGAGCAACGTCGCAGATTTCCTCGAGTTTCGATGCACAGAATCCATATAGCCCTGATCGGTCCATGGCGTTTGGAAGGCTTGACGTAGATCAGAGCCAGGGCAATGGCTCAAGGACCAACATCGACTTAGCGAGATCATCTGAACAGTCATTGACAATTTCCTCATTGACTGGTCGTGACGTTGGTGAAAGAGATCATCAACCACGCGGTATCATGGGATTTTCCTTGGATAACAACCAGGCAATGGCCTCGCCGTCTCAGTCTTATCCCCAAACATCGTCCGCCGATATTGCGACTCTTTCAACAGACATGTCGCATTCGAGACGCGGATTTGACATGTCGGGGTCTATTTTTAATCTGGCTCAGGATTTGCCCTTTATAAATTTTCCTGAGCTTGGTCAATTTCTGGACGACAACCCAGTTAGTTTTACTTTTTAGAGGTGGGGATGGGCGCAAAGCGAAACCAGCATTCTTAGAGAGGAACCTGTTGGATTTTTTTGATTTTTTGATTTTTTGATTTTTTTTTTTTTATAATTATAACGATACCGTTGATGTCTATCTACTGAATTATAATGATTTTACTTGCCCGCACGCGGTATTGTCACGATTGTTAAAGAAGTGCTTCACATAGTTATTTATGTGCTGTATCACGGAGGTACACAAGTTGCCATTCCTATTCCTTGCAACGGCGATGATATCGCCCTCGCCTCTCAACTAGCCAACTCACCTGCAGGCACGGATCGTGGGGCTGAAGCCGCACTTCCTATGAACAACCAAGCTGCTCTACACCTAGCAGCGCCTTCAGCAGACGCAGTGGAGGTTTTACCCTCTCATTCAGCTTCCAGACTATCCTTGCATCTGATCCCTCGCGTAATCCTTTTCTTTGGAATGGGGACTGCAGCAGTGACTTCGGCCGGATTATTAATCCCCGCAGCTCGACTTCTGATCTCTGCTGGGGTGGTTTCAATGCTTGTCAGGGCTATTCGGTCGGCGATTAAGTACGATCGGCTAGAAGGATGATTGTATGCAGCTAGAAGCAGAGGAGTTATTATTAGTAGTCATCCTATCAATGCGTATATGTAAAGAGTGAAAGAGGCCAAGGGGGTCTTGTATGTTCGCATCTGCATATACGTCGACATATACTTTAAGTTCTGTATTATTGGAAGTTGTTGAAATCATAGTACCGACAACGCGTAAGCACTTGATCGAACCCAAGAGCAAAGATAACTGAGCCCGAAAGGCCCCGTACATTCTTGTGGTACTTACGGTGCCGACCCCTTGTATGGGCTTGTCATATGCATAATGCATAGACAACGTTATTCCGGCTGTGTTTAAAGCTGCCAACAGAGCACCTGTTTCCGAGAGCCTGTTTCCGAGGACAAGGTTGTTTCCGAGACCGTTTTCCTGTTAAGGGTTAGGATAACGAGAACATTACTACCCAGTAGCTGCAAGTGAGACAGAGCCTGTATATAATGTAACTGCAGGTGAAATAGCCATAGTATTACAAAGCGATACTCCATACTAGTCAACCTACCTGTGACATTGATATCACGTCAACCAATGATTCAAGCGAGTTGCTGCAGCTATATCTTACTTGCGTTTAACGCGATCTATTGTAACCAGTTAACTTCTTCTGTCGAGAAGTGGTGAGCGTCAAAACGTCTCGATTGCTGCCAAGATATGCTAAACACAGTTCGCTTTTTTGCTTGTCCAGGAACTAGTTTCATGGTGTACGATTCATGCGTTATTGAGAAGCGGTGCTGGATTTGGACGTTTTTCCGATCTGCAGGTCATTGCATGAAAAACAAGCTAGTATAGACCTTCGATGTTACCCTGTTTTCTTTACGATATGCCAACTGGCTGGTTCAATACCCACATAACTTGGGGAATAGCCCTATAATTCTATGTCAAATAATCTGCCGGGGATCTGAAATTCTCCATGGTGCACTCCAGCACGGCCTTGGCCGTGATTATCCTTATACAAGCATTTAAAGTCTTACCCAAGTCTGTAAAGGGAGTTGTTTACCACCGGTTAAATAGTAAAACAAATAGTTTCAAGATCGCTACTTCAGATGCGATGCGATCCAAAACGAGGACGTGACATAGTTGGTTAAAATATATAGATTACAGGTGCACGGATATGTTGAAATGAATCCTTGTTAATATCATCCTTATTATACTCGTGACTCAAGTGGAATCTTACAGAATCGTCTATTTCATTAATCCCCCAATGAATATTAAAATCCCTCATTCTCAAAACGATTAGCGATAATCCCAATATTAGCTGTCCCTGAATCGTGCTAATAGAAAGCACCCTCTCGTACGAGGACTATGCCTGGTCGAGTCATTTCTACAATTCCGAGGTAGTTTTATATCGCGCGTATACCTCGTGGCGGAATACGTTAACCGAATCCGAACCAAGGGTCCTTATAAACTGGAGTTCCGGTATGACCGAGGTGTTGCTCAAGTGCGCTGTTAAAAGAACGGCTGCTCTCAAACCCATGGAAGAATAAAATGGACGATATGCCCCAACTAATTCTGCAGCGTTTTGGGCTCTTCGCCCGCGGACTTGGGGGTTACTGCTATTCATCATCTCACAACTTTGGAAGAATGGGGTGAAAAACATATCCGAAAGGAAACATCATAACAATGACGGTAATGCATCTTCTCTTGACTACTGTATGAAGATTATACTAATTGATTTGTGTTAGAACAACTATGACAACCGCTGATGGCCTGCGATGTTCAGTGGTTACGCCGCCAGTCAATATTAGCCACTGGCACCTCTCCCATCAATGGCAGAAAGACAGGAAAATCCAATGCTTTGCTGGCCAACTCAAAGCAATGAAGAGGCTAGCAAGGGATCCGGTAGTCAAGGCAAGATGAGACGCATTCGAGTGCCTTGACAAGCTTACCGCGTTGCATAAGCATGCATGTGGAGACTTAAAGCCGAGGTATGGAATATAGCTATGAGGCTATTATGTGCAACGAAAATTTGATTTATGATTATTTGCCGTTCTATTTATTCTAACTCTTGTTTTGTTCTATTTAGGTCTTTTGCGAAGACGAGTCCCGTGTTGTCTTGAGTCTGCTGAACAAACTCTGCCACAGTGTTGCTTACTGTTACTATGGAGTACTCCGTTATGCTAGCAGATTGGCAACTTAGCTCTCAAGATCAGGAATTACTAATAAGTCGCCGGCTCTCCCGCCTCTAGCTGAAAGGGGCAAAAATACCACGGCTCGGCATCGGTGCTTGTGCAAGGACCGAGACCGACAACCTCGAGACAAAGTCATTGATTATCCCAGGCTCACTCAGATCGGTCGGGCACTCTTTTGCTCACTGAACCCGAATTGCCCAGCTTTTCGAGACATGTCTCCTCCGCAAGATCCCAGCCGGCCGCGCAGTACTGATTCCCCTCTCCCTCTGACCACTCCTCCAGCCTCGACCGACCGTGGTCTCACTCCGCCTTCGCCGCACCCGCGCCGGAAGCCGGACAGGTCGTGTGTGCTCTGCCACCGGAGGAAGATCCGATGTGACAGACAAACACCATGCTTGGCATGCGTGAGGGCTCGTCTCACGTGCACATATCCGGCTTCTGACAAGCCTGTGCGTCGAGTTCGCAAGGCTACGATTGCGGATGTTGCCTCGAGGATATCGGACCTTGAGAAAACCATTGTGGCGGCATCATCCATTGACCAAGGAAATATAGCGAGAAGATCATTGCCGCCACATGCTCATGTCTCTGGGCCAGTGGGCTTGCCGGCGAGCTTACCGGTGAGCCCGCATGAGTCTCCTCAGGAACAAGAAATCCCTTCGGATGAAGTCCTGATTAGAAACGGCACCTCTAGCCAATACTTTAATGAGCTTCTCATCTCCAGAGTCATTGAAGAGGTAAGACTTTGCTTAGGCCCGGGTAATGATTTGCATGTGCTAGGGATAAACTGACAATTCTTCCAGGATCAAGATAAATCATCACTGCTACATACACCGTACAGTGAGACTAAGGAACAGGATCTTGACTCGCCCTTCAGTCTTATGGGCTTGCTGTCAAGCCCTGCCGTATATGATGAAAAGGAGAGAGGCTGGCGGTTATCACGGTTAAGTGCCACGCAGTTGTGGCACATGTTCGTACAAAATGTCGACGCCACCATCAAAGTATTGCACATTCCAACAGACGAGGTGACTATTTTCACCGCCATCCATCAACCGGAATCGGTATCCAGTGATGTCTTGGCTATGGTCAACGCCGTGTACTTTGCGACTACCTTAACCTTGGAGCCGGAGGAAGCTCAGCACATCCTGGGTGTTGACAAACCAAACGCCTTGCGAACATTCAAAAGGGATTTCCAGATGCACTTGGCAGGGGCAGATATGCTGGAGAACCCAACAGTCGTTCTCCTGCAAGGGTTGGCCATATATCTGGTAAGCCCCTGTCTTCCTTTAAATGTTGCCCCAATTAGAAAGTTACTAATGCACAAAGTCCAGGCATCCTCACGGGCTTATTATCACGGAAGAGGCATCTGGATCTTAAACGGTCTTGCTTTGAGAATGGCGCATTCCATAGGCCTTCACCGAGACGGAACTAAGCTGGGAATGTCACCATTTGAATCCGAAGTCCGAAGGCGGCTGTGGTGGCATTTGCTGGCCAGAGATGGAAGAGCTGCTGAAGATCACGGCATTGATTCATGGTCAACAGTTCCAGGCTACGATACAAAAATGCCACTGAATGTTGACGATAACGAGCTTCGTCCGGATATGAAAGAGCTTCCACCTCCTCACAGTGGATGGACTAAAATGAGTCTTCCGCTGACATGCATGGAAGTGGCCCAGACCTTACAGAACATGGCCAATCTCTCCATGACGCCATCAGGAACTACACCTAAGGAGGTCATTAGGAGTACCATGTTCAGCCAACTCAGGTCTCGAGTAGAGCACTACATAAAGCCGTGCAACCCGGTTATACCGATACAGAGAATGACGATGAAAACGGCCCTCGCCATGGTGCACAAGATTGACTTTGTTACACGGCAGCAGCTGGCCATCTTGGAGAACCCCGATAAGCGCAACGCGTTTGCTACGGAAGCAAACCTGCTTTCTGCACTCAGGTGTCTCGAAATCCACCTCGAGTTATGGGGAGACGAGCTTCTTGGTCCTTATAGATGGTGCCTGTATGGTCATCCGCAGTATCACATGCTACTCTACGTCCTCTGGCACCTGTGTGTTTGCCCGACTGGTCCTACCGTTGAACGAGCTTGGGCTGTTGTGGAAAAGATGTTTGAATTGGAGCAAGTCAGGCTTTCTACGGCCGTGTCTAACCCGGCGTTGAAATCCGTCATCTTGAAGAGACTGCACAAGAAGGCTGAAATGACCAGACAGTCCTTGATCAACGGAAACGATATGACGAGCTCCACGTCTAAAATAGACGAAGTTCCGGGTGACGAAGAGATGCAGAATCCTCCACAGGAAGTTGTCATGGATGTTCGTCGTTTCGACGGAGAGAACGTGGATTGGAGCAGTCTAATGCAGAATAATATGCCCGATTGGAACACGTTGGTTGAGGATTTGCATTTAGATTTGCATGATTTTTCCAGTTATTTCTAACTGCGGCATGCTATGTACTCATATACCCATTGGCGAAGGCGCATTCGAGAATAAATAGAAATAAATTAACTGTAATTTTTATCAGTGGTTCTGCTCTAAGTACTGATGCTAACTATGTTACCCATAAACACCATCTATATGCTAAAATGTGTACTCGTATGCTATTAATGATATACGTGACTTGCGCTCCTTTTAGAAGACGGCTCTCAGCTTCCAGCCCGTCTTGTGGATTCTTGCTGCCAACACAAAGGTCGTCCCAGCAATACAAAAGACGCCGGCAAAGATCTTTGGGCCAAGCCATCCAATAGGCCTCTCCAAAATGGCACCAGAGATGGGATTTGTCGTAAGGCCTCCGACAGACGAGGCCAGAAACACTAGACCAGTGCGGAAGCCAATCTCAGACGGGGGCGATACTTGGACGACAAGGGCGGCGATTAAGGCGACGTAAGCTCCCGAGAAGAAGCCAAAAAGCGTAGCAAAAGCGATTCTCGCGGCGGTTGAAGATGCGGGAATCCAAAGGCCCAGGACGAATATGCCAGCTAGATAGCAAACCGTGACGAAGACGTTATACCGACCCCATTTGTCGCCAGCATAACCGGAGAAAACACGACCGAATAAACTAGACAAAAGAGTGGTCGGTAAGAAGGCACTAATGTAGAGGGACCAAATCTTCGTAGTTGTGGTAGGAGACTTACCTTCCAGCGTTTAGAATAGGAATGAGGTATAGAACTAGGTTGGGGTCCATTCCTGCAGCGGCGGCCTCAACAGAGATGTAGTTGATCGGAGTGTACAGTCCAAATGTAAAGAGCAGCAATCCCATAGCAAGACAGAAAAACTGAAACTCAGTAAAGGGGGTGACCATTCGCTTGACAGTTATGGGCTGGAATTTCGGTGGGTTGTGCGTCTTTACTGTCAAGATGGCAACAATGAGAAGGGCAAGGATCAAGAAGGCCGAGATTCGCATAGACCAGCCGAAGCCGACCTCGTCGATTAAGCGGCTGACCATGATGGGGAAAATGACACCTCCCAAGCTTGAGCCAGTTGCCAAAAGTCCGTAGGCAGCGCCGCGCTTCGTGGTAAACCATGTTGCAATGCTGTTGAGAGCCGGCTGGAAGATGGCAGAGACACCAATGGCGCTACAGACTCCCTGTGAAAGGAGAATCTGGTAGTAGTCGTGAGAAATAGATGTCATCATCAAGCCAAAGACGTGAAGAAACGTTCCGCCAATAATGAGCCAACGAGGGCCGTACTTGTCATAGATTAACCCGATAATTGGACCCTTCAAACTACATGGTCAGTATAGGATACATTGAGTAGAGGTTTAGCGAGTTAGCTTACCAAGGCCATCATGAAAAAGATCTGCAAAGATGGGATCCATGAGACGGTACTACTCGAGTAGTCCTTGAGAATTGTAGCCTGGTAATAGTCTTGGAATACACCAACACCTTTTGTTCAAAAGTCAGTCTCTAGTTATCCTTTCTCTCATTGAATGCGTAAGGAAACGTACTGTTAATCCACCCAAAACTACAGAACGACGTGCACCAAGCTCCCACAACTACAAGCCATGCTCGAAGGCCACCGTTCGGAGGCGGACTGCCGACGGGCACCGCAGCTGCAGGCTGGTAATTGGCGTCTTCCTCTCCTTTCAGGACAATGGGCTCCTCGCGGTCAGAGGCATTGTTGCCGTCCTTTTCGGAAATTTCGATGCGACGCTCGACATCATCAGCATCTTCCATAGCTGTGCCGCTGGAATTGGAACCGGTAAACATGGCGGCGACTTAGAAAGTAACAGATGGGGCAGGAAATGGGAAATAACCGCCGGTCAGGGATAGGCTATCCTGTCCTTGGACTTTTGACTGCCGGAGCACAGTTTGCAGCCAAAGAGGTTGCTTGTCGCAGATCCAAAGAAGGGTTGCCTCAGGAATACATGTCACATATAAAGGTGAAAATAAAGGTGAAAGATCTGTTGTTGAGATCACGGGCACTAAATTATCGCCATCCTAGTGACAACAGGACGCTGAATAACCAATACGATAACACGAGATTTCAGGAGGCCCGGCCCTTCAAGGCGGCCGAGACCGAAGCAGGCGTGAGCGGGCTGGAGCATTGGGATCGGCCCCCAAACCGCCGCGAGTCGCACATGGCCAAGATCCTACGGCCGAAGCAACGGCTATCGGTCTCTTGTTTGCTCTCTTTGCTTTACTAATTGATATGGAGCTCTCTGCTTTATAATATAAGGCTTCATCACGGGTTTATACTAGTACTCCAAAGTCGGCAGTTTTACGCAGGTTTCTCATGCATCTTCTACAGATGAAGCATGCCGCTTGACCCGACTTTAGCGACGAACGCGAGCCTAGAACAGCAATTAGCAAACGAGAAAAATTTCCTGTTGTCGAAGGATTTAAGAAGGCGGCTAGCTTCTTTTACACTGGGCTCTCGGTCGACCGAGCGAGCTCTCGGCGTATAATGGGGCTGCGGACTGGGGTTCAATCAGCTTCTAGTTTTTGATTCGAACAGTGAGGTGGGAAAACTCCCTGCACATATGAGTAAGGTGCTGGTAATATTGCGTACGGGTAATCTGGCTAGTCACGTTGCTCACCGCATCCATGAGGTTGACTTGACTCCCAGAGTTGTCCAAAACTGGCCGTTGATTGTGCAACTACAACACGATGTGCGAGATAGCTAGACTGAGACAAGCAGCAAGCCTTATAGCAACGCGGACAAAATTCTCCTTTAGACAACGCCGCGCAGATCTAAAAAGACCTACCCCGCATTATTCTTTGAAAAATTAAGGTGTGTTTTCAGCAGATGTTAGTCACGCGGCCTAGTGGCGAACAAAGACGGCAAAGAGTCGCGGGAACGCCCCCGTCTTCACATCATCATGCCATGCAGATTGAAGTCTATACACGTAATCGTCCAATAGTGTTCGTACTCGTAAACTCAAGGTTAAACGGGTAAAGTATGTAAGCGCGTAAAGGTCGAAAATGTGCTTGAGAAGTTTAGGGGGCTAGGACGCGCCAAGGTTTGAGTCAACTGCGGAAGATTTTCATATGCACCCGGGAGGATCATGGGGATTGCCTCTGCAACGCCCAAAAAGCCTCGGCATAGGTTTTATTAGAGTGATTCTTGATTCTTAAAGCGAATTATTCCTATACCGACAGTCGTATATGAACGCCGGGTCGAGGAAAAGCTGTGTTTTGCGATACGCACTCTAGATCTGCATCTTCTCATTGTGACTAATGACTGCGTGGTGCGACGGCGTGAGTCATCTATGCAAGCTCCTCTTCTTTGCGCCGTCCATCTCACAATATTGTAGAATGCGAATGTTTAATTTGTAATGTATATAACATGATTGCCCCTCATGTCTACCGGCCTCGGCGCTGATTGTCGAGATACTCCCCGAGCCGCAAGGTTGCGAATAAGCATCAGAAGCCATTGCAATCGAAAGGCTGCAATACGCGGATACTCGAGTACCCGCACTGTCTGCATTGGCAGACGAACACAGAGATAAGAGCAAATAGTTAATCTCCGCGCCGAACATGTCAAGCTCGCCCTCCGCTCGCCTTCGGCTTCGCGACCTTGTGCCGGGTCTCAAGGTCGGGACCTGGCCAACCGGCGCCAAGAACGGCATCACAGATGTCTCTGGGGTCTTAGTCCACACAGAGTCTATCCACGGCGACGATGGCTCTGTCAATACTGGCGTGACAACAATCCTTCCACGCAAAGACTGGTTCAACAATGCGTGCTACGCCGGCATTTTCCGGTACAATGGCTCAGGAGAGATGACCGGCTCCCATTGGATCGAAGAGACGGGTCTCCTTCACAGCCCCATTGTCCTGACAAACAGTTTCGCCGTGGGCAGCTGTTACAATGGCATCTATCAATATGCCATTGAACACTACAGTACCGGTGGAACGGTAGACTGGTTTCTGACGCCCGTTGTGGGAGAGACTTTTGATGGATTCCTCAACGACCTCACCAAGTTTGTAGTCACGCCACAACATGTCATCAACGGCATCAATGCTGCATCTGCCGATCCAGTACCCGAAGGCAACACTGGCGGCGGGACGGGCATGTTGTGTCAGGGACACAAGGGCGGCACTGGAACTTCGAGTCGAGTAGTGCCAGGCCTTGATGGCCAGGGAAACGAAAAGAGCTACACCGTTGCAGCGCTGGTACAAGCAAACTACGGCCGAATTCACCACCTGCATATCACCGGCGTGCCTGTAGGAAGGATCCTCGCTGCGGAAGCACAGAAGAGCAAGGAGGCAGCCAAAGCACAGGCTGACTACGATGCCGCCAAGGATAAGAGAGATGGAAGCATCATCATCATCCTCGCCACAGATGCTCCATTGAGCCCTATTCAACTCCAGCGCTTGGCCAAACGAGCCGCTGGAGGTCTATCTCGAGTTGGTGGCTATGGACACAACTCTAGCGGCGACATCTTCTTGGCATTCAGCACAGCCAACAAGATACCGGTGCAAACAGTCGGCTCTGAGCATAGAGATGTCGATCCCTTCAAGGCCAGTCCCTTGGCGACGGAGACAGTCGATGATTCGACCATCAACGCCCTGCTCGAAGCTGCCGCTGATTCTACCGAGGAAGCTATATATAACGTTCTGTGCATGGCCGAGAGCATGACAGGGCATAAAGGCTTTCATATTGAAGCGCTGCCGTTGGATAAAGTCAAGAGCATCTTGGAAAAACATGTTGCATTGGAGGAGGCAATCAAGGCAGATTTTTGATGGCACATCCGAGCTAGGGGATCCGGCTGATAAAGCGACAGCCCGCCGAAGAGAAGTAATAAATCGATCATTAATTATTACTTCATTATATAAATGCAACTTGGTAAAATCCTGATTGAGGCTCCATGCTACTGCGTTAATTTTCAGGGAGTCAGTCGATATCCTGCCGTTAAGCTTGCCTTCGACTTCCATTCAAAGAATCACAGCCAAAAGCCCAGTTCCAGCACCAAGTACCAAGACCCAGATCGTCTTCCAGTCCGATGATGCCCACAAAGGCTTGGCTCCAGAAGAATTATTACCTCCATTTCCGCCTCCATTTCCGCCTCCGTTTCCACCCCCATTGCTTGGAGGGCCATCATCGCCACCATTATGAAGGAGAGAGGTAGTGCTGCTACTAGAACTACTTGTAGAACTGCTATCAATCTCACCAGGAAAGCTAAATGGCGGCGCAGTAGGCGCTTCAGTAATGCTTGATTCGTCCGTTGGACTGGGGTTCGGGCTCGGGCGTCGCGACGAAGAAAGAAACGACGTGCTCCCTGCAATGGACTCGAGAGACGTGGCAGCAGCAGGTGTAGGAAGTGATAGTGTCTCAGATTTGGAACTGAAATACTCAGAAGCTGCTGCAGCGTCTGTCGTCTTGACACTGAATGTAGTCCAGGTGGTTGAACGACTAGAGGTCACGATAGATGCCTGGATGTCAATCGAGTATGTCCAATAATAGTACCAGTAGTACCTGTGCAAAACTGTAAGCGGAAAACTGCCATGTATTTTACAAGCTACTCACCAAGTTACCGTCCAGTAGTAATACTGGTAGTAAGTCGTAGTATATGTGTGTGTGCTCGTCGTCGTTTGCGCGTAGGTCGTCTTTCCATTGTCCACGTGTGCCGTGCAGTGCTCATCAGTGCAGCAGACCATCTGATTTGTTCTCAGGTTTCGGTAGCAGTTATTTCCTCGTTCACAATGAGATTCATCTGTACAGCATTGATCCCCCACAGGCATGCAGTGGCTGTTGCCGCAACATGTCTGGCCGCTCGCACATGGGCCAGTTGGGCAACAGACGGATCCTTGGGTATGGCAGTATCCATATGAACAGCAGAGGCTATTTGCGACACAGCAGCCCCCAGCGCCTGTGACCATTCAATCTTCCATCAACAATCATTCACAGCAGAGCCGACTATTATTTCTTCATGGAAAACTTACTGGGACAATACCCAAAGCCTTGGGGACATGATTGACGCTTGCCCAATAGGACGTCGACGGCTTCACGGGCTGTCAAGTCGGAACCAAGCGGCACTTTTCCATCATCATTCTTTGAGTTGAATTTTGCCGGGATATCCAATCTCCCAACTTCTTCCTTCACCAATGTGAATAGCCTGGGCCTGTCCTCCAGCTTCTGGTCGTAATTGACAAAGAGTTCTGTACTCGAAACAGTGGCAACCCACAACAACAGCAACCGGGGATGCATCTTATCAGTTCCCAAGTCAAGCCAGCTAGATAAGAGTGCAAATTTTATCGGTAAGAATTTACTGAGGAACCGAGTAAGCAATGGTGGAAATCCGTCCATTTTAAAATTCCTCCGTCTTTGGCGGGCGAGTCGATGAAGCTAGAGCTAAAGACCCTTGAGCTGTTTAGACTACTGCAATGGTGCATAGTCGACATCATGACTGCCTATTAGGTTGAGCAGCTAACAATTGGGAGCGTGACCGCTAACAGAGCCAAGGAACACGAAATGACTATTTTTAAAATCTTCAATTTCCTGTTTCGAGTCAAGCTGCTAATGGTGACATGCTTCTTGTGTTTAGAGTGAGCCTGATCTGGTCTAACATGTCAACGAATACCGTCCGAATGCAGCATGTAATATTCGTTGGAAAAATAGACCATGAGTATATAACGTGTCTTCGTGAATGAATAGCCACCTGAACCTTCATTCGCTTCTCAGACTGTACATGTCAACGAACTCTTCGTCTCTGTGTCTCTCGCCTCTACACTCTGCGGCTCTTCACCATGAATCACGTATACTCGTATTCCTCTCGCCCAACGGTTTCGCGGAATGACCAGGGGGCCCATAAAAGATCTCTCCTGGGGTTGCCGTGCGGCTGAAGCTCTCTCTTCTGCTAGGGTAAATTGATGCCTCTGGGTCGCCACTACTTCCTACCAGGCTGCATTCAAAGCTCGAGATCGACGCCGTGATTGCTTCACTTGGTAAAGTTTTATTGTTCAGACAGGCAGTACTTGCATTTGCCGTGCTTGAAAGTCGCGTAATTGAGCTCATCTAGCGGAGGACAAGGCAGACGTGCGACTTGTTTCCCAACCCTTGAATCCTGCGATGAGCATCAAATGAGAATCGTCTACTCTGTAGACCCCTTGAGATTGTGACGTGAATGAGAAGATCTGAATGTTTCGCATGATGAAAAAAAAAATTCATGGTTCTTGATTTCTCGTGCTATTTTATCAACGGCGGTTAGCCAGCTGAAAAGCTAGCGCCCACTACCGCATGAGTATCTGGGTGAGAAGGCGTTAGTGAAGTACAAGTTAATATAATTTAATCAATTTGTTTCACACCAGTTTCGTAGGCCAAGACCTCCGTCTACCTGCCTGTAGACATAGAGCGTGAGCACCTAAACAGCATGATCTCAAGCTCAAGAGGTGCCCAATTTAGGTATTCATCGCGGATGTGAAGCCGCAAATCACATTGGCTGGATAAGGAGGGGTGTTGAAAAGACGACCGGGGAAGCGTAAGGCGGATGAATTATGTGGCCGAATGGTGCAGTATGGCTTCTTTTTCTTTCTTTTTCCTCTTGTCTTTGCGCTGGCAGCCTCGGCGGCTACCGTATGATTCAAAGAGATCTTCAAATTGCTTTGATCCTTTACTGGGAATTTGGTTGCGAAACGCAAAGGTGAAAGTTTGACTTGGCACTGACATACACAGTAAGACTACGAACACGGATCCAGCCGCCTGGAATACGTTTATATTTAGGCATACAGAGTTCCAACTTTTGCGCGTATAATAAACACTAATAAGCGCTAGCGGCTTTTCTATCGCTCCTTTCTCTCTCTTTTCCCTCGCTGGCAATCAGTAATCGCGGGCAGTTAATCTTGGGAAACACGAAGCTGGCGTATCTGAACGGCACTGTAGATCCGACCGTCAAATAATCGTATGGTTGTTACTAATACCATAGTCTATTCGCAACCCATTGCGTAAATGCATTCCCTTTAGTCCTGAAAATTTGATCGCAAGCGTTGCCCTGTAAGTGTAATTTCCATGCATCCCTCGCTGCTGTTGTTACAACACCGTTCTGTAAAAACCCCATCCTGAGGCCAAGCATTTCCGGATTATTTCAGCCGACCAGACTACATAGTACTTTTACTTACCGTTTTCTGCCAGAGGTAAGAGGCAACCTCTGACGATCACCAATTTTTGGATGTCGTGGCGATGCATAATTCGGCGTTTTGCTATATGACCTGTATGTGTAGACTCCATGCGATAATATTGACCTTACCTCGGTATTATCACGGCTTTTGGTTGAGGCATCAGGCTATTTTATTGGAACCGGGATTCAATACAAGTATTGACTTTGTGACGGCATGTATTCACTAATCTAGTTTATATCTATAATATCATTTGCTCCAACTGTCCATATTGATAAATCGAATAGAGATTTCGCGATTTCGGAGCCTCAATGACTTTTCGTAATAGTGATCAAGACATTTTCTCTCAAACATAAAATGTGGATTCAGTTATAACCAACTAAAACAGCATGGGTACTGTTTGCCCACTCGCGTTAGAACTAGACACTACCAAAGAGATCGACCCGCTATAAGCTCAAAATGTCTCGGTCCAGAAAGGCTATCGGCGGATGTTTTAGTTGGCGGAGCCCCGGAATCGGCTTGCGGCTCGTTTCCGCGCAAACGCCTCCAGACTCAAATTCAAGAGGAAGCCATCACTCAAGTTGTTTGGATTGTCAACAGATTAAACTTCAAATTCAACAACTTCTCGTTCTCTTCTACGACACTGCAAACTCTACAGGCTCAGCTCACCGTTGTCAATTCATCAGTCCAGAGGTATCTGCTAAGCCGCCTTGAACTCGACCCGTTTATACACATCATCAACCCCGCCCTCACATACTGCAAAGTGAGCCTATCAACCGTCACCATGTCGGATCCTACATACACAATCTACAGCTATTTCCGCTCTTCTTGCTCTGCCCGGCTCCGAATGGTGCTGAATCTCAAGGGCATCGAGTATGACCTAATACCAGTCAACCTCCTCAAAAACGAGCACCTCACCAGCGAACACAAGGCGCGCAACCCAACAGCTACTGTGCCTTTACTCATTCGCACTGCGGGTGATGGGAGTGTCTTCAAAATCGGCCAATCGGTGGCCGCCATTGAATTCTTGGAGGAAACACACCCCCAATGCCATCACATCTTGCCGCCTGCGTCGAATCCTGAGGCGAGGGCAGCCACACGGGCTCTGGCTGGCATCATCGCATGCGACCTGCAGCCAGTCACAAACATGAAGATCATGAAGCGGCTCAGGGCAATGGGGGCCAACGCAGAGCAATGGAACAAGGAAATTATGACGGAAATACTCGAGGCCTATGAAAGCGCTGTCAAGGATTGGGCAGGCGAGTACTCTGTGGGCGATGAGATTACCTTGGCAGACGTATGTCTGCTGCCGGCTGTTTGGAATGCTCAGAGATACGGCGTTGATGTCGACACATTCCCAATCATTACCAGGATCAGCGAAAAGCTAAGCAAGCATCCGGCTATCATTAAGGCGCATTGGCAGAATCAGCCTGATACCCCCGAGGAGCTGCGAGCAAAATGATTCCCACAAAACGGGCCATTGTTTGCTTCTGCCTTCTCGTCTGGGTGATGTCTCCAGTTTAGAAGGCATCGAGTCGGGTTGAATGAAAGGCATCGGGTTGAATGAAATGCCCGTGATGGCATGAAACTGCAGTTGACTTCGGGGTTTCCCACGCACTCGAGAGATATACCCACGTGTGGTTCTCTAGTCGATGTAACCAGCCCACGCGATATTCATATTCACAAGATGGGGTAGAGTAGTTTACTTGAAGTGTACGGAGAACTGAATAGATGTTCCCGAGCTGAAAATGGCGCCGGACGGAAACTTTCTTTTGACCGCTGTTGCAATGAAATGGATAGTACCAATATATAACGCACGTGGGCATTTGCCGCCATGTTACCTTGATATCTGACAAGATGGGCAGCTCCGTTGCATACGGAAAGATTCGCGGACTCTGTTAGGGTACCCATCCTTAGCTATTCTGGGAGCAGAAGGCAAGCTTATACCCAAATGAGCGTCCACATCTGCTCAATGGCCATGTATATAGCCGATGGTTATATGTAAAGCTCTAATTCCCAAATACAAAAGTGGCATTACGACCTGTATAGGGCATTGCGAGAACTCTTTTTTCCTTCAAGGTGGGCTCACCCGTCAGAAGCCGGACAAGGACGGAACTCAACAAATGGCTTGCAAGGATAGTCTCTCATATTTGCAGCATTCAGAGGATACAGTAGCAGCACACGTGCAGTATTAGCTCCTGAAAAGTACCCCACGGAAGGATCTCTCTCAGCACGATGTGCCATCTGGAGTGGGGAGAGGCTAGCATCCCACTGCATGGCTCGCGTGGCAATGTCTGGCATAATACTACTTTGTTGGTTCAGAAAAGAGTCTGAGCCGCAAATAGACTACGAACCAAGATGCTTAGAAAGACGATTACGAGATGAAGGCCGTTGCATTACTCACTAAACAGAGAATTCTCACGTTGAAGATGTCTCAGAGTCAGGACTTGCATTACATGCAGCTCACCCAGTTGCTTTTGCTTCCTCTTGTAGTACCCCTCACCGGAGCTGAATGCAACCCCAGCTTTCTACTTCCGTTTTCCACTTCGCACCATCTGGATGCCGAACCACCACGTGTCAGACCAGGTATTATGCGACATGATGACTGGGACGAGATTATGAGGGGTTGCATGAGGTGGTATTTCGCAAGGAATGGGCATGCTATGAAAAAGACACTACCGGGTGTACCAAACAATGCAAAGCGCAACAGCACGGGGATTGCCTCACATATGGATTGGTACTAAAGATTTGCAGGCATCTCTTGACAATGCTCTTGACAGCCTTGCGTCTTGGCATTGCCCCGTCTAAGATTTGTCCACGATAATATGGAGTGTATGAACACCCGGTGAGACTCGTCGATAGGCAAGACCTAGCATCCACACACCTAATGCGATGTTGCTTTTAGCCCCTTTCCCATTCGATCGGGATGAGGCAATTTGGCGCCATATGACATATATGAGAACCAAGAACAATGACAGTTTGTCATCAGAGCCTTAAGAGCGACACTCCAAGTATCATCGCAGCAGCCAATGGTCGAGAGCCTGCCCACTTCGTTTTTTGACGCCACCCACCATATGTGAATAGATTGGCTATTAGCCAGTATCCCGGCTTTTATCAACAACCCTGTAGAGGAACGAAGGATTGATCGGAAAACGCGGGCAAAAACTTGTTATCGCGGCCGCAAATATATGCTACTACTACCTACCTCTAAACATACACTGACGCGAGTGCAGGTAAATCAGACTTTGCGTCAAATATTTTGTCTCTGGCATATGCATAAACGGACAATCACGGTGCAGTTACATCGTCCCTTGTTGATGGAACTCAAGACGAACACCTTCCAGGATTAAACTCGTTCGGTGTTGAATCAACCAATCCCTGTAGCCTGCATCAGCTACTACAGCAAGTGGCCGGGGTAGTCCAAACCTCCCGGAACAAACTTAGATCGTCAGGCTCGGTAAAAATTCCCAATGATAGTTTGGTGTCGTGTTCAATTTACAATTACATACTCGGCGATAGCAAGTTGGGATGGTTGACCCTTGTTATTACATTGCGGTGCAGTACTGCAGTACTCCGCCTCGCCCCTCCTTGTTCAGATACGAGTACTTGAAGGAAGAGGGGCTGAGAGCTGAAAGACATGTCTCAGCTATGATAAGCCAAGTAAAAAGCAAATATGGAGGATGCAAAATGCAAAAGTACAAATACAACGAGAGGTCTTTACAGAACCCGGCATCATCCTCTCAACGGCATTGCCACCCATACAAATCCATACCACAGATCGCGACAACAGCATGGAAACTTTATTCACATATGCAAAAAAGCCAGTTCCGGCTCTCCCCCAAGTACAAGGCTTCATGCACGACGTCGTCGAGGACTTGAATCGTGAGAACATTCTCCAATTACTGGGCATCCTTACTGTACTGGTCAGTGCAAGTTCCATATGCCATGCGTCCTTCCAAGCAGCCGTGAGTACTCCGTACTAATTCGCCGATTATTAGTTCCTTGTTTATCGGATAGCCAATATTGTCCATAATGTCTGGTTTCACCCGCTATCCAAATTCCCCGGCCCTACTCATATGGCCGCTTTCTATCTCCCCTACACGTACGGCACTTTTCTCTCCGGCCGCATGCATCATACGATGAAGAAACTCCATCGAAAGTATGGTCCTATCATACGCGTCGGCCCAAATCATCTGGCAGTTGACGGCTCTATTGCTTGGCCACAAGTGTTTGGACACCAGACAGATAAAGAAGAGTATTCGAAGCTGCCGGGCTTTCTATTTGTAGGAGACACCATATCTATCATTGGGGCACCCAAAGACATGCATAGACGACAAAGGCGGCAACTGGGCCCTGCATTCAGCGATGGTGCGTTAAGAGACCAAGGGCCAATCATACAGAAATATGTAAATCTCCTCATGGAGCGTTTCACTGAGAAGGCCAATGCTGGGAAAAGCTTTGATGTCAACGATTGGTTCAACTTCATCACGTTTGATGTCATTGGTCATCTCACTCACTCAAAGCCATTCGACTGTCTTGAGAACGGCTCTCACCCTTGGATATCTGAGTTTTTCAGAGGATTTCGTGGCAGATCCTATGCCCACTTTCTCTCTCAAATCCCCTATGCCTTCGAAATAGTGAAAGCACTTCACTTGATTCGAGACATCACAAACAATGAGAAGGATAAAAATGACTCTGTCCAAAGGACAATAGAGCGCATCAAGATGGGCGATTACGCCATTGAAGGCTATCGAGACTTTACGTCTTACATGCTCAAAAAGAATCACGACGGCGAATCGAGCTTTGTTGGATTGCAGCTCCTGGCTTCAGCTACTATTCTTATCGGAGCGGGCGCCGAAACCACAGCTGCCACCATGTCAGCTCTCATTTTCTACCTTGGCATAAACCCGACTGCTTACAATAGGCTCGTTGAGGAAATTCGCTCTGCTTTTGATGATGAGGAGAGCATTACAATCACATCCACACAGCAACTGGAGTACCTTCATGCTTGCATTGAGGAGTCGCTCCGTGTGTACCCTCCCATCAACGAGACTCCCCCACGAGTCTGTCCTGGAGACACCATTGATGGGAAATATGTTCCTAGAGGAGTGAGTTGAATACATGGCTACCAACTGGAGCAACTAACTTACCACATAACCCCAGACTACGATTACGGTATTCCAAGAAGTCACTTATCACAATCCCGAACATTTCGCTGATCCCGACTCCTACATCCCTGAGCGATGGCTGCCCAAGTCACATCCTTTCTACGATGCCAAGTTCGATGATGACAATCGCGCGGTGTTCAAACCCTTCAGCTACGGCCCGAGAGATTGCATCGGTAAGAATCTTGCTTACTCGGAAATGCGAATAACTCTTTCACGAATGCTGTACCGGTTCGACGTGGAACTGGCTCCCGGCCAGGAGAATTGGCACAGCGCGCAACGCACATTTTTGGCCTGGGAGAGGAGACCGTTGAACATTTATCTGAAGCGTAGATAGACGTGTCAAGCTTTTTAGATGCTTCGTCAAGGAGAGCATTGTCTGATACCATGGAGTTGCCACGATAGCTTGAGCAAGAACCATAGAGAAAGGGTGAAAGATTAAATACAACTGTGAAGTTAAAGATACTTTGGCTGCTACTTGAGGTCTCCCTGTATGAATTGTTTCGTGTCTTGTTCACCCATTTCCTTCAATCGCAAACTTAGTCACTAGTTTCACGAGCAACAGCTATCGAGAAGAACAATGAGAGCGATAATTATCGGCAATGAGAGCCTTCGATATGTTAAGTCTTAATTTAATCCCCATAATAAACAGCTCATTTCTAGTAGACGAAGAGAGAAACCGGTTACAATACTAAAATAACAACTTCTTTCATCTTGAAGCAAATAATTTGTGTCATTCGCTAACGATGCTTTCATGCTATGTGCGTCGAATGCGGCGCAACAATGGTATCTAAGGAAAAAGTTCAATCTTCGTCTCAGGTTCCTTCATCCGAACCACTATCCTCTTTCCTGATGTTTGACCCTGCCTCAGTCTTTCTAATGCCCCATTAATGGCATCAAGTCCACCTGGTACAAATTCGACCTCTGAAGGCCGTAGCTTATTGGTATCAAGAAGCTCGTATAACCATTTACTCAAGTGGCCACCGACCCATTGGCTTGTGTGGAAGAGTTTGATAGGCACCGTATGCACCTGGACATTAGGGTGAAGCTTTTCAGGACGGCCTGTCATGGCAACGAGGTGGCTCAGTTTGCTGCCACCTCCTCGCGTGGCTGGATCAACTGGTGGAGGATTCGTCGGCGTCTCTTTTCCTGGGGAACAGTATCTAGAGCTTGTGCGTTCTGCAAGAACTTGTTGGCACCATGCTGCAGTTTCTGGTCCAACTGTGTCGATGGCGAATCGTAGTGAGCCCGGGATGAGCCGTTTGATATCACGTTTGGCTTGATCGAGGTCGCTGCGATCAATTAAAATATCTGGAGCCTGTGGTAAGCAATGGTTTCACCAAGATCCTTTTATCTAAACATACCAGTTCCAAGCGATTGCAGAAGTTGCCGGTGTTTGCCGAGATCAGCAACGCCTGCTACTTTTAAGCCTCCTATTTTCGCCAGCTGAATCACGATCTGCGCAGTGACGGTGGATGCTTCGAAAAGGCAAAGTCAGTGCTCTGTTCCGAGTTTCTTCTATCCCACTCTCATCAGAAGCAGCGTCTCTCACCTCCATAGACTAATAGCCATTCACCGGGCTGAGCTTGATAGCAAGGCGCTAGTGCATCAAAGACCTCCTCCGCGATATCGTCAGGCACGTCTTCTGGGTACCATCTCGCATTCTCAAGAAGGTTAAACTCTCGCTGTTTGGGGCCCTTGGTAAAGGTGACACCTAGACAAACTCCGAGAGAGAGACCTGCTGCGACAAAGGCAACGCCCATAGGAGCGACTTTAAACGGGTCGACATGTTTGGGAATCCGAATGGCATTGTAGCAACAGACAATTGCATATTCTTGAAAGGCGGATTTTCTAAAGTCGCGGTAGTCTGTAGACACAGCCAAGACCTTGGCCAATGTCAGCCAGCCATAAACGTGATGCGGCAATACAAGTGTGAAGAGACTCACCCACTCTCCCGGCTGAAGTTTACATCTCTGGTCGACTTCTGAAGCTATAATCTTCCCTATAAACTCACGTCCGTTCAAACAAGGTGGTGACGGAAGCACAAGTCCAAAATCTCTACAACAGGTTGGTTAGTAAACCGTAAAGGCGACGAGGAGTGGTGGTCTTTCTACGGGGAAATACATACGCTGATTTCCAGTCGATTGGATTCAAGCCAATGCCATGCACTTCAACTAATAAATCTCCGAATCTGAGTTCAGGGATATCCCTATCTGTGTGGAGCTTATACGGTTGTCGAGGGTCATGGAGAAGCAGCTGTCGTTGCGAATAAGGTACACCTTTTCCATACGTGGCGGCCGGAAACGATGTAATGGCTGCAGCCCCTGCAATCGTCACAATCGTTTTGGATGAGGCCACGGCCATGATATGGTTGTTATGTTTAATAATAAAGCCGTGATCCAGTGATCAAATTCCAGCAACCATAAGCAGTGGTAGGAGACCGTCCTAACCTTGTGAATTGCGTGATGGGAGCTAGGTTGCTTTTGCGAGACGATCTACAGCTCCCGGCGGTATATTTATCCAAGGCAAAGCGTTCTGCATGAGTAGTCTGGCACACACAGCCGTTCCGCTTACATGTTTTGCAAACTACAAGCAAACTAGTGCTAGTCGCCGATAAAGTATCTTCCGCAGAGTGGTAACCCGTTGGAAGTGGAAATCCCTGAGGAGCACTTCGTGGGCCCATTGTGCAAACTTCACTCAGCCACAAGTGGTTTGTCATCATCAGCGACAGAGTAAGCCTATGAAATATTCATGTCCTTTCTCGCTTGACGGGCTCATGATTGGTTGAACCAACTGTCTGAAGAGAGACAGTAGTTGACGGCCGGGCGTTGTCCGTATGACCCGGATAAGCGAACTGAGCAAGATTTCGGTCGATTTCGCACACAGCTCAATAACGTCGCAACAATTCGGCCGTTTACGAACACATGGTCACAAAGAGCTGCGTGAGGCTGATGAACAAATATAGCAGCATCACACCACACTGTTCCAGTTGAATCACATAGTGAGGGTCTCCAGCCCTTTATCTCTCTTTTTATTCCTCTTTTCAGTGGTCTTGAGTCGCAGCGGCAGAATGACGACGGCAACCAAGAGATGTCGTGATCAAGTAGCGGGGCGACGGACGACTTCGGTGGCGTGGGGAAGAAGCAAGTTGGAGCGAATCAGCTTACCCATTGGCGCACGTTAGAGTGATGCCAAGGTGAGAACTACTATGGAGCTGGTCAGCCCTTGATGCACACACAATCAAGATTCAGTACCTACATAGGTGTAAGTGGGTTTAGCTTCAGCCAGAGTCAAAAGGGCTTTGCCTACATACAGTATAGCCAAGTCTGTGTGGGATATATAGGCGGCAGTTCCCCAGATACACAAAGAGATCGTATTTCTGATTGTGATGCGGCTCTAAAGTTCCACAGAATAGCGCTGGCATTATGGCGATACGGACGAATTTCTGACACGGTTCTGCAATATCCAGCCCGGTTTAATCAAGGCCTCAAAGTCGTGGATGTGGCTGCTACGCTTGCTTCATTCAGCTTCTCTGTCATTGCCAATCACAACTTTGCCTCTAGACATCAGACACGAAAGAACGACCGATCAAACACAAGAAATGACATGGGGAAGAGATAATTACGAACGATTTCATAACAAATAGTACAAGAGATTCCGGTGTTGAGAGTCAGGCGATGGGTTCTTTATACTTTATACTTAGCTTATCTGTAAACCAGCGCCATTCGCCAAGCCGCATCTTCATCTTCTCTCCTACTCCATCAACTGCCTAATTCGTAATTCACTGAGATCGTCTGGATCGATCAAGAAGGTGTAAGAAAGCCTAATCCCAGATCATGCAAAGACACGGCTCTTGCCGCCCATTTTCGCGAGGCCATTGATAACTACATCCGCCGAGATCAGTAATCGTTTTCTAGATACATTATCAAGCAACTCAGATTCCCAAACCCTCATCCCGTCTTGGAAAGTGCCGATTGTTACTGAAAGTCTCCGTTAGATGTCATGTTGTCTGTTGAAAGCCTTTCTTCCATCTATGATTCATCTTCATCGTAGTTGGCGTTCTTGTTGAACCCCACCGCATCTCTTAGAAACCCGGCGATTAATAATCGTCACTAAAGAACAAGAGGCTTATCACTCGGCAGATGCCCTGTAGATTCGGCATCGATGAATGAATCCTTGGGATAGAGCCGGTGGGATGCAACATTGGAATCGTAGAAAATAGTAATCATTCAAGATGCGTCACCGCTATTGTCGATGTATTTGGGGATTTAAGATGAGCGGCGTCCGGATCGAAAGCAATGGTTTGCTCTGTAGAAACAAGATCATCCATTTGACAGCATCCTCATCACACCATGGCATCCGAGGGCATTATCAAGAAAATCGTATGGTATGGAGTAAGTAATAGGCCTACAACTGCTTGCACTCAGCAACATCGCAGCTCACGCTTCAGTAGGGAGCCCGGCTTGGCGGCCAAGTCTTGCAGCGCGTTGCCGCCATCAAAAAGTACGACATTACTTTCATCGGACGCAAAGACCCTTCCGAGTATAAAAACGTGCCAGAGGGAATCCCTATTGTGCAAGTCGATTTGAAAGACCACAAAGGCCTGGTCAAGGCATTGACTGGCGCTGATGCCGTAGTCGTATTCACGCATTTCGGCCCGGGAGGGAATCTCGATATTGTTCAGATCGCCCTCATCAACGCAGCCATTGACGCTGGGGTGAAGCTCTTCGTCCCATCAGAATGGGCACCTGATACTGCCGGTGCATATGCGGCGACGGATGCGAGAATGGGCCCCAACACTCTCCCCCCTAATGGAGTCATCGCGGCAAAGAGGGTGGTACACAACTATCTGTTGGCCAGATCTGCTGAAGGCAAGATTGACTTTGTAACCCTACACGTCGGTAATCTGCTGATAAGTAAGTTACTATGACCTCAAGGCTGTTGAGATGCTTTCTATTAACCACTTTGATCTCAGGCATTACTCCCTTTTCACCAATGGATCTAAATAAACGCACTGCCTCAGTCGGTGACGGTGGTCACAATCTCATATCCATATCCAGCCTCGACACACTGACCAAAGGTCTAGACAGCCTGTTGACAAAGTACCCAAAGGTCAAGAACGGCTTCTTTTACATCTGCGACGGCCAAACAACCTTGCAGAAGATTATAAAAAGCTTCCAGGACGCTTCCGAATCCAAGGAGCCCTGGGAGATTACCTCGTTCTCAATCTCCGAGAGGAAGAAGGCTGCGGATGAGAACATGCGAAATGGCATATATACCTGGAAAGAGTATATAGGTGTACTGACGTATCCTTTTACTGGCGGTCTGACTGCGTGGACAAACCCAGATAATGAGAGGTTGGGACTCCCGCTGCCAAGCGACGAAAGGGCACAAAAGGTTGTCGATGATCTTGTTCAACGTTCTTTGGCACAAGGTAAGATTATCTAAGAAATAACGGTTAAGCGCCAAGTACGTAATATACATGTAGCTATTCAGCATCGTATTATTATAGAAAAATACTATGAATGCTTTGGCCATTTACATCGATAATATCATATATATGTGTGTGTGTGTGTGTGTTTTTATTTCTCGTACGGAAACTATGGGAGTTTGGGCTATATATCGGCTTTCATACTGCCAGACAACAACAGTAAGAAGAAGCTTGTGGCTGCAACAACTGAGCCTACTACCCTAGATAGTCTGACGAATACTCTATAAGCATACTTGGTAGTCTTTGGACTACTGAAAATCCACCCATCATCTAGTAATAACACATCTGAATGCAAAGGGATGTAATCGCATTAGGCTGTACCCTACTAGCATCAATAGGTCATCCAGATTCATCACAGACCCTGGAGATAACATGGATTATGTTTGGTCCCTCCTAGCACATGACGATATTAAGCCCGCAATAGACATCTGTAGCATAAGATTTATTCACAATATTCATTGCATCTTTTCGATGGACTTGTTGTTGAGTCTAAATAAGCTCCATTTTTCACTTGCTGAGTGTATGATGAAATATTTTAGACAATATATTTACGTCAACTTGAGAAGAGATTCACAACTTGCACAATCATCAGGCCGAACCGGGACATTTCCCAGTCCCGCCCCTATCTTTACCTTCATCCCGTTCTACGTAGTGACAGCTTGAGATTCTTGGCGGAACTAATTTGACAAGTCTCGTATACTTGGTTCACTTTAACTTCCTTCAACATCACAACATGACCGAATCGAACTCAGTCTATCACTAGCTCACGTGCAGCCCAACAATCCTCTCCATCTAGACGCACGCCAGTCTCTGTATAACAGAGTCTAGACCAAGCAAGCCTCAGCTTTCGTCCGGGGACCCAATCTCTCGCCGGGGCAGATATTCTTTAAAAACCCCTGTGGAGAAACCCGGGAAATGGACTTGCATCACTAACTTCCAGTCAACAACAAGGGGAGAGGCTAGTAGTAGCGGCGTCAACCTAAGCCTGCTGCGTGGCTTGACATTTCTTGATATCACACATCTTTCTTTTTCACTTGAGATAATACGGCTGGAAACCCGGCATTGGACCCCACGGACTACTTCGTAGTAGGCATAGATGTCAAATGCGACATGTAACGACAAGAATGGCGCCTTCCGATGGCGCCATGGTGTCATGAAATGTTATGCTGTGTGCTTGATAGAGGCAACTCAAAGTAAAAAGGGGGGTGGAAGAGATCGAGATGATCACCGCCCCCAGGACGGTATGTGAAAGGCGGGATTTGAATAGGATTCAGCTGAAGAGGCTTGCTGAAGGACTAGTACGCTTTACATACCGGGAGAAGAGCGAATGGTCAAGGCTATTGCTTCAGCTTCACTTCCTTGCCAGCCAGGGAGTATCGCAGCCGTGCCCAACCTCGCCACTCGGAGAAGCTAGAGACAATATCTGAATTGTCTATGCGCGCCAACAAACAGTCTAATGTTAGGAATAGAGGCTTGTGACAGGCTTGAGATTGAGCCAGGATATAGAACACGTCCATCCATGTGACTCGGTACCTCTTTGGGCTGTAGTGACGGCCGGGATGCTCATTTAGCTTCTGGGAGCGTGAGTTATGCCATTCACAACGGCAGACTTTGAGCAGCATAATATGGAGTCTCCAGATATTGCTCCTGAGTAATGTAAAGCTGAGCACGTCTCAGTGTCGGCGTAGCCGGGTAGGTAGCCCACCACGGCACGAATGGAGGGAGCAGTTTAGCTGTCTCTCCTATGGACTCGGTTGACGCATTGTGTACTCCGTACAGCAGCTGAATTTGAGCATGCATTGCTGCTACTATCCGACATCCTCTTAGCTCGCATGAGGCGGCGGTCGTCGTGTTGGATAGCTCCCCGATCGCCCGTTGGTTCGACCATGGTTGGCCTCTTGGCCAGCTTCTCAAGCGCCTCTTCAACAAGGGGGGAGCGCTCTTCAAGTGCCACCAAGTTGTACACAAGGCACGTCACTGGCAGCAAGCATAGAAGGGACCAAGTGCTAACAGCATCCAGATGACCAATATTAAACGCTCAAGGCGCAATAATTATTGTTCGGTCATGACCCTTTGAACAAGTCCCAACAATGGCCCAGACTCTCTTTGTCGGCGACCAGAGCCTTGCTAACGCCCCCATGCCCTCAGCCCAGCGAGCTGTAATGTACTTTTGGTTTGGGTGCGTAATCAAGAGGCGGGCATATAACGAGTGTACATGGGAAGATTGCGCCATCTGCGCTATTACAACGTTTTTGGAAGTGCTGGAAGTCGCTCCAAAAAGGGCGACCACCCGAGGCTCCATAATGGGGGACCCTTTCGACTTTTGGAGCCAATGTCAGGGCGGTTCAGGGATGCCCATGTCCCATCGAGCTGTTGCGACGTGGACGTGGTTTCTGCATCCTTGTGATGGGAAACTTGGCGTTGGCGTTGAAGCAACCTGAACTGCTGAAATGGCTGGCGGCTGAAGGCAAGCCAAAGCCCAAGACATGCAGCTAAGGACAAGCAAATTGTCACAAGACGGGGTGTATTCGAAGCGGGCGTGAGGTGAGTCGTCTGCCGTGAGATGGAAGTTGCTGATAGGCCCAGCCAGTCCGTCAGGCAGGCAGGCAAAAAGATGATGTTCTCGACGGGACGGAGATGGCGGAGGATGGGAGGGATTTGCACAACGCACCGGTCCCCCAGCCGTCTCCATGCTTGTACACGGCATGGCATGGTCGTAGTAGTACATCCCCGTATGTACATCCATAGGACGCGGAGCGCGGAATAATACGCCTACCCGGCGCCTGGTCGATTTGGATCCTCCTCCAGCAAGTGCCCTTAGTGTCGTAGCTTAAATCGAGTTAGGCGGCGATGGTCCGGATGCTGTCTAGATCTCTTGGGATGTATGTATGTACAAGCAGGCAGAGCAGCTTGTGTACGACAGGCAAAGCACGATTTTGTGTGGCTCTGTGTTCCATAGCATGCGGTGATACAATGGGAGATTCTGTCCAGCCTGGTTTATTCTGAACACGACTCAGCGATGAGGCATCACAGAGATAAGGTTCTTGTGGGTGAAAGAAATCTCCTCGTATGAACTCAGGCACATCATGGCGAGAGCTCCGGGTCGCCGGCATGGGTCCAGACAAGCCCCCAAAGAGGCGTGTCAGCCCGAAAGATGACATGGGAGGCAGGGATTATTGCGTTGCGAGGCGATGCCGTAGCCGTGGAGTGTGGAGTTGTCGGGTACATGTAGATGGTGGTTTTGCTGTGATGGATGGCGATGTTCCTTTGCGACTGAGACACACAGAGATGATGCTGACAGACAGAGACAGACAAGTCATGCAAGACAGAGTTACTGTAACACTGCACCCATCACCTGCACTAGGACCCCCATCATCCAGCTTCCCGGATCAATCAAGCAAACACAATAGAACAACAGACACACTGAAAAGGAACATCACCGAAAATTGGGTTCAGAGTTTTCGGTGTCCCATCAGTTGACGCAATCCAGACGAACATTCATTGTCCAAGTACCTCTCCCACCAAACAACTATGAGCCCGCTACCTCCTCCAACCCCGGTCTCGCCCGCTCAAATCACTAGGCACAGAAAAAGAAAAGAAGCAAAAAAGAGGAGCCAGTGGCTAGGCTAGCCGTCCATGTTTCTCCCCCCTGGGTCCTTTAGCTGCAAGCGAATACTTAGCCAGAAGCACGCAATCCGGTGGCTCTCTAGACAAAGCTTCGAGTTGCCCATCTCTGGCCACAGACCCGCGCACCACCAGCTGTGCCAGATTTGATTTTTCTTTTTCTTCTGTCGATAGCTCCGTTCTGTGAGGCCTCTAATTGGTCCCTTTGCGTGATAATGGGTGTAACAGTATCAATGGAGGCTTTGTAATGGATGCTCTTTTGCATGGAGATTGTTTGATTTAGTGTTAGTGTGCTCCGAGACATGTATCATATCGGTACCCGCTCCGGTGTCACCAGCTGGGGAGGGACTTGCTAGTTACAATCAGCCCCAGACAGGTTGGAATCACATCACCAGCATGTAAGAGTAAGAGGATGAACGAACGAAAAGACTGGAGGCTGATCCCAGAGGCGGATACGGCACATGGCATGGATGCAATGTTCATCCTTATCCATACGCGTGATAATTCCTGGCCCTGTGCCTGTGCCAGACTCGGCGCAACCCAATATTCCATCTGGGATGCTACATAAATAAAGTTGGTTTGGCCGTCTCTCCACCCGGTTCTGCATCCGCATATCTCTCCCCAGCTCTCTCTCTTTCTCTCTGTCCTTTTTTTTTCTTGTCTCTTCTGCTGTAACTCTGAAGGAGGTTACGATTTGAATAGTTCCGTCTCCAGCCCTCTCTGGGTGACACAGACAGGAACTAACTAGACCGGCGGTGCTGACCGTTGGGAATTGATACCTCGGAGTAACAAGAGCGGCGGCGGTATCAGAAAGTTTTCCTATACTTCAGCCCCCTTCTTCTTATCTTCTCTTGTCCCCTCGGTCCTCCTCCTCTCCATCAATACCAGTATACCGGAGCCATGGCTGCAGCCAAAGAGCGCGTTGCCAAGGCCCTTGGCTTCAGAACGGAAGATCGCGACAGCGACATCCCCTCAATATCCAACGCAGATCCCTTCATCGAGAGAGAGCCGACCGTTCAGGAATTCCTCGAGGAAATCACACCGTCACTTCACGATGTCGGACAGTACCTTTACCACCTGTTTCCCTTTCTCTCTTGGATTGGCAAATACAACTTTACATGGTTCATTGGTGACTTGATTGCTGGTGAGTTGTCCGCTTACCTCTTTATGCCTTTGTCATAAAACGTTTCGAAAATTCAATGTGCCTAATCCTCGTCTACTAGGTGTCACCGTTGGCGCCGTTGTCGTTCCCCAGAGTATGGCGTATGCCGCGCTTGCCCAGCTTCCACCTGAATATGGCTTGTACTCTTCTTTCATGGGTGTCTTGATCTACTGGTTCTTTGCGACTTCCAAGGATATCACCATCGGAGTAAGTCTCATCATTCGAACCGCGTGTATAAGTCCAACTTGATGAGAACGCCTGTCGCTAACACACAACCACAGCCTGTTGCTGTCATGTCCCAGGTCACCGGCGACGTCGTTCTCAAGGCGGCAACCCGACTCCCAGATGTCCCCGGCCACGTCATTGCTTCGGCCCTGGCTATCATCGCAGGAGCCATCATCTGCTTCCTCGGTCTCGCACGCCTGGGCTGGATCGTCGAGTTCATCTCGCTGCCCTCCATCTGCGCCTTCATGACGGGCTCCGCCATCAACATCGCCGCCGGCCAAGTGCCCAAGCTGATGGGCATCAAGGGCGTCAACACGCGAGCTGCGCCGTACAGGGTCATTATCGACACGCTCAAGGGCCTGCCAAACACGACCATTGACGCTGCCCTTGGTCTGACTTCTCTTCTGATGCTGTACCTGATTCGAGGCACTTGCACGTACCTGGCCAAGAAGCAGCCTCACCGGGCCAAGCTGTACTTTTTCATCTCGACCCTGCGTACGGCCTTTGTGATCCTGTTGTACACGGGTATCAGCGCGGGCATGACGCTGCACAACAAGGCCCACCCCCGGATCAGCATCCTAGGCAAGGTTCCTCGTGGTATGTTAAACTGAGCTCCTTTCCCTGGTGTGTGCATATGCACGATCACCTAGATGATATCGGTTTTCTGACAATACACGACTGCTGTAGGTTTCCAACACACTGGCGCTCCCGAACTCAACGACACCATTATCAAGGCCTTTTTGCCCGAGCTCCCCGCCGCCGTCATCGTCATGCTGATCGAGCACATTTCCATCTCCAAATCCTTTGGTCGAGTCAACAACTACATCATCGACCCGTCCCAGGAACTCGTCGCCATCGGCGTCACTAACCTGCTTGGTCCCTTCCTCGGTGCCTATCCCGCCACTGGATCCTTTTCTCGTACCGCCATCAAGGCCAAGGCTGGTGTGCGCACGCCCTTTGCCGGCGTCATTACCGCCATTGTCGTTCTGCTGGCCCTGTATGCTCTGACGGCTCTCTTCTTTTACATACCCAACGCAGCTCTTTCTGCCGTCATTATCCACGCCGTCGGCGATGTCATCACGCCTCTCCCCGTCGTCTTCCAGTTCTGGCGCGTATCGCCCCTCGAAGTTGTCATTTTCCTGGCTGGTGTTTTGGTGACTGTCTTCTCCACGATCGAAAACGGCATCTACACCACCATCTGCGTATCCTTTGCCGTCGTCGTATTCCGCTTGTTCCTCAGCCGCGGCCGCTTCCTTGGCGTGGCCCGCGTCAAGACTGTTCGAGCCACCAAGGGTAACACAGACAAGAGTGACCAAGAGGCCTTTGCCGAGCCATCTGGATACTCGGAGCGATCCGGTTTCTTGCCTCTGGGTCACGAAGACGGCTCCAACCCCCGAGTGACTGTGTCGAGCCCGTATCCCGGCATCTTCATCTACCGCTTCGCCGAGGGCTTCAACTACCCCAACGCCACGCGCTATCTCAACCACTTGACGGAGACTGTCTTTAAGGAGACTCGACGCACAGATATCAAGACGCTTGCTAAGCTCGGTGTAAGTTGATTTCATATTTCTCTTGTATATACAAGAAGCTAACATGTTGTGCTCGGTAGGACCGACCTTGGAACGACCCAACCCCGAGAAACCAGAAGCAGGACGAGCACGATGACCGGCCCACGCTCAAGGCCATCATCCTCGACTTCGCCACGGTCAACATCATCGACGTGACCGCAGCCCAGGCCCTGATTGACGTCCGCAACCAGCTGGACCGCTACGCAGCCCCCCGAACAGTCGACTGGCACTTTGCCCACATCGAAAACCGCTGGACGAAGCGCGCCCTGGCCGCGGCAGGCTTCGGCTACCGCACGCCCAGCCACAACGCCGAGGACGGCGAGGGCGCGGGCCACTGGAAGACCATCTTCAGCATCGCGGAGCTCGGCGGCTCGGACAGCGCGGCGGCGGCGGCTGCCGCGGAGGAGAAGGCCGGCCGGGCTGTGCAGTACGACGTGGAGCGCACCAACTCGGATGACATTTCAAAGGCTTCTGACAAGGACGTTCCCTCGCACCCGAGCAGCAGACGATTGGTTGCTATCCGGGGCTTGAACAGGCCGTACTTTCACTTTGACCTGCAGGAGGCGGTTGAGTCTGCGATTGCAAACGCGGAGAGACATGGCAATGATAATGATTCTGAATGAGCGGGCGGGCTATGGATATGAATTTGGATTGAGTGTTTATTTTTGTTTTAATGGGGGATCTTGATTCCGTTCTTTGAGCTTATTCTAGTCCTTTTTTGGAGCGCCGCATTGTTTAACATGGTCCAGGCTATATCTCATCTGCCAGCTTACGGGTGGTTTGGATGTGATGTTTGGTACCACGTTCACTTTTAAACTCTGATACCACACTGTTGTTTGGGATGGATGTTAAGAAGATCCCACGGTAGAAAAGAAATATATATAAATATAAATATAAATACTGTACTCTTGATATACTACTGTAATACTTTTTTGATCCCAACATTTACACTAGCAGTAAAGTAAGCTAATGGCGGTGGGAAGTGACACGCAGACCAAGGGCGTAGTTCCCGGGTAAGCCATGACGAATCGGGCACAACGGGCCAGATTTGAGGCACAAGCGGCGAAGGCGATGGACGATGGCTTGAGCACGCACAAGCTTGACGTTGACGCGGCTTATGGCCTCACGTGCTCAGTTTATCAGGCGGGACGTTTGATCCGCGGCAAGATAAGAAGAAGAAGAGCATCGTCAATTAGATGTGCTTCACTGTGTGGTGAAGTGGTATTAGAAGGGCGTAGAGACTACAGTACTTCCGATGTCCGAGGAGTTAACGGGATATTACCTATCCAGCAGATCGAGCCACTCACTCCGTCATTTGCCCTGATCACTGGCCGTGTCAAATGTACGAGTACGAGCAGGTTACCGTACCCTTTGCGCAGGAATAGCCGCGCCAGGATGGTAATTGACATGTAATTGCATGTCGCGGGTGCATGTCGCGGGCAATTAGTCAAGAACGTGCTGCTGCTACCGAGAGCATCCGGGCGTGCACAGCCAAGCTTCACATGATGTGCCGGAACCCCCAGTTATTAAAATGGAGTGCCTGACGCTGAGTGCTCGCCCAATTTACGGGGTTGAAAGTGCGCTATTGACGTCGTGGATAGCAGATGGATACTTGCAGTAATATGGGGTAAGTGAGTGAGTGAGTGAGTGAGTGAGTGATATGGATAGAGCGGGATGATGATGATGATGATGATGATGATGATGGTGGTGGTGGTGGTGTTGTCTCACTGATGTTGTCGAGTGAGTTGTTTGTTTTGTTTACCTTTGGAATGGATTGAAATGAAATGAATTGAAGCAGCCCAATGCACAGCCCAAGTCCAAAGAAAACAAACCAAAAATAAAATAAAATTAAAGAGCAACAACTGCCGCCCCCCTGTCCCATCTCTACTAGTAATAAATTAGTATAAAGAAAAGAAATACATGTACATACAGTAAGAGAAAATAAAGAAAATAAAGAAAATAAAGAATTAAATCCCAGCCTTTCCCCAGTCCAGCTCTAGCCCCAGTTGCTAATTCGACCTTATCGTCTGACAAAGCAGCCAGTCATTACTCAATACGGGCCTCGTTGGCTGCATGTGACGTAATGGCACGTTGAATGGCTTCCAAGGTTCCAATTTCCCTGCTCGTGGACGGCAAATTTGCAGCAGTCTGTCGAGCGCTAAAAGGCGTAGCGCCCAGCCTGGCAGAGGGCCTGTGGCTTTTCGCTTTTTTCTTGTTCTCTTCGCGCCGTTGAAACTTTTTTCTCGCCCAGGACCGAAGGATCCGTCGTTCCGCCCGGAGGACGAGAAGACACGAGAAGACACGGTAGAGAGGCGGCAATTCAATTGATTTGCCGCTTGTCGCCGTTGCTGTGCCGCTGTCAGAGTCAAGTCAGTTGTCAGAGTCTGAGCCCGTCACAAGTTGCAAGTTGGAATTGATCGCCATCGCCATCCATCACGGCCAATTACATCTTCAGCCGGTGGTTCTGCAGTTACTGTACATACTGTATCGTACTGTACGGCACTGGAGGCGACATCTTGCTGCATTCAGCTGTCCATATCACTGTGTAAGGTGCTGTACTCTGTAACGGGTAACGGTGTGCTGGCTATCCCATCTGCTGCTATTCCCCTTTATTCCCTCCCTCTCCGGCCATTGATACCATCTTCTCTTCTCTTCTCTTTCTTTTCATTCTATAATATCGTTTTTTTTTCCCCCTTCTCTCTCATTCTTGTGTTTGGCCGCTTTGTCTCTCGATTCCCATCTTCCCTGGACGGGGACGCTGTTTTTGCTTGTTTGCTTCGTTCGCATCATTTGCTCTGACTAAGCAGAACTTGACAATTCAACCGGCAAATCCAAATCCATCAAATAAGTACATACATGCTGTGTCGCCAGCCACCCGCTCAGACCTGATACTGCACCGTCCCCTTCATTTTCTTCCCCCAGCCCCAGTTCATCCACATCCACGATGAATCCCAACCGCTCGCGATTATCGCCATGGCGATCGGCTTCGTCTCGCCAGCAAGACGATGATGAAGATGTTGACCCGCACACCATCATTGTGTCAGCGCCGCCACCAGAACCAGCACAAGCACAAGCACAACAAACACAAGTTCAAGGTCAAGGACAAACACAAGGCCAACAACTACCGGGACAAGCACCAACTTCTCTTCCGCCATCAAGACCGACATCAGCATCGCCAGCTGCGACCGGCGATGGATCCAGCCTGCAACTGCCGCCGCGATACTCCGTTGGGGGCTCCAACCGCCGGCTGGGATCCATCTCGTCCCGCCGCTCCTACAATCTCCCCACGCCAGACGCCGCCGAGGAGTCGGAGACGGAATACTTTCCACCTCTCGGCACCACCTCCAGCGCAGTCTCGCGAACTTCGAGCATCCGCGGCCGCGCGCCGTCGACGCCAGGATCCGAGTCTGGCCGGCCAGCGTACGAGCGCACTCGCCAGCCTAGCATCCGCATCCGACGCAGCTCCAGCGGCGCCTCTGCAGCGAACCTCGACTATGCGTCCGAGAGTAGCGACAACGAGACGCGCAGATTTGGTGCGAGGCCGCGAAGCATCTCGCAGCCAATGCCCCCAGCCCAGGTCTATGATGCCAACGCCGCCAGACACTCGCGCCGTGTGCCTCAGCTGGCTCTGCCGCGACTGACGGAAGAAGGCTCACGGCCAACCATGGCAGAGCTTGGAATGAACTCGCCCATTTCGCCTGCGAGATCACTGCCCGAAGATCCGCTGGAAGACGACGATGGTCGTCGCATGTCTGTGGGCTCGGAGCCCTCGAGGAGATTGTCCAGGAAGAGAAAGATTAGCAGGCTGTTCTGGCCCGGTGGCTCCATCAATCGGGGCTCTCAAGCTCAAGCTGGGCCCGCCGATGCACAGCAAAACATGGATCCTGCACGGGCTCAGCCCCAATCCGATGAGTATGGCGAGGACCTGGTGGACTGGCTGGATATCATTGGTAAGCGATCGACCCTGACCCCCATCTTCTCAGCCGAGTCTAGAACGAGCTCCGGCAGTTGCTGACATGTCTTTGTGTGACTAGATCCTGAGGTCCAGACTCTTTCGACCTTGACCAACGTGCAAAACTCCCTGTTCGTGCCTGATCTTGGCCCTTGGATCAATCGTCGCCCCACCTATGTCTTGTCACCGCGCGATGCACCGCTTGCACGGCTGGGCCGCCCTGCAGAGCGTGAGCGCGAAGAGGAACTGCCACCCGCCGACCATGTGTCGAGGGTCGAGACCGGCATCGAGTCCGTGGCTGAGACCGAGGCCGGAGCGCCGGTGACGCTGCGCAGATCCGACACCATCACGTCCAGGCTCACAGACTCGCATTATGCTGCGCTGCCGCACGGCTTTAGCCTCGAGGGCTGGACCGAGGAGGAGAAGCTCGAGCTCGACGACCGCGTGCGCCACATGCTGCACTCGCGGCGGTCGCGCTTCAAGCGCACCATGAAGGGCTTCGGCCAGTACGTGCGCCGCCCGCTGGGCTTCTTCGTCACCCTCTACGCCACGCTCATCACCCTGTTCGGCCTGGCCTGGGTGCTGTTCCTCATCGGCTGGATCTACGTGGGCGACAAGCAGGTGTACACGATCCACATCATCGACAGCGTGCTGGTGGCTCTCTTCGCCATCATGGGCGACGGCCTGGCCCCCTTTCGGGCCGTTGACACGTACCACATGGCCTTTGTCGTACACTATTCGCGCAAAATCGCCAAAGCCAAGAAGCAGAAGCTAAAGGACAAGGAGGCCGGCATCATCGACGGCATCCCTGGCAACAGCGTCGAGCTCTCGCACTGCGCATCCGGCGATCCACTGGCCGACAACGCCCAGGTCGGCGGCGGTCTCGAACCCGCCAGCACCGGCGCGGCGGTCGAACGAATCGCCACCAGCAACAGCAACCTCGCAGCACCGGTGCCAGTGCCCCAGCCTGAGCAGGCCATTGTGGGCCAGGACGGCGACGTCGAGGCCGCCAAGCTCGACGTTGAGTACGACGAGGACTCTCCGCTAACGTACAAGCAGTGGAAGAGGATGCGGCACCATCAGAAGAAGCTGGCCAAGTCGCACAGTTTCTACAAGCCCGACGAGACTTTTACGCACCACGCCTTCCCCCTTGCCTACCTCATTGCCATTGTCATACTGCTCGACTGCCACTCGTGCTTGCAGATTTCCCTCGGTGCCACCACCTGGGGCATCGACTACCACCACCGGCCCTTTGCCATCACCACCGTCATCCTCTGTGTCAGCATAACGTGCAACATCACCGCGGGTCTGGTCATTACCATTGGCGACAGGAAGACGAGGAAGAAGGACGTGTGGAAGCTGCTGACTCGCCAGGAGCTGACGGGCGATGCCATCAAGCACCTCGAGACGAAGCGTGCCAAGGAGCAGAGCCGTAGCCACGACAGCAGTCAGAACAGCACTCAGGACAACTTTGTCCAGTCGGAGCCTGTCATTATCAAAGAGGATAACTAATCTTTTTGTTTCTTTTTATTACTTAATTTTACATATTCTATCTTGTTCTCTCCATTATACTCCCTCTCTCCTTTTGATAAAAGCCCACCGTGGGTTCCTTTGGGTTAACACATGCTCGATGGCACCAGGCGTAACGGATCAGTCGTTTCATTGCCTTACTTTGTTTGCTCTAGCCATGCACCTCCCCCTCCATCCTGTGAAAGGATGCATCGCATATTCCTCCTCGGTCCAGACCCTCGATACCATTTTGCCGGGCATATCACAAAAAAGACGTTAGAAAACAGAAAAAGGAAAACCGAAAAAAAAGAGAACCAAAAGGGCCGCCGACAACCGGAGAAGGGAGAGGAGGGGGTGCTTATTGTACGGGATGCCGGGAGTTCTTGGCGCCAGTCGTGCTCAGCTTCGGATAATGACAATGTCTTCCGAACTTCTAGACCTCGATCTCTGGCTATATTTAGTCTAGCCGAAGGGTGTGTTTGTTGTTTAATTAATGAGAAACGCTTTGCCAACGATCGTGAACTTTTTATCCCCGTCCGTCGTACCGCTGCCACCCTGCATCTCGGCCCTTGTGAACCTTGTCCCCATCCCACTTACCGGCTCGCATTCAATCTCCGCTTAATATCCGACCATGGATGGCTTGCAGCTGTTTTTTTTGTTGCCTTATCTGTGTGCGTGTAAGAGGACACGGTTGTGAGAAAGGATGAGAAAATAGAAAAAGGAAGGCCAAGGGCCTAGATCGCGAGAGGCACGGATGCTGCGGCATACTGTACTATGCGATGGACTGCAGCTTTGCAAATCTCGCCCGAGTCCATCCTTTTCGGATTCTCTTTCTTTCCCCTTCCCACATACTCGCACGAATGCTGTTTGTGGTTTTCGTGAGGTAACCGTTACACCGAGTCTGACAGCTGTCATTTGTCACCTTCTTGATCCATTTATTGGTTGCTTTTTGTTTTTCCTTCTTTTCCTCTTTTGTCTGTCGCATGTTGGGCTCTTCCCACTCCCTCTTATCTGTGCTGCCGCGGTTCAACGCCTTCATCTGTGCTGCCGTCGTCCACACGCCTTCATCTGTGATTGATGGGCTTTTTGGGCAGCAGATTGGTGATTGAGGCGGAGCGGGGGTGGACGGGGGTCTGGACTCGGGATAAAGATAGATCGATCGAGATGGGCTCTTGTTTTACTTGAAATAAGAGAAGGGGTTTGCGCTGCTTGGGAGCTGGGTAGGTCCATCGTTCAGCATCTTACCTCTCGCTTGGTATGATGCCTGCCTGCTCTTGTGGGACGTTGCTGATATTCATCTTCTTATGTGATAGTGTTTGCTCTCTCTTCGTTTCGAGTTATATACTTGGTATTCTGCTTGAGCATAAAGATATTCGTGACGACAGCAGACACACAGAGAGAAGAAGAATAGAAAAGAGATACAATGGTCGCAGATCTCCCGCTCACCACCATTCCTCCATCGAGGCCGCACACGCATACCGTCATATTCCTACACGACAACCGCATTTTCGCGCGCGACACCGTCAACCAACTGCACGAAGCCACTGACCTCTCATGGCGATCCATTATCCAAAACTTTGCCTCGACCAGGTGGGTATTTCCTCAAGCCCCCACCGACGAACCTCTTATGCCATCCGTCCTGTCCATCTCCACGGGAATACAGCATGGGGTACACAGAGGCCAGCCAAGTTGGTGGCGAGGCGACATGAATGATGGCGACGAAGAAAGGCGTTTGCGAAACATGCTGCCCGGACTAAGGGAGAGGGTTCGCGAACTACAAAAGGTCATACGGAACGAGGTTGTGATGCTGGGCGGCCGCTGGGATAGGATCATCCTAGGTGGGATCGGTCACGGTGCAGGCATGGCGCTTATGGCATTGATGAGTCTGGAAGGCGACTCTTCAATGGACGTGGATGGTAGCAGACCTCAGCGCCTGGGTACTTTCGTGGGGATATCAGGACAGATACCAGTGTCCGACATACGACTCTCTTCGGCACAGCAGCTCTTTAGTCCAAACCACATTTCGCCAGCGGAAAACCAGGTTCTGAAGAAGACACCTTTGTTGCTGCAGTACTGTAGTAATGGCGGGGAGGCGTACGTGGAGCAGGGCAGGACATTCCGAGAGGTGGTCCTCGAGAGCGGCGTGGAGGATGTTTGCCGGAAAGAATACGAGGATGCGTTTCCTTTTTTGAATTCGCCGAGGGGGGTGGAGGATATGAAGGGATTTTTCAGGGACAAGATGAATATGAGGCCGAACTGGTGAAGGTGATGATGGAGTATGGGTTGGTGATGCCTTTCAGGGTATCTTGTTATACAGTTTTTTTCAATGGCATTTGGCATGGGAAGGACGCACTGAAGCTTTTACTTTCATCTTCGTGTCGTTTCGGATAATTTATGAGATTGACTGGACGGTCGAAAAAGGGCACATGATGTTTTTGTCGTCTATTAGCGTTAGGATATGGCATAATAAAGCTCGAATATGAAGGCTTGGAGGTTCATTCATGCGGATGATGTTGGATATGAGCCACCGCGACCAACTAAGTAGCGTTGTTAGTTGGTGAATTACACGGAAGATTTGAAGCTGCTTGATTTTGGAATGTACCGTCATGTAGGTATACATATATGGTTTGTGGACATGAGGCGTTCGGACCGACTTGAAACGCCATTAGTATTCTTACTCTACACTCATGCTCATTTATACTCATACAGATCGGTTATGCTCCTCTGTGACACCCACCTGAGTGCACGTAGTCTCTGAATCCCGAAGAGAGTCAAATACATTCACCATCCAATATCTCATCCTCCGGTTTTCCTGTCTCGAGAGAATCATGCACAGTGCCACCACCCCAATCTTTCGGTACCGAGCTGAGCTGAGCTGCCACACGCAAAAAAAGGGCATTCAGGTCCCTGCAAAACAAGCATATGATCATCATGCAACCCCTTGCTTCAAGGGCGGATCTATACCACATAAGCCCGGGAGGGACTGTGTAAGCCACGCGGGAGAGATCCCTGTTCGTTGGGGGCTGTATAACGTCAGAATCGGGGTGCCGATTTTGAGACGATGATGGTTGAGAAGCATTCTCAGTCTTTGGTTATGGAATGGACCGAAGGTATGTATTTTCTTCTGTGAATAGAAAGACAAATGATTGATTCTAGTGGGTGCGGATGTATCACGTCCCAGAGGTGATATTATGTCCAGCAATGTATCCACGAGATATCGCCCAAGTACATAAGCGTAACAAGATCAAGATTCACGCTTCCTTCAAGCTTGAAGAACTGCCAAGAAATCCACCGCGATGGCTTCCTATTTGAACCCTGGCGTGGTGCCGGAGCCTGTGATACTCTGTACCTGGCGATTTGCATGACTGTGCCCACCCTGGTGAAGACGCACTGATAGTTCGTGCAGCTGGGGAATCGACATGCAAACTCTTTGATAGCCGCTTACAGCTCTCTATACAGTACATGAAGATTATCATAATGACAGAAAATATCCCATACGTGGCTTGCATATCATTGTTCTTCATAAACAAAGGGCGTGTAGAAGTGTCTCTGAGAGCTAAAAGAAAGAATCACTCCTCGTGCTGTCATCTGTCCAAACTGTCCACATCTCTCTTACCGTAGGATTCTCAGCTTTAAAGCTGACCCCAATTCTACACCTATTTATTACGCTGCTGAAGACATAATTCTTGGCCTATTCGGCGCCTAAATCCTCACAGGGGGTGCTATGTGTCGATCCTTGTGCAACACTTTGCTCCGTGTCTTACTCTATGTCTTGCCTCTTTTATGAATGAGCACCCCATTTTCGTCTTCTTGCTCGTCTTCCCTTGGTTCCCTCTTTCGCTTGAGTTTCTCTCTTCTTTGTCGCTTGTCGCTCCTTGTCTCGTTTGTCTTTAAGTGCACTGTTCATCCGGCATCGCACAATCTCCATTCCTTCTTGTCCCCTTTGACCATTTATCTTGATTCCTCCGTTCAAAATCAACTTTTACTCAATTCTAGCACCTAATAATGATGATGGATGCTCCTCCACCCATCGTCATCGGCCTCGATGGCCTTATCAAGCACTCTCTCCCACGCATCGCCAAGTTCCGCAGTGCCGCAGCTTCCATGACAAATTCTGGACGATTATCACCGTTTCTGAAGCGCCTTCAAGTCAGCGTCCTTCTTCTGGGCACCATATACCGGAAGATTTCGCAATACGATACGATGCCGGGATCCGACATATGTGTGGGCATCTGTCATGACAGCCTTGCGCAGACTCAAGGCATGATGGAAGCTGTGATGCGAGCAGACGACGACAATGCGTACAATGTCGGTAGAGGGGTATTGGTTGAGAGACTGCCTGAAGAGATTGACTCTTTTATTACTTCGGTGGAGCTGTTGAGAAGCACATATCGGGAGTATGTGTCGTATGGTCTCTTTTCGTCAGTTGCTAATTATGGACAGAGCGCAATACGAGTTTATACTACAATCCATGAAAGAGCTTACCGAACTAAGGCGCGACTACTCCGAGCATTTGAAGGAGTGCATGCATAATCAAGCAAAACAAGCGAATAATAATATTACTAACATGTCAAGTGAAGATGAGCGGACATCGGGCTCGGACAATGGAACGAATCTGACTGAGCCTGAAACAGCATCACCGCCTGGTTCCTCAGAGCGAAACTCTGGGGGAGAAAAGACGGCAGCTGTAGAGGATGCGGCTATTGAAACCTCAGTGCTGGTAAAATAGGCCTATTTGAGACCTTAAGAAGAACATTCTTGTGGTACCGCAGGACAATAGATATACGTATGCACGTGTATTTAGAGACAAATCACTGCAGGTTCATTGGAGGTATCACTGCAAAAGCCTTGATTGAATTCTTAATATCCTATGATCAGGTATATCAATCTCGATCCAAACGGTGTCTAGTCTCCTCAAGCTCTCATGCCTCGACTTTCCAATCTTTGCTACATGCAACATCCAACAGCCGAAGTCGAATCCGCTACCCAATCAGCTCTATTCCAACCACGTTGATAATACCACAGCCATGAATCACTTGTGAGCTTCCCAAAAAAAAAAACGAAACCAGAGACCTCTAGACGCCTCCAATTGGCCTCAATGCCGAGCCCTCGCTCTGTGTGCAGCCATTTGCTGGGCAACAGGAGCCATTTCGTTCCAGGCCGGAATGTAGCGTCTAACCGGACGTCCCGACTGATATTCCAGGCGCCTGCATCGCCCACAGAGATACGGCTGGGCATAGCACCACGCCCCCTTGACGGTTTGGCCGCTGGCGCTGCAGAATTCGAAGTCTTCCCGGCG